>RJWM01000068.1:0-333530 GCA_004363535.1 Dasyprocta punctata
TTTCCCTATGCTTTTGAAATCCGCAAGTCAGTTGCCATACACTCACACACAGAACCTGCTGTGTTTTGAGTGGCATTGCATTGCACTGAATGTGTGCATCAATCTGAGGTGGGTAGCGATATCAGCATTGGATCTTTCTGTTCATAGTATCACTATATATTTAGGTCGACCTTAATTTTTTGCAGTATTTTGTGGTTTTCTGTATATAGGTAGGTGTGCTGTTAAATTTACTCCTAAGCAGTTTATATTTCCTGATGTTCTTGTAGGTGTATTGTTTTGTCTCATGATTGCCCCGTGGAGGATAAGATAAATCTCACTACCAATACACCTGTTTGGTGTTGAGAGTAGTGACACTACACAGGTATACCAGAAGGCTACAAAAAGGTTTATTGCTCACATAATGGGGCTTTAGGAGAGGAGCGGGACAGGGAGCCAAGCTGACCTGGGATGGCTTTGGCAAAGGAAAGGGCGAGTGTTCCTGAATTCCATTATGGCTAGGGTGTGGCACTAAGGTAAGGATGACTCTGTACGGGTTGGAATGATAGAATTTGAACTCTCACACCAGGACCCAGGACAGGAACACTAGGGCTTTCTTACTGACAGTCCCAGGGGCAAGAGGTGAAATGATCGGGATGGGGTCAAAGAGTAAAAATGGAGTCAAGACGATGACATTTTTTTAAGATTTAATTTTTTGAGCAATTTTAGTTTCACAGCAAAATCAAGAGGAAGATACAGAGATTTCCCAAATACTCTCTGTCCCTACCCGAGCACAACCTCACCCATTGTCAACATTCCCCAACAGAATGCTACATTCATTACAGCAAGTGAGTCTGCACTGACACACGTGGTCTCTCAGAGTTCAGAGTTAACATTAGGGATCACTCTTGGTGCGGCGTATTTTGTGAGTTTGTACAAATGTATAGTGACATGCATCTACCATTAACATATCGTAATGGCATCAGAGTAGTTTTATTAACCTAAAAATTCTCTCTGCTCCCCCTAATCCTCCCTTCAACCCCTGGAAACCATTGATCATTTTATTATCTCTAAAGTTTGTCTTTTCCAGAATGCCATGGTTGAAATTATGTAGTCTATAGCCTTGTTAGGTTGGCTTCTTTCACTTAGTAATATGCATCTGAATTTTCTCCATGTCTTTCTATATTTGATAGTTAATTTCTTTTTAGTGGTGAATAATATTCCATTATTTAGATGTAACACAGTTTATGTATCCATCTGCCTACTGAAGTGCCTCTTGGTTCCTTCCAAGCTTTGGCAGTTATGAACAAATCTGCTACAAAATTCATGTTCAGGTTTTCGTGTGTATATACATTTTTAGCTCCTTTAGGTAAATACCAAGGAGCACAATTCCTGGATCATACGGTAAGAGAATATTTAAATCGTGAGAAATCATCAAACTGTTGTCCAAAGCAGCTTTGATACTCTCTCTGATAGTATCAAACCTTCCTGAACATGCACTGTCTCACCATTGATTTAATTCTTTGATCACTTGCATCAGAGTTTTGTAGTTTTCTTCATACAGATATAACATATCTTGTTAGATTTATATCTGTATGTATTTCTTTGGAGTGCTAAATTAAATGATATTATTTCCATTTCAGATTTCATTTGTTTAATGCTAGTAATAAGCAACTGAGCTTACTTGCTTTCACAGTACTAGGGATTAAACCCCAGGGTCTTTATGTTGAGCTATATCCTCAGCCCTTTTTTATTATTTAATTTTGAGACACAGTCTCACTAAGTTGCTTAGGTAGGACTCAAAATTGTGATCTACATGCCTCAGCCTCCCAAGTGCTAGGATTACAGATGGCTAGCAGGTGACTTTTGTATGTTGACCTTGTATCCAGTAGTCTCACTATAATTGCTGGTCATTTCCAGGAGTTTTTGTTTTACCTTTTGCTTATTTGGCCAGTTTTTTCAGATTTTCTATATAGATGATCATGGCACCTGAAAAGAATTTTATTTCTTCTTTCTCAGTCTAATCTTTTATTTCCTTTTGTTATTGCACTAGCTGGGACTTCTGGTGTAATATTGAAAAGGAACAGTGGGAAAGGACTTATTTTTCTTGGTTTCAGTCACAGTAGAAAAACTTCAGATTCCTCACCATTAGATATGATAGCAGTTGTAGGGTTTTTGTAGATATGCTTTATCATGTTGAAGACTTCCCCTTGGCCCAGTTCCTAGTTTTTAATTTTTTAGTTTAAGAGTCTTTAATTTTTTATTGCAAATGAATGCTGGGTTTTGTCAAATGCTTTTCCTGCACCTACAGCTGTGATAATGTGAATTTTATTTGGCCTATTCATGTGATGGGATGCAAATGTTGAACTAGTGCTGGGTATTTGGGATGAATCCAACTTGGGTGTGGTCTGTAATTCTTTTCATCTATATTTGGATTCAGTTTGCTAATATTTTGTTGATGGTCCTGGTATCTATGTGAGAAATACTGGTCTATAGTTTTCTTGTAATATTTTTGTCTGGTTTTGGTAGTAAGGTGGTGTTGGCTCCATGGAATTAGTTAGGAAGTAATCCTTCTGCTTCAATCTTAGAGTTGCTAGAGAATCAGGATAGTTCTGTACTTTCTTTCTTCCTTTAATGGTTGGTAGAACTTGCCATGAGAGCCCACGTAGCCTTGGTGCTTTCTGTTTTGCAAGGTTCTTAATTCTTGATTCTTAATTCTATTTCCTTAATAGATTTTGGTTTACTAAAAGTGTCTGCTGCTTCTTGTGTGTGTTTTGGCATATTGTGTCCTTCAAGGAATTGGCCATTTTATCTAGACTATAATCATTATTTTTAAAGATGTATTCACTGGATCCAGAGACTATTTTAGGTACATGTATTAGGTAGATGAAGCTTAGGGTTCTTCCCCTCTTTCATTATGTTAGAATTGTCCCTCAATTATCTTCTGAGTTGCATGTTTTCTGACAGAAAGTTTGCCATCATTCTTATGTTTATTGTTCTTTACATATGTCTTTTTTTTTTTCCATACCGGGAATCAAACTCGTGACCCTGTGCTTGCCAGGCAGGTGCTGTGCCGCTGAGCTATGTCCCCAGCTGTGTGTCTTTTTTGTCTGGCTACTTTGATGGTTTTCTCTTGATCTTCATGTTTCAGCAGCTTGACTATGATGTGTTTAGATGGGGTTTTCTTTGTATTATTCTTGCTTGGGATGCTCAAATCTTCTGGAATCCATGATGCTTGTCTTATACTAGTTTTGGAAAAGTCTTAGCAATCATTGCTTTAAATAGTTCCTCTTCTCTGTTGTCTGTCCTCACCTTCTGCCTTTCCGTCTCCTAAGACGACTCCCAAGTATCCGTATGTTAGATGGCTTGATGTAGTCCCAGAGCTCTCAGCTCTTCCATTCTCTTCCCTTCTCCCTGCATTTCTCTCTTCTCTGAACATTTCCACTTGGTTTCTGTTAACCTAATCTTCAGTTTCACTGATTCTCTTCTCTGCTGTATCCAATAAGAAATTAGCTCCAATATTATGTTTTTCTTGTATTTTTTTAACAGTCGCCAAGATCTGCTGCACTTCTCTTCAACATGTTGTCCATCTTTTCCATCAGTTCATTTGTAATGTTCGTCCTGGGTTTTTAATGTCCTCGACGGTTCTGACATCTGGAGAGGTCATCTTTTCTGGTTCAGTTGACTCCTGGCCTCTTAACAAGCAGTCATTTATTTGTCTTGCTTTGTTGTGTCTCCTAATTTTTTATGGAATACCAGATTTTAAATATAATGGGATAGTGGGGACCAAGGTAAATCCAGTCTGTGCCTTTTATCCTGTGAGGCTGTGGCTGTGGAATATGGCGTCCATTGGGTGGCGCTGAGCTATGGCCCGCGGCTGCCCTGTGCTGGTGTGGAGCCCAGGGCTTTGCATGTCACTCGTTGAGTTTCTGCTCAGACACGGCTTTCCACGGGCCCTGCCACCTGTTTCTCCATTGCCACAGGGGAAAGTGGGAGGAGGAGTCCTTTTTCTCCTTACCTCACCCTGCCTCCAGTGCTAGGCTGTTGTTACCCAGTGCAGGGGTCAAGGAAAGAGCGAAGGAGATTTATCAGGATTTCTCTGTTCTCTTGTCTCCGTGGTGGCCAGAGCCTCACAGGGGCCCTTTCTCAGATGTCCTTGTCCATGGAGCTTTTGAGATGGGATGTTCTGGTTCTCCTTCGTCTGTGCACTGAACAGGTTGGGATTGATTTGGACATTGTTGGGAAAAGACCCTCCAAAAGCCACTGGCATGTTTGTCAGAACTCCAAAACTCTACAGTGTGACCTTGGGGAGGGTAGGTCCAATCTGGTCTCCTGCTTCCACTCCCCCTGGTGCATGCTGTGGTTTCTCAGGTCAAAAGTTGTGAGTGCACAGGCTTGGCCTCTCATTCTAGCTTTGTTTTAGGAAGAGTCAGACCTTGGTAAGTGATTGCTTCAAAACTTGTTGAATTTCATACTCGTGCATTTTGATGTGGAAATTTTGTCCTGGTCGTCACGTTTGTTTGGTACTTGATACGAAGGCTAGGATTACTTTGTGACTTATTACCCTTTCCAGGCCAGCGGTCAATTCAGTGATTGCTGTTTCTGTTACCAATGTCGCACCTCCCAGAACCAATGAACCAAGAGTATCCAGGCATGACCATACTTAAGTCTCCTCTCTCTCCCTCACTCCAGACTATGTCTCAATAGTGTATTTTTCCTTTATTTCTCTCTTCCTTTCTTTTTTCTTCTTTGCATTGATAGAGGAGAAAAGCCTTTTTCTTTCATTTTCTCTTCTTTCTTCTGATAGCATAAAACACAGCAGCTGCTGGCCTCAGCGCCTGTCATGAGGGAGTGAGTGATGTCCTTTCTCTGACTGGAAAGCTCTTTGCGCCTTTGTCTTCCAGCCTCCAAGTTCACGGACAGATGGGCTTGGGGACCTTCCAGTGTGGGAAGGGACCTGTCTCCCATGCCTAATCATGTCGGTCCTGGCATAGGTAGCTCTGCTTATCCCTACTTTTTTTTTTTTCTTTTTCTGAGGCAGGGTTTCACTGTATACTTTAGTCTGGCCTTGAACTCACTGTGTAGCCCAGGTTGGCATCTAACTTGAGATTCTCCTGCCTCAGCCTTCACAATACTGGCATTACAGGAGTACCATGCCCGGCATCCTCAGCCATTTTGTTATTTTTACCAGCCTGGCCTTGAACTTAGATTCTCCTGCCTCAGACTCTCCAGCAGTTGGGATCACAGGCCTGTGCCGTTACCCTTGGTCGGCGTCAGGCTTCTCAAAGCCCCTTTTCCTATTCCAGCAGAAGCGGATCCTCCCACTGCCCTCCGTGGACGGGAGGACTCGGAGGGGAGCATGTGGCGTGTCCTCCGACGCTCGAGGCCAGCCCTGGCAGCGGCCGCCCCGAGGAGCCGCGCTCTGGCCAGCGCAGGCTGCAGCCGCGGGGACGCCGAGTACAGCTACGTGGTGGTGGGGGCCGGCTCGGCAGGCTGCGTGCTGGCCAGCCGGCTCTCCGAGGACCCCGCCGAGCGGGTGCTGCTGCTGGAGGCCGGGCCCAAGGACCTCCGCGCGGGGAGCAAGCGCCTCTTGTGGAAGATCCACATGCCCGCGGCGCTCGTGGCCAATCTGTGCGACGACAGGTACAACTGGTGCTACCACACGGAGCCGCAGCCCGGGCTGGACGGCCGCGTGCTATACTGGCCGCGCGGGCGCGTGTGGGGCGGCTCGTCGTCGCTGAACGCCATGGTGTACGTGCGCGGGCACCCCGAAGACTACGAGCGCTGGCAGCGGCAGGGCGCGCAGGGCTGGGACTACGGCCACTGCCTGCCCTACTTCCGCCGCGCGCAGGCCCACGAGCTGGGCGCCGGCACCTACCGCGGGGGCGCGGGTCCGCTGCGCGTGTCCCGGGGCAGGAGCGGCAACCCGCTGCACCCGGCCTTCCTGAGCGCCGCGCAGCAGGCCGGCTACCCGCTCACCGAGGACATGAACGGCTTCCAGCAGGAGGGCTTCGGCTGGATGGACATGACCATCCATGAAGGTGGGCGCCCCTCCCGGAATTGCGGCCCTTCCCACGTGGCCCGCCTGTGATGGGCGAGTGTGCGCAGGAGGAGGCTGGTATGGGGGGGGTGGGGGAGGGAGATGACTTACTGCACCCCTGGACGCCCTGGAATGTGTCCGGAGCCAGTGAGAAATGACTCAGCGTGGGGCCGCTTGGGGGCCTCTCTGGGCCTGTGGCCCGCGTTGGTCTAAACAGAGGAGGATCAGGTCTCCGGACAAAGAGCCCAAAGTCTTCCAGGCATGCACATGGGGAAACAGAGGCACAGAGAGGCCACCAGGAGGACGTGGCTCTCATGCCCATTTCTCTGGCTCTTTCTGTCTTTGCTGTTGGGCTCGCGTCCCTCCTTTATAGGTGGGAAAATTGAGACACACTGTGGAGCAGGGCCCTGCTCAAAGAACAGGTGCGTGCCCGGGGCTGACCACCTCTTCAGGGCTCTCACCCTTCTGTCTGTTGCTCCTGGGCTCTGTGTCCCCCTGCCAAGGTGGACAAGGGCTTAAACCTGTGCCCGGCAGCCCTCAGGTCATCCTGGACTTCAGTAGGGCGGCGTCTTTTGGTCTTACTCTCGGTTTGAAGCAGGGCTTGTTCAGGTAGACAAAGCAAACTTTGTCCTGCTCCCTCTTCTTGCCCAGGCACTGGGGGAAGGAAGGGGGCCGTTTCTGACCTTTCTGTGTCCTGCAGGCAAGCGCTGGAGCTCGGCCTGTGCCTACCTGCACCCAGCCCTGAGCCGCCCCAACCTCAAGGCTGAGGCCCAGACGCTGGTGAGCAGGGTGCTGTTCGAGGGCACCCGTGCGGTGGGCGTGGAATACATCAAGAACGGTCAGAGCCACAAGGTGAGTGGACTCCAGGGAAGGCTCAGGGTGGGCAGAGGTCGTGCCCCGCTCCCAGCTGCAGGCACTTGTCCCTTGGTGAATGAGTGACTGGTGGCAGGGGTGATGGGTTGTCCCTGCAGCCTCGCAGGAAGCAGTGAGCTGGTGAGGTGAGGAAGTCCCCAGTCCCACCACCGGCAAAGATGCTGTGGTGCCCTGGTGTAAGTGCCCGTGAGCCTATCATGCTCATTTCATGCTCATGTCTGGTATCTTCTCTGCCCTTCCAGGGTGTTGACCTGACACAAATGTATAGATTGATACTAAGAGGTTTTAAAACCCATAAATGCCACCGATCGTACACTGCATGGAAAATGTGACTGCACGTTTTCTGTGCTCAGCAGTGTGTACGAGATTGTTTTGCATGCCCGTATGTAGATCTGGCTCCTTGCTTGCTTGTTTTCATGGCTCATTTCAGTGTCTGCCTTCACTGATCTCACTGAAACCCACTCTGTGTGTCAGGCCCTCATGACTGCCTGGCTGTGGCAGACGCCTCAGAGCACAGCTCCCTCTCCATGATCGCCCCTCACGGTTGTAGATGGCAGTGCTCCGAGGCCCCTCCTCTTCCTCCTGGGCCAGTGGGTGGCTCCCTGTGTTCCTGGTGCTCGCCTCACACACCTCAAGGCCATGATCTGGTGCTGCTGGCTGGTCCACCAGCCCGGGGGACAGCTGACTCTTCAGGAAGTGTAACAGGCCAGCCCCCCTGCTTTTTCCCAGGTTTACACCAGCAAGGAAGTGATCTTGAGTGGGGGCGCCATCAATTCACCGCAGCTGCTCATGCTCTCTGGTTTGGGGAATGCAGATGACCTCAAGAAACTGGGCATCCCCGTGGTGTGCCACTTGCCTGGTGAGCACCTCCCTCGCTGCTCCCCAGAGGCTGCTCCTGCGAAATGAAACGGCACAGTGCGTTCTATTAGCTTGGGGTGGGGGTCAGGTGGGGGACAAGAGTGTGCTGTGTGGTGCTGTCACATCCTTCCCTAAGTCTGAGGGTCCCCTGGACCTCACTAGATACTGAGTCTTTGCTCTGTTGTCTTTGCCTTTCTCCAACCAGCCTTTCCCACATGGAGCGGGTAGGCGGCTTGGGCGGCTTGGGCGGCGTGAGAAAGGGCCGGACATGGCAGGGGCTGCACACTGCAGACTTAGCTTCTCAGAAAGTGACATCTGGGCTGAGACCCAAGGACCCCAGCTGACCCTGGCCCAGAGGATAAGCAGACAGGGGAGCTTTTTCAAACCTACAGGGATATTGAGAAGCCAGCTAAGACCCTGTTGGTAGCCATTGCCCTTCACCACTCCCTCCTGTTGCAGGAGTTGGCCAGAACCTGCAGGACCACCTGGAGGTGTACATTCAGCAGGCGTGCACCCATCCGATCACCCTCCACTCAGCCCAGAAGCCCCTGCGGCAGCTCCGCATCGGTCTAGAGTGGCTCTGGAAATTCACAGGTGGGCTCCTTGGTGATGTTGGTAGATATTGTCTGTAGGTATCGTGGTGTCTGCCTTGAGGAGCAGAGTGAGAGCTCTGGCCTCACATTGCTAGCTCTGCCATTTACCTTGGGCCCAAGCCTCAGTATTCCCATTTGCAAAATGGGTGTCTAATGTTCTTGCCTGATGGGCTGGTGTAAGGACCAGAAACAGGAGCACCTGTCAAGATGAGGCTGCCCAGGGGCCAGGTGCTGCTCTCCTTGCAGGTGTAAGGGATGAGTCTCACATAGAGTTTAGTACCCAGAGGAAAAGCACAGAGGGGAGACCCTGGGGCCGGGCTGCAGATCTGGCACATATCTGGCCAGGAAGCTGCTCTTAGAGATGCCCCTCCTCGCTCAGCACCTTCCCCACTTGCCTCCTGCACACTCAGCTAGCTGGTGGGCAGGGCCAGTGGGCAGCTGGAGGTGCAAAGTGCCAGTCGTCCATTTGGCATGATTGATAACTTAGAGCTGTGGTGCTGGCTGAGCCCACCTGGGGGAAAGAGCAAAGTGTGGACAGGGCTTGGGATCGGGCACCGAAGGGGAGCTGCAAGGGGAGCTGCAAGGGGAGAGGGGGGACGCCAGGAGCGCCCCCTGCCGGCCTTCTACGCCCTGACTGGCCCTTCTGCCTTGTCCCCTTCGGACCCACAGGGGATGGAGCCACTGCCCATCTGGAAACAGGCGGGTTCATCCGCAGCCAGCCTGGGGTCCCCCACCCAGACATCCAGTTCCATTTCCTGCCTTCCCAAGTGATTGACCACGGGCGGGTCTCCACCCAGCAAGAGGCTTACCAGGTGAGCAGGACAGACACTGCCATCTTCTTGGGGAGCTGCATCCTTCCCTCCTTGGCTGGGCCTTTGGTGCCCCACCCTCCAGTGGGTGGGGTGAGGAAGTCAGGCCTGGAATCTCCCCACCAGGAGGGAACACCAGGAGCACAGCATGTCAGTCCGCAGGCAGGTGACGGAGTAGGACCTGCAGCAGCTCGGGGCAAGGGTTCTAGGACCTAGACGTTGGCAGTGGACAAATAAGGCTGCCTCAGCCCTGGCAATGCCACCCTGAAAGTGTGGGACAATAGAGTATAAAGGTGGGAGGGAGGAGTGATTCACTGAGGTGGTTTTGAATCACTTGTGGAACTGGGTATGATGTAGGCACAGCTGCACCATCTCTGCTCTCCCCGACTCTGGCTGCAGAGCTCCCCTTCCCCCACCCAGGAAACCTGAGGCCTCTCCAACCCCCGGAGGTGGGGTCGATGGGGTCACCGTGGATTTCACTGTGTCCTCTGGGCTCTCTTAGGTGCACGTGGGGCCCATGCGGGGCACGAGTGTGGGCTGGCTCAAACTGAGAAGTGCCAACCCCCAGGAGCACCCCGTGATCCACCCCAACTACCTGTCAACAGGTAATTCAGCAGCGCCTTTGTCCTGTGCCCGACTCGAATTAGGGGATGCCTCTGTGGAGCTGCTTCTCAGCGCTGGCTTTTACCCGAGCTCCCTTCCCTGGGAGCCAGGCTGCCCTCAGTTCTCCTCAGCCCTGCCAGCCCAGGCTGGGAATTGCCGGAGCTGCTGTGCACTGTGCATGCAGGAAGCCCAGGGCTCCCCTCACGCAGCAGGAGATGGGAGTTTCCAGGGGAGACCGCAGGCGGTGTGAGCGGCGGGCCTGGGCACGTGCTCCTGCAGTACGCCCTGGCCCTAAAGCGGATTGTACCACCAGTGCCACTGTAGGCAGCTGCCCTCCCTGGGGGACAGGTTCTGCCCTAGCATGACGTGTGGGCATTCATGGGTGGGACCTGTGTTGTTCTCCCTGAGTCATAGTGAAGTTGGACCCCAACTTAAACCCAGGCCTCTGGGGTGGGCTGTCACAGATCTAGGATGTCAGCCATCTATGGGCAGGGGACAAATACCTGGTGGCCCAGTTCTCCATGTCTGTAAGCTTTGTCTCCCATAGCTTGTTGAGCCTTTCCATCCTGTGAATCTGGTGGGGCTGGCACAATGAGCGGAGGGGCTTCCCTTGTCTCTTCTCCACAGAAACCGATATCAAGGATTTCCGTCAGTGTGTGAAGCTGTCCAGAGAAATCTTTGCGCAGGAAGCCCTGGCTCCCTTCCGGGGCAAGGAGCTGCAGCCAGGAAGCCACGTGCAGTCAGATAAGGAGGTCGACGCCTTTGTGCGGGCAAAAGCTGACAGCGCCTACCACCCCTCCTGCACCTGTAAGATGGGCCAGCCCTCTGACCCCACTGCCGTGGTAGACCCAGAGACCAGGGTCCTCGGGGTAGAGAACCTCAGGGTTGTAGATGCCTCTATCATGCCCAGTATAGTCAGTGGCAACCTGAATGCTCCCACCATCATGATCGCGGAGAAAGCAGCTGACATCATTAAGGGGCTGCCTGCACTCTGGGATAAGGACGTTCCCGTCTACAAGCCCAAGACGCTGGCCACCCAGCGCTAGTGCAGCCACTGCCAAGGGTGAGCAGAGACGCCCCGGGCAGGCCAGGAGGACGGACCAACATGACCCTTGCTCCAGATGTGCTTCCCTGAAACTGTCCAGGACACTGGGACCCAGGTGGCCCTACTCAGTGGCTGAGAACTAGAAAATGTCTCCGAGAGTGTGACCAGTATTAGTCAAGTCAGTGAGTCAAGTTCATTTTCCCCAGTGTTTCCCATGGGCCCTTTGGGGGAGGCCAACGTTCAGGCCAGGCCCCTCCTGTCTGCCTGCTTCAGGGGCCAAAGCGGGGAGGTGGGGCTGATCGAGGAGGAGGGTTAACTTATGCCATGTCCTTCCTGATGTGCGCATGGCCTGCTCCAGCCCAGGGTCCTGCTCCCGTGGTTGGAATAGTTCTCTACAGGGTCCCCCTTAGGGAGGGCGCTCTGCACGGGCTGCGTGTGGCTGCTACATCCAAATTGGGTTCCCTGAGGAGGCTGCGGGTTTTAAGCTGAAGCTAAGCATCACACCAGAGTCAGGGCAGCCCAGGCCTCCCTTTCTCTGCCATCCTCACTTTTCTCTCAGGGTGAGGCAGGTCTCGGGCTCAGTCAGGTGACAGAGGGGCTTACGGCCCCATTTCTGGTGCCCTGGTTCTTAAGAAACACAGTCTCAATAGAGGTTTCGCAACTTTGTTCAAGGAGGGAAGGTCACTTGGGCCTCCTTACCAAAGCATTCATGATTGAACATTTTAGAGGACCTTCCTGTTAGCAGGAAACACAGAAGCCTAGCACCAGCCTCTCATACTAGGGCACCACTTCCTGCTGAAGCAGAGGTCCTGGGAGAACCTCAGGCCCCGGGACGTGGCCCAGCAGCTAGAGCGGCCCCGTGCAGACAGTGTGGCAGATTCTTATGCTCCGCACGTCTGTGGCCGCAGACCATGTCTGTGCTGAGACAGATGGAAAAGCACTGAAGTACAGCTGAGTGAAAGAAAAATGAAGTGGAGAAGATTCACGTTTTCAGGAGAAAAACAGATGCATATACTATGTACAACAGCTCTTTGATCTTTAAATTCCTTGTAATTCAGTAATGTAATCCCCTAACTTGTTAACTGAGATGCCTTTTCCAGACTCTTCTCCCAGGGAATAACAACTAATGCATCTTGGATTGATTTTTCTCAAGATATCCAAAGCCACCACCTAGAGTAGGGAAGAAAACAATTGCCATCTGGAAACCTGCCACGCTGGGCCCAGATAAGGAGAAGAACTTGGCAGTTTCTGAAAAAAAACCTTTCAGAAAGGTAGAAGGAAGAAAACTGTATCACAGTTTCTTTTTTTTTCCTACTTTGAGGCAGTGTCTCACTAAGGGGCCCAGGCTGGCCTCGAACTCGCGCCTCTTGAACAGCTGAGATCACAAGTGTGCACCACGATGTCTGACTTTTCTCCTTTCTTTTCAAACTGTGGGCAGCTCTTGTTTAATCTTACCTGTATCTTTTTTTCCTTGTTGTAAGACAGGGTCAAACAAGACATTTCTAAGTCTGCCAAGAGATTTCTCCTAGGGAGTCTCTTGTCCCTCCCGAGCTGGCTCACAGCATCCATCCATCGCCACCCACCCTCTGGTTCTTGCAGGTGATGCAGGAATGGCCTTGCTAGCCACAGTCTTGTGGGGAATCAGGTAGGCTTTTTAGTGAAGCCCCTTGGCACAAAGCCTGCGATACCTAAAAAATGGAAGCCAATGTTTTGCAAAAGCATAGCTGAAGGGGCCTAACAGAAAGCAGTATGTGTGCCTAGACCTCTGAAGAGGTCTGTCCTGTGAAGGAATTCTGCTTGCACACCACCAGAGGTATTCCCGACAGAGTAAGGGACCGACCACAGAGAGGAGTGGGACCTGCCACCAGCATGACCAGAAATGGTGAGTCTTAGAAATGGGAGGTTGTGCCCCAACATACAGCCTTTCCACTTCCAGGGTAGGCTGTGGCCATAATTTTCATAAATTCAAATAGATTCTTCACTCCACCCAAACCATATCCTGCTTCCCAAAGGTTTTTTTCATATTTCCATTGATAAACATGACATCAGATCTGTTACACAGATTTCTTTCTCTTAAAAGTCAGAAGCAAATAACCGCCCTTGTTCATCAGTTCCTCCAACACCCCACCCCCAAGATGTCTTCAGATCACCCTCCGCAACCCTGTTCTGATGTTGGAAGCCAGGCCCAGGTCTGGTCCTCATCCCCCCCTGCCCTCCCAGTTCCCAAGAGAAGAAGCGAAACTGTTTTCCAACAAATAAAAGCACAGCGGAGACCGCTTTGGATTCGATGAGCTAGCGAGGGAGTTGAGGCTCCATGTAAAATGTCAGCTCTGCATTTAACCCATTTTTACAAGTCAACTGTCCACCCTAAAAAATAAAAGCCTGTGGAAAATGCAGTTGCAGGGACACTTTATACTGTAAGAAACACATCATGTGAGAAAAACCATTCTGGCGTCTTTCTAGAGCAGAGTCCCAGTCAAGTGGGCGGTACCTCCAGCTACCATCTCCCCAGGCAGGCAGCACCATGCCAAGTGCCCAGGGGCTTCTGCCGGCCTCCTGACCCGCCCTCCCAGCCTCCATCGGGTCCCACATATGTGAGAGTTGTCCAAGTGGATGTCCACACCCTGAGTAGAGTCTGTTAGGACCTCGCTGTTGGTGTTGACAGTTAAATTATAATAGCCATTTTTCCTTTATGTTACTATTAAAGACACTGACACTATTCTGTTCCTATGAACACGGAGTCATTTTGCAGGGGGAGAGGGTAAACAAAAAAAGTAGATTTAATCCTGAAACTTTCCTAAAACAAAGGAAAGAACCATACTCTACAACTTCAAATTTTTCTTACAAAGAGAAATTTAATATTAGATGAGGGATTGAACCAGGCTGAAAGCCGACAGACACTGGGAAGTGGTGCAGCCTGTAAAACACCAGTGTTCACGGACTTGGGATGAGGTTGTCACCTGTTCTAGAACATACAGTCCCGGGATGGCAGTTTTGGCCCGCTGATATTAGGCCACAGTAAGACCAAGACCCCGCAGACACAGCGTCTGAGATAATGTTGACAGTGGTTAGCCCTTTAGGAGAAGCCGTGCTCTCCGCAGCTGGTGTGAAGTTACCTCTGACAGGGCAGGAGCCCGAGGATGAGAAAAACGATCTGATTCCAGAGCCGCCCTCAAGAGCAGCTGTTTCTCCGAAGCTCTCACTGGCGAAGCCAGCCCTGTGCAACGAGAGCTCCCAAATACAATGACATTACACGGTCTTATTCTGAAGAACATTTTGCATTTTAATAAAAAAAGGCTTTCTGTCAGGAAATAGTCATTTACAAACCTTGAAGTGTTTTTGCCTGGATCTGGATTTAAGAATGTCTTACGAAGAGGTTTGTGAGGTCTTTATAACAAAGTGTCATTATTTACAAAAAAAAAAAAAAAAAAAACATTGACAGGTTGTCTGTGTGTTAGTTAAAAATTCTGAACCAAAATTGCTACCTGTCTTTTTGATTGCAGCGAATCCCTGCCAAGGTAACGTGACGACGGCAGCATGACTCTGTTAACAGAAAGGAGGCCTTGACAGTTCTAATGATCCAAAAGTGGGTTTTCCCAAGACATACAGTTGGAGCGAGTGCATTCTCATGAAAACTTCAGCCCTCTTTCAGTTGCATATAAAAGCCCTCAAAGAGAACACAGAGCACAGCAATGATGTGTAAAAGGCCACAGTACGATCTGTACAGACCCCGACATTCTAACCCCACAGGTCACCATGGTGCTCCTTCCAGTCCCCTCCCCAGCTCCCCTTATTTCCTAAGACAAGCAGCACCGCCAGTGCCTGGGTACAGGTGCACATGCGCTGTTTCTGTCCGTGCAGTTATCTCCTTGGCAGAGGTGCAGAAACAGCTGGTACAGGCAGCTGAGGAAACCAAACCTGCGGATGCCCCAGGGGGAGAGGAGTCAGTCTGACCTACTCTGTAAACTTACTTCAGGGTTATTAAAGCCAAACAAAAGACAGTTGCAACCCATGGTGGATAAAAGGTACAATATCAAAACCAGAACTGCCCAAAGAAAAGACTGCAAATAGTCATCTTGTATATCTTACGTAAAGATAGGTTTATAGTGACTCAAAATATTTTAGAAAAATTCCTGTAATGTCAAGTTCTTTCAGACTCAAAATTTTACCCCCAAAGAATTTTCACTGAATAAGTGAGAATTGGCTCTATTTCTTCTACTTCTGTATAGCCCCAGTAAAAATACTAATAATTTCTAAATTTCAGTGGGGATCTACAATTGTTAGGACCCATGGATATTGCTGCAGTTCAAATACGGTACAATAATTACAAAATATAGACCATCTCTTTACAAATACAAATTGTATATTACAAGTCATGTACAGTAAGTAAATCTATAATTTTTAAACAAACTAGCGTATCTAAGTTTACCTGGTTGCAAGTGCATTATTATTCCAGTTTACAGTTGCCCTTAAGCGTGACAGTCAGAACTGACCATCCAAATGACGTTCGTGCGTGTAAACTGGCGCTGCGTAACAGAAAACCTTATCTGTCAGGTCCCACGCCTCTCTCACGATGACTGCTGGTGGCGGGGTTCTGACACACAGTACTGCAGAAGAGCAGAACCGGAACCAGGAAGCAGTGTGTTTTGGGAAAGGGGTTTAAAAATGGATATGCTGATAGGCTAGACCAGCGGCTGAGGTAATGACACAGGTGTGGTGATCGTCATCACCTTTAACCTTCCCCCACCGTGCCTCCGGGTGGGCATGGGTGGGTGCCCTGGGTGTAGTACCGTCTTTGTGTCTCGTGGGGCTGGTCTGATCGCCTCCCCCATCCTGTCTTGAGGGCTGGACCTGCTGTCTGCTGCAGCCGGGCTGAGTGCGTGGTGCACCACCAGGCGCAGCTGCTCGGAACCTGTTCCTACCAGGTTTATGGCTTCCTTGAGGCATGACATCACTTGTACAAAAGTCTAATTGAATATTTTTCTCCAAGCTAGTGCCTAAACTTTCCTAACTACGAGGCACTTTATCCCTGGCCCTCCTGCGCCCCACCTGAGGCCAGAGCCAGTCTGCCCCTCGACGGGGCTACAAGGTGGTGATACAGATCATTTCATCGGCCAGGTCCTCCTCATCTCGTCCAGGGTCTGGTTCCTCGTCGCTGTAGCCAGGCCCAAAGTCCTGGAGCTCGTAGTCCTGCCGGTGAGAGACCAGGCCCACGTCCCCATTGGCTCGGGGACACGTGCTCCCGCTGAGCAGGGTGCTGGCTGCGCTCTCCATCTCATCAATGGTCAGGTCACAGGCGTCAGCGATTTCATGTTTGGTCGCTGACACAAATTTTGGGTCCCTTGCATAGCGTCCCAAGCCTTCGGATATCAGGACCTGCGCGGGAAGAAGACCGATGGCGTGAATGCATTATGAGACACAGGGCAGTGGCGGGAAGATCTGTTCCCACACTAACCTGCGTGACTGGACTGGACCCAGTGGTGCTTACTAGACTTTATACCTGACAACTAAAGGTAAGTGGCTTCAGCTCTGAAAATGCTACAGAGCTGGAAAGCTGCTCATGGCCCAAGAAGAGTGATGCCCACTGGACAGCGTGTGGCCCAGGGTGGTGACACCAGCAGGAAGCGCACATCAGCAGTGCAGCATGCTCACGAGATGTGGCTGGACTCTTCCTGCGACTCGAGCTGTCGAACCTGAGTGATGTGGCTCTGGAGCCCGCCACCCTAACTGCACCACCTGCTGCCACATGGCTGGCTCAATCCTCTGCTGTCCACGGGGCCTGCCCTCCCACGGCCGAGAACTATACTCACTGCCTCTACCAAGCTGTCTGCACTCCTCTGCTTGTCGCTGTTTTTGTTACGGAAGCTGCTGGGGACAGTCAGGCTGGCTGGTGTGAAAGTCCGATAGGAGATGTCGGGCTCGTCCGTGTACCAGGAGCTGCGGTGCAGGGATGGCAGGCTGCCATTGACCTGGTCCAGGGACTCTGACCGCTCCACCTGGATCAGAGGGGTATAGCACGGTGTCCAGTCGCGGTATGGAGGGGTTGCTGGAGGGGTGGCCCACGACCGGGTTGAGTGGCTCGGTGAGTACTTTGGGGCTTTACTTGAATCGAGGCCTGCAACTGCCATGATCTAGGGAGAGAGGGGTGGAGGAGAAGGAAGCCTCAGAGGGCTGGCCCTCGTGCTCCTTTACCCAGGACAGGCACAGACGCAGCCTTCCAGAGCAGCCTCCTGGAGGGCTCTGAAGGGCGCAGCTGGAGGTAAGTGAGCGGGCAGCAGGAGGGCACCGAGTGCTGTCTTCTTGCTCCCAGATCCACAGTGCATTTTCTACACCTGTGCCCAGGGGTTTTCTCATTCATACGATTGTTTCAGAATGATGAAGAGTCAGGAGGATGAGCAAGCCGTGGGGTGTGAATGTACCACCCAAGTCACTCTGGGTGGAAAGCTGAAATATGTTCAGGGAAAACCACTTGCATGGCAAAGTGTGGCTGGTGCTCCCCACTCTAGCCCAGCTCATGCTGTAACCCTCCTTCGATAGGTCCTCGGACACTAGGCACAGCCCTGCTTCTCATAGCAGAGAGGGGTGCTGAGGCCCATCTGTTCATGGCCAAGCGGAAAGTCAATGGCACCCAGTGGGGGCAGCTGGGAAAAATGAGACCTGGGCCTGGTGTGAGTGGAGCACACATCCTTAGGGACCTCTTGATTCATGGCATCTGGTGGCTTGAGGCTTCTAAAGATCTGTCCCCCCATGATGATACAAGGCAGAAATAAAAGTTGCCATCAGAAGTACAAGCAGAGTTGCAGAAAGCTGGTGGAACAGACTCAAATAGAAAATCTGAAGTGGCCACTGAGCCCTGGCTCTGACCCCTGATTGGCTGCTGAACTCTGCCTTGACTGCCCTGCCCCATGCACATATGCAACAGGCAGCATGGCCAATGAGATATTTTCAGAAAGAAAACCGCATTTTTGTCCCAGAGACAGCCCTGGTCAGTGGAGTTTAGGCTGCAGGCTGCCTTCCTAAGGGCGGGGGTCACCCTTGGGACACAGGGTCCACCTGCAGAATGCTCAGTGAAGGTGTTTTAATGGAGGAACTACCTCTTGGGGAAACAAAGAGCAGCACTGGATGCTGGGGACCTGACTAGTGGCTGCACGTTCTTGGGGCTGGGACCTTCGCCACCAAGAAGAGACATAGGGCACTGGATTCAAATGCTGGCTCATCCCACCGTCCTGTGGATCAGCCGCAGCCTAGGGAAGGCACACTGTGGGTAAGGGTTCATTCCTCCCTCCAGGTGCTGGGGGAGGGCAAGGGGAAGGGCACACCCATGGAGCTGAGGCAGGGGTGAGGCCAGGAGGGCCGTACCTGCTGCTGCATCAGATGCAGAGGCAGGGCCGTGCGGTGTGGCAGGCTGGGGGACGGTGGAGACGACTCCTGGCTGCTCTGCCGGCGCAGACACTCAAAGTTGAAGGAGGATCTCCGGTGGGCTGTGGAACAAAGCACATCGTGCCTGGCGAAGCAGGTTTTGCTGGGATCTTACCTCCAGCGGGGAGCCCACCCCACCCCCGGAAGACTCCATCTGTGCATCTAAGAGAGGATTACGCAGTGAATCTCTCAAACCATCTCCATGCTGGGAGGGGAGAAGCGGGGAAGCAGCCCAACTCGAAAGATCTTTTTTAAAAGTACAAGTTGATTACTTTTAAATGTTTACCTGCTGTCAGGCAGGTGAGAGGACACCAATACGGGCTCTGAAAGCATGACTGGGTGTGTCACAGGGGACAAGCATGTGAGGGACCCTAGAATCCCAGACATTCCCTCGTACTCCTGTTCTTGCCTTCCAGATACCAAATGTGTCTGGGACTCTCTTAAAAGAAGGGATTCTACCTGCTCCTAACTGGCTCAGCAGGCAATGAGCAAACTTCTGTTGGGGAGGACTCAGCCTCCTTGGCAACCAAGAAGCAAAGAACAACCCTAAGAATACAGCCACCTGCTAGGACCCACTTTGAGTGGAGTTCTCAGGTGAATGACCGCAAGATGACCCCGCTTTCTCAAAGCCTTGCAGAGTGCCAGGCTCAGGAGATGAGTCTGAATTCTGGGGTCTCTCAACAGAGCCAGAGGCCTTTCACTGGAAGCCCCCTCCACCCTTTCAGAGTTGTTTCAGGGAGACCAGGCTGTAGTCACCAAAGCAGCAGTTACTTTATTTCTAATGCCCATTCCTTGACTTTTGCTTTCTAAGGTCATAGAGTATTTCTGTACCCCAGCAAAACTCCATGTCCCCCTAATTCCTGTACAGGAAAACCTCAGAGGCTGGCCTTGAGAGGCCTCCTGGACTGCCCATGAAGCTCTAGAACCTGGGCCCTGTAATGAAGAACAGGTCGAGCCCCTGGCTGGTCAGTGCCCAGTGAGGAGGACTGACCAAGGTGAGCAGTAATGTCTCAGGCCCAACACCCACTGAGTGGCACGCTGGGACCTCCTGGCTAAGCTGCCTGTGTGGCACACGGCTGCCTTCATCAGAAAGCTGTCCCTTCATCAGACAGGCCTCCTGCTGGCGCAACCTCAAGGCTGGGTTCAGGGCAGGATGGGATGCATTCAGTGCCTCTCTGTCCACACTGTCTGGTGTGCTCTGCACAGCAGTCTCTAGAGGAGGGCAACCCTCTGTGAGAAAACACAGCCAGGGAAGTTCAGTGGTGTCCCTGTCCAAGGTCTGAGCTGACAGCCAATCTATCTACCTCCGAGAGGGAGAGGGCGGCTGCTCCCGCCTGCCTAAGCTCTTCTTGGCAATGGGGCCGGACCATCTATGGGGAGTGGGCATGCATGTGTCCCCTGGGCGGTGCGGACAGGTGAAGAGGTAAAGGAACAGGTCTGAAGAATGCAGCAGGAACCACTGGGCGAGGGGCCTCTGCTGGCCCCCCGTGCACACTTCTAGTATTTATGAGGTACCATTTGACTGCATTCAGCAGCATGCGTTCAGGACTGCACAATTAAATATTAACCATGGAAATGGGTCTGTTTACACTCCCCAGCAGGTCACGACAGCTGTGGCGAGGCGCAGGCTCCGGGCACCACCCAAAGTGCTCAGCCAGGCAGGCAGTTGGCAGACTCAGGAGCCACCGTGTCTCAGCTATTGGTGGTTACTGATTAGAGTTCTGCTCAAAATTAAGCTTCATTCCTCAGAAACCCAGAAATGGATATTCATTAACCAGCATCAAAATGCCTATGTTTAAATTGAAAGCAGTCACTGGGAGGTAGTGGGGCCATTCCATGCACATCTTTCCCCAGCGTGGGGTGACCCAGGTGAGAACAACGTCACAGGCCAGGTTCGATGCTCCAAGAGTGGCAGTGCCTATCCTAGTGGTGACCACCCAGGCCTAAACCTGCCCCCTGAGCACAGAGTACCGGCTTAGCCAGGGCACGGAGGAGAGGGAGGGAGGAAGTGAGGGAGAGGAGGTTAACCTGGGTGGGAGCTGGGGGGTGGGTTAGACAGGCCTGGGCAAGTGGTTCCACACCTGACCCATCTTCCCTCTTAGTGGCTCAGCTTCCTGGTCAAGGAGAGGGACAGGGCTGATGAACGCAAAAGTACCCAGACATCTTCCTCCCCTCTCACGACGGACCCCAGGCTCAAAGGACATTCCACCCAAATAGGCAGTCCATTCTGACTGTGTGTGTGTGTGTGTGTGTGTGACTTTAGGGTCACATCCTGCTTCTGTCTTCCCCAAGAGCGCCAGCAGCCATGTGAAAGTATTTTAAACTCCTTCACAGTGGACAAGAATGACAGCAAAAGGAAACAGGATGTGATCTCCATCCAGGGGACTGGTCTTGGTGATGAGTGGCCCCTGACATGGTAGAACAAATATGCCATGTCCCCCCAGGGTACAAGGGGGACGACAGACACGCTGGGAGGCTTCACCCAAACAAGCAATCCGGCCTCACATGGCGGGATGGGAGGTAGCAGGCGTCTCCTGGGAGATTTCCGGGAATCATAGCCAACAGGTGAGTCATCATCGTCCAAGAAGCCCTGGGGGTGGTGGTAGCCTCGGGGCCTCTCGAAGTCCATGGTGCTGCCTGGGTACCTGTTGTAGTAGCTGTAGTTTTGCCTACAAGACAGAAAGGCACAAAGAGGAAAGCATACATGATATTCTGGGCACTGACCCCATCAGAGTCCCCTCCTCTCCCTTGTACTCAGTAGGACTAGCCGACAAGGCAGTCCCATCTCATGGAAGATGCCAGGTGGGGAGAAAAGGTCATGACCGGCAGCTCAGGGCTCCTACAGGCCTGTGATAAGCGCCTGCTGGGAGCTCCCCCACAACTGGCCAGATGTGGATCACAGGTTCCTTGTCAGCTTAAGGGTCCTCCACTCCTTTCCGCCCAACACCGCTGACCTAGGAGTCCACCTGCTGCAGGTGCCAGGCTGGGCACGGGAACCCCAGAATGCACGAAGCTCAGTTCCCCTACCCCAGGAGTTTAGAAAATGCCCGGATCACAAAGACTCAGTGCAAGCTGAAGAGAAGATGGGCCACGCTGAAGAGAGGAGCGCACGGCAGGTACCATGTGATGGCTTGTTTGGGGTTTTTCTGAGGGAGTATGGGCCCGTGAAAGGGGGTGGAATGAAGCCAGCGAAGATGGCTAAGGACAAGGCCCTGGAGGGAACACAGGGCCCATCTGGCTCAGAATCAGCACTTAGGGAAGTCAGGTGTTTGAGGGCAGTGGAGGGAAAGACCTGGTGGAGCACAGGTGACGGTCAGGCTGTGGCTCAGGTACCGGTCCTGACCTCAGCACCACACCACCTCCACGGGCCCCTGGTTACAGGGAAATGGAGAGACGCAGCCTGGGGAAGAGAGGGGGCAGCCCCTACACTGCTTGCTGTGTGTCCTGAAGCACACTGCCTGCTCTAGCCACCAACGTTCTTTCTACGGGACCGAAGCTGGGAGGGATGCTGCTCAGATCTCTCGTCTGCTCATCCCCAGGAGAGACTCCCTAAGGGAACAGGAAGCAGGAGCTGTTCGCTGAGATCCAGCCACGCTACAGGGCTGGCCAGGCCCCTATGCCAGCCCCAGGATGGAGCCCCCAAGTCAGCTAAATAAAAACTCATCTCTCAGAAATGGGGGTCTAAAGGACAGGGGTGAACCCAGCCAGGAGCCCTTCCTGGAAGTCCGCAGAGAGGTGTGATGCACGCCTCCGCTCGCCTGCTGCCCAGTTCCTCCCGCCTCCTCTGCCCTCCCTTTGGCCTGGAACTGAGGTTTCTGCTTCACTTCTCAGGGAATTCTGAGTGCAGGGGCAGGAGGGCCTGGGCGGGGGACAGCTTCCTGTTCTCCGCCCAAGCCAGAGCCCCTCACCTGCTCCAGGTGGGAGAGCTGTCTTCCTCGTAGCACTCCTCACTACTGAAGTACTCCTGCTCCCCCAGGCAGCGGGGGTCCCTGAAGTAGCCATGGATCTCTGGGTCTTCTCGGCAAATAGTTGGGAACTGCTCGTCTCCTGAGTCAGACCTGTAGTTGAGAGAGAGGTCTGAGAGCCTGCAAGGCGACCCATAGGCTGTAGCCCTGGCGTCTCTCCGGGCACACTGGCCTCAAGCAGGGAGGGACAGGCCTCCTCCGGCAAGGGTGCTCCATGTGCACCGTCTCTTTCAGTGTCCCGAACGATGCTGGGGCTGAACTGCTTGCTCTGGAGCCAAGGCACAGATGTCCCTTGGAGGACAGATAAGAAGATGGATGTGGGGCACTGCACAGTGGTCGGCAGTCCTGGCTGGGGGAAGGACCCTGGACTCCCGGGCCATGTATTCTGATTCCCCTGCCCCAGCTCCAGCCCAGTGTGACTTCTGAACCCTGAACAAAAAGGCCTCCTTACGACTGACTTTCCACCACGTCAAACCAGGAAAAGTGGTTTGACAAGCTTTGGCTACAGGAGGCTCTCATGCAAACTTTCTGCTGAGTTTACAAGGCCCCACTGCCACGGGCTGTCACGTTGTCTCCCTGAAGCTTGGCTCCTCCCAGCCTCAACCCTCAAGAGAACAGGCAGGCTCAGGAGCATCAGTGCTTTCTCCAAAGGAAGAACTGTGTGAGCTCCCTTAGACTGCCCACCTCCTCAGGTCCTGTCCAGGCCCCGGTGCTGGAAATAAAGACCCACCCTCATCTGCTCCAATGGAACCATCATTCTGCCCACACACGTGGAACAGAATACACAGCGCACAGGGGGAGGGCTGCAGGGGTGATGACGGCGGGGAGATCTGGAATCTGGCTTTCAGGGTCACACTTCTCCTATGCTGACCTCAGAGAGCACCCAAAGTTGCCCAGCTACACAGGCTGGGCCCTCTGGGGTACTCCTGGCATGTGCCCACCAATTCTTGGTTTGGAAAGGAGGTTGTGCAGATACAAACCACCACCTCCAACCCCGGGAGGCAGCCCTGAATATGAAAATCTACCGGACTACACTGCTCCATGAAGTTATTCTTATTCTTCAGAGAGGCCAGTTGGTAACAACATAGCACAGTATTTAACACAAAAACAATGAGCACATACCTAATGTACGTTTCATAATAGCGCGTTCTATCCAGGAAAGGCAAAATATGAGAGGGAGGGAGAAAATAAAAGTTAAACACTTTCGATTACATTTAAAAGTACAGTGATCAGACAACTTCCTAGAGTAGGGGGTGGGCAAATTACGCTGTGCTTACCAAACGTGGGCTTTTGAGCCAGGGACAGTTTTTATAAAAGGACTCAGAAAAAATGGAAAGAAAAAATTCCATTTAGACGTGAATCTATTCAAATTTTGGCCTCCACACATATGGTTTTACGGGGACGCACCTGCACCTGTTTGCTTAAGTACAGTCTCAGCTGCGTCCACCTTACAACAGCAAAGTTCAGTAGTTGCAAAAGAGAAGGTGTGGTTCTCAAAGCCCAGAAGAAATCCGCCAATCCCTGGCCCAGTGTATCTCAGCACAACTGGGGGGATGGGATGGATTTTGTGGGTGCTGTTCTTAAGAAGTCACCTCATACAGCAAGTCATAGAATGGCAGAGGGGTCCTGTTTCTTGGGACCCTCACATGGCTGGTATGTGGACAAGCCACAGCTCGGGGGACACTCACAGGTTCTAATATAAGCGCCCACAGGAATCTCCGTGTGTTAGAGCCTCGGAGAGAGACGCCTTTCTCCACAGGGCAGTTTCCACACAGGCGGCTACTATGTTACCAGCGGCAACACATTTTCAGGTTTACCTTTTAATACTGGACCATCTTCGAGGCTCCCGATCATGCTTGTGGGAGGAATGATGCCCGTTTTCAGACACATGCTCAAGGTTCCCAATGCTGGGTCGCTTTCCATGGGCAGCTTTGGACATATTGGCATTATTGAGATTGGCATTTGTTGAGGTGGGAACTTGCTTTCCTATGGAATTATGGTTATGATGGTTATGACACACCGAATTTCCTGCTGGAGGAAACAGCGGTTTCTCAGTATCACTTGCAGGTGGAATTGAAGGCCTTTGGACATGCAGGGGACGGTGGGTAGTATTGGTCTGCTGAAGGGAATCTCTCCTATCACTATTAACATGATTGACATGGTTTCCAAGCAGGGCACCATTTCTCTGCAAAATAATGGGAGACAACACCAGGTAATTTAACAAGTATTTGATGCAGGCTAGCTACGTTAGGTAACTTTTTCTACATGAAAAGCAAATTCTAGGTAAGCTGGAAAACAGTCTGTCTCAATGGTCAGGGTAGCATTTGGTTCACATGGCAGTCGGTCCCTCTGACATGAGGAAGGTTATTGGTTCCTGAGCCAGGGAGGAGGCACTCGTCTGTCCCTGGAGTGTGCTCTTCCAATCGCTTCAAGTTGAGGTGGCATGTGCAGGGGGGAAGAAGGCATGCTCTCTGGCCTGGGGCTAAGGCCCCAGGGAAGGAAGGACGTGTGGGCAGCTGCAGGTAGGACCCAGGATGCTCCTCCACACTGGCCAGTGACTGTGGCCAAGCTCCTCAGCAGCAGCCAGCCAGGGGCAGTGGACACTCAGGGAAGGGGCTGGCTTGGCCTACAAGAGGCACTGCAGAGTGGAGAGGGCCTGGGGATGCGGGTGGAGCATAATCTGCCAGCCTCGCTAAACCCTCCAGCTGGTTTGTATTCTCCAGACCCTTCTGTGGATCATTACGTGCCCCAACCAGAGTCCTGCCCCACTATATCCAGGTGGCCAGTGTGTAGCTAGGCGTGGAATAATTACTTTGAATACATCTTCTTCTTCTCTTTTTGTTTCCTCTGGCTCATCATCTTGCAAATCACAGGATATAGCACGCCGGATTTCTGGCCCAATGTCATGCAGTGTCCTTAATCCTGCCTAGATCAATGAAAATGGCAGAACAGGTTAGACAACACGAGCCCTCTGTTCAGCCTGGAGCTTGGATTTGCTCCTGCCTGATTCAGTGGTGGGAGAAGTAATCTCTACAGTCCAGTCCAGGAACTGATGAACTGACTCTAACTGAAGGCAGCCTCAGGGTTGCTGGGTGTGGCTGGGGTGTCACAAGGGTCCCAGAATGGAACGCTTACAGCCTGCTCCTGAGTAACCTCCTCTGCAAATACCCCACTTGCAGGAAGCACTTCCTGTTTGCTAGTACTGGGGTGGGGGGCTCTGCCATGGCTAAGGGAATAGGCCCCTGCCTAAATGACAGTCTTTGGCAAGACCCCTAAGCCTCAAACAGGGTAGGGAGCACAGCCTGGCTATTCTAAAGGGAGGGTGACAAGTACCTCCTAGCTGCACCCAGGAGGAGGGGGCCAGAGGAGCAAGCAGATCAGACGGCATCATGGTCACTGTCTCATGAAACAAGTGAGTGACACAGCACACTGCCAGCACAGCACACTCGGACCAGCACAGAACGACAGACAAGCACACAGAGCTGGCTGCTGTGCAGGGCCCAGCCTGCGGCCTGGGAGCAAGCTGGAGTCTGCCCAGCGAGGGGTCATGCTTCTGAAGACCGTGACAAGCTGGGAGGCAGCACAACCCCACTGGGGGATCTGCCAGGCCCCTCACAGAAGCTGTGCATTTCCTCCGAGGCTCTCTCAGCTGGCCTTCTGTACTCCATTCAGATCTTTAGAATAGAGCCTGGGAGAAGCCCTTCCATTGCTCAAACTCACAGCTTCACTAGGGAGACATTCTACAACGCTGAGGGCCGACAGGTGGGGAAAGGTGCAGTCTCAGCTCTGAGACAATTAGGATGCTTTGGCCATTGATTTGAAGGAAAACGGCATGCTGACTTACAGATTTATAGGGACTGTGAAGCTACTTTATCCTTTCTCACAAAAGACTTGCATCTGAACAATACATTTTCTCTCTGCGCCCAGGCCTGTGGTCTGGATCTAAGCAACACCTCCTCATCTACCAGCGACTCCTCAGCTGCTGAGAACTGGCAAAGCAGCTAAGGTGTTGGCTGGGCAGGTCTTCACTTGCAGTTTAGCCCGTGTCAGGGGAGTTTGCACAGGACAGCTGGTTGCAGAGTGTTGGGTCCTTGAGGGAGGAACTGACCTTCCTGTCCTTTTCCCTCAGCACCTTACAGAGAGAGGGTAGCTGGGACAAGGACCCAGCACGATGAACACGCCTGAGATATTCATGCAGTAGGACAGATGCCTGGCAGTGGTGTGGAGGAGGGAAGGGGAGGGGTGGCGGCTGTAGTCATGCCAGAACTGGCAGGCCGGGGCCCCTGGTGTGCGGATGCTCAAAACTGATCTTCTGCAGAGGCAGATGTGCATGCAGTGGTGGAATACTAATTTAGAATGTAAAACTGTACAGGAACTTCCCAGGAGGCCATTTATAAAAAAAAAAAAGGTCTCATCTTTAAGAACACCCGCCCTATGAGATGGCTCTGTTAAGACAGCAGACAAAGTCTGATCTGAACCCTTCTGTGAATAGAGAACAGCAGGTCTGTCCGTTTCATGAACTGTGGAGGATGAAAGAGGTGCCAGGAGCCTAAGTGTTAAAGTTCCTGGCTAGCAGTGCTACGGTCTTGCAGGGGACACACAAACATGGGCCAGGGTCAAAGCGCATTTTTGGTGTGATCCATGAAGTTGCTTCTCATTCTTCTGCCTTTATGATCACAGGCACAAGACACACATGCATACGCACATACACACAGGGCACACGCACTTTCCCTCTCCAAGGTTTTCTGAGTCCAGCACAGTGGAGCACGGGGAGTCATCTGATTCCGAGGCAGACCCACCTGCTACTCTGTGGAAGTGTCATGAAGGGAACTCTAAGGTATGTTGGTAGAAGGTCTTGTGCAGCCCAGCTGCAGGCATATGAAGAAAGCCTCTTCCCAACAGGACTAATGAGCCTGCAATACATTCGTTCAGTTTCCTAGAGTACAATTTTCAAAGGATGATAAGCTAAACAAGGGTCTCATTGTCTGATTTTGAATCAACTGGAAAGAAAGGTCTGTTACATATCCGAGGCTCAAACAAGAAGAGACAAGGCTTTAGACTCCTGTCGGTGTCTCCGAAAATAAACCTGGACCACAATGCACTCTGGTACGCGTGTTAATCCATGTTACAAGGCACCAGGGGCCAAGAACACTCTAAGTTTAAACAGTAGACAATCCTATTTACTGTCATTCAACTGACTGGACTAGCTCTGATTAAAAGAAATAGAAAACTATTTATTTGGATAATTTTTAACATCATCCTTTGTTGATGGGTTGACATTTCACTGAAATACACATATAGCGTAATTGCATAATAAAGCCAAAAAATGTCTCCAGCATGTCTTCAAGTGATACACAAGATTAAGATTCAGTCAGCAAGATAGTGCAGCAGTCAGACATGAGACAGAGGAATTTGTTTGCAACATAAATCAGGAGGAAGGTTGAGAAGTGGCCCAAGGTACCACCTCCCAAGACAAATAACAACATATTTGTTAAAAAGACATCAAAGGAGAAAAGAAAGCATCACTCATCCCAGATACAAAAGCAGAAGTTTGGAAATCATGATTCTAGTTTGCTTGTTACACATAGGACAAAGCACACCCGGTAAGAGTCGGCACCGACTCGGCTCTTCCACGTGCCACCTGGGGGAGGGTGGAGGACACAGATGTTCCCAAACTAGAATTGAAATGAAGCTGAAGCACAGCACCCTGGATTTATTACATATCACAAAACATGATAATGAAGTTTTTCTAGCACACATATCAAGCTAAAAGGTAGCTTAGGCTGCTCCAAAAATTCCATAGGCACAAGTTTCAGTTCCAAAAAGTACAAACAACTGACTTAAACCCTTGAAAAAAAAAATTACTTGTTCTTTCACAACCCTAAAAATAACATTTTTCCCACAAAATAAACACTTTACAATCAGTGAAATTATCATCCTTTCATATTTCATGTCTGTGTCCACCTCTGCAAAATATTATTTTGATTTGAAATGTGGTCATTAGCACTTAAACCAACACAAAGCCATAAAAAGTCATTCCATTAACATCACAGTAGAATTATGGTTTTGAATAAACACAGAATTGCTATAAAATATAAACATTATTGACTTGTTTTAAGATGTCCAATCTTATAAAATATTAAACAGAATCAAGCCTAGGTTCTGGTTGATTTTAAAATGCTAGATGTTATCATAAATATTTATTTAAAAAAGAAATGTTGGCGCTTTGCCTGTAGACTGATGCTTTAAATTTTAGACACCATTTAATTGGAATTTTATAGATATTTACTCTACTCAATGATTAAGTCACCAAAAAGAAATCTAGAAAATCTCTCTAAACATTTCTGAAGCAACGGCATAAAATTATGGCATTTTGACATCAAATATGAACATTCATTTACTTTTCTTTTGCCCACTTTTAGAGTTAAGCTTCTCCTACCTAGATGCATGTGCAATGCCTTCTGTCTGTCTCCCTAAACTAGCTCTGTCACACACAGCAGCAACCTGCAGCTCTCAGCACCACAGTGGCCACACACACACACACACACACACAGACCGGCCCCAAACCTACACTGTAGCAGTGGAGAAAAGAGAGGCAAGTCTCCAGCTGGGACTGGGCTGGGCCATTCATCTTCAGGGTGCAGGCGCCAGGCTTGCGGACTCCAGCCAGAGAGCCTGCTCCTCATCAACAGGCAGGCTTCACTCAGCCAAGTCCAGCCCTGCACACAGTCATCTCGCAAGTGACAACTTCTGGTTAACTCTTTCACAGGAGCTGGCCTGCATCCAGCTAGAGGGGACAATTTTAGACTAGCTCCACGAGAGGAAAGAACTGGAGATTAAATTCTTATAGAATAAACCTGCTCATCTGCCAGCTGTCCTCCGCCTCCACCACACACACACACACACAGACACACGCCTTATCTTGTCATTGCTTTCCTCCAGGGAAAATGTCATGGTGTGGCCTTTGTGTCCATTGTGAACAGTCCTTGTGTCAGATATAAAGGGTTAGAATCATGGGCACACACTCCATTAGTCATCCACAGTGATTCTGACTCTCACTGAAAAGTCAGTAGTAATACCACCCCTACAAGTTACCTTGGTAGTAACAGCACTTGGCCATATAGCTAAAGGAAATGTAAAAACAAACATACATATATTTTTTTGGGGGTGGGGTCTTTTTGTGACAGTTTCACTATGCGGTTCAGGCTGGCCTTGAACTCACTTTCTAGCCCAGGCTGACCTTGAACTCACAGCAATCCTCCTGCCTCAGCCTCCCGAGTGCTGGGATTAAAGGCATGCACCACCACGCCTGGCAAAAAATAAACAAAAATATTTAAAGTAATCTATGACTTTCCCTGAAAACGATCTCATGAGAGACGTGTTTCAGCTTCACCTTGGTTTCTCTCTCTGTTTCTCTCTCCTCCTCTCTTCCTGATGCTGGAACTCAAACCCTGGGCTCCAAGCACACTATGAAAGTGCTCTATCACTGAGATGTACCCCACTCCCGGAACTTTGATTTTTGGTTGTAGTTGTAACAGGAGAATCAAATCAATTCCTTCCAGTTTCTTGAAAGTGGAGAGAGCATCACATAAAATTTAGGCTCTGTAGAAGCTGTAAATTCCAACTCCATGGTGACAGCACTGCGCTCCTGGTGTCATGAGCCCAAGTACTGATTTTCTGCTCTAGCAGTGATGATGAACCTTTTAGAACTTACAATGATACAAATAGCCCACTGTAGCATGTGTGCCACAGGTCCACTACCACTGTGCTAGATCCTGTGAGAAAGGGCTGGTCAAGATGATGCCCGTCTGGTTACGCTATGTGCCCAAACTAATGAAAGACCCAGCAAGGACTCAGGATCACTAAGCCTGCTAATTCCATGATGCTATGTGAGCAGAACCTCTCCTAAACACCCACCTTGACCATCACCAAGACAAAGTCATTTGTATCTGCTGGGAAAGAGTGTGGGCACGGAGTCTCAGAGTTATCTTCCTTTTGACTAAAGAGAAGAGCTCTGATATCACTGTATCAGCATAGAAATAACAAATGATCAGAAGTTGTCACTGTAACTTGTCCTATGTTTGGCACAGATTCAGGTGTGCCATTTGGAGATGGGATTTTTAAACACAGTTTCTACTATGTACTAACCCAGACCATCATTCCTTCAGATTAGCACAGGTAATGAGCCGAGACCACACCACAGGAACCTCAGTCGGAACTTAGCTGGACACCCAGGACACTTGCAGCCCTGTGTCTGAGTGAGCAGGCTAGAGAGGAGGAGAAGGGTTCCAGTTAGGGACAAAGCCATAATGCAGGAGCTTCTTGAACACAGAACTATCAAAACGCTCCAGCACTCTCTGCTTTTTTGGGGGCGGGGGGTTGAGTTGGATTATTCCCCTAGAGCAGTGGTCCTAAGTGATCCAAGGACCCTGGGGTGTCTGAAGGTGCCTTCAGGGGTCTGTGAGATCACCGTGATTTACACAAATGTGATGTTCTGTGCCTTGTGCACTCTCTCATGAAAGCCAGTGAGGTTTTTCAAAGATGGCATGAGGTGGGTGATGATGTCTTTACGTCAGTGAGTTTGTGCTTGCATATTCTTGTGTTTTTAAAATTGTTTTAGTTTTTAAGACACTACATATTGATATACGAGGGTACTCAAGAATTCTGAAGGACAGAAAAGGGCCTTGAGACCAAAGAGTCTGAGAAATGCTAAGCAGCCTATCCTCTGACGGGTGGCACCACCTCATCCCAGGTATCAGACTCCCCACCGCTTTGCCTGTGATTTCGCTGGCCTTTCTCCACTTCTGCCCCTCTCGTGGCTTCTCTGGCTGGCCACTGACACCTCTTGATGGGTTCTTTACTGTGCCTGAGAATGATGTGCCCTTCCATACTCCTAACAGCCACTCCTCTTGGGTCAAAAACATGCCAGGGAGAACAAATTTATCAGGTATATACTTACCTACCCTGGAACTGTACATTTGATTTAGTAAGGCCCTTTTTGTAAATAATCGGACCATGATACATCTGGGCTACTGAGGGATACTAGGTTTATATTATTAAACACTATGCTACAATTAAGATTTTTACTACTATACAATTTGCCTGAACTTCTCTTCATTAATTCTACCTTTTCAAAGATTTTTTAATGTAACAATTACTATTCTCAGAGCAGAATAGCCCTTTCTGTTTCAGGAAAGCATATGAAATATAGATAATCATATGGCTAACTGGATCGTACCATAGGATTTGGTACTATTTGAGAAGTGCCTGCTGCCCAATCTTTTGCTTTCCTGTGATAGATATGGTCTGTGACACTTCTTTTAACCAGGAGCTTCAGAGTTTAGCACCTTGGATTCTGGTGCTGGGTGCAAAGGTTGCTGTGTGTGTGTGCCCATGAAGATTCTAAATAATAAACTTGAGCACTGTTACAACTGCCTCTACATTGGAAGCTATGCTATCCCATCAGGATTTTAAGAGAAAGGACAGAGGTCTCTCTGGGCCTATGAACCCAGTCTCAGGAAGCCTTGCTCCCCTTGCAGCCCTATGATTTCTCACTCTTTTGTAGAGAACCCTCAGCGATCAGCCAGCCCGTGCTGCTCCTCAGTAATACAGCCATGCCCAGGTGGGGCAGGGTCCTCTAGGTTCCTTTAAGTCATGCCTGATGTCCTGTCCAGAAAGCTGCCATCTTCCAGCTTTGATTTCTTTGTAAGGTGTGTGAAGAAAGATGAGGGCAACCCCACCTATTGGAACTGTTCAGAGTTTTTCTGGTATACCTGGATCTAGAAATAGTTGTTCACACTGGCCCTTGAAGTCAGGAATGAGCATATGGTGTCCTTAACTTTGCAGCAGGAAACAAGCACAGCAGTCACTTGTCTGCGGGTGGCTCAGCTTCTCACCTGTGCTTGCAGTACTACCCAGCTTCCCTTTCAGGTATAATATAGCAACTATCAATAGAGTCTGGAGCCCTAACACACCCAGGTACCACCCAGTCAGGGCAGAAGTGGGCCTTTGGACCACACCAGGGTCCTAGAAGTCCCCTGCTAGGCCAAGCATTAGCCCTTTGGTTCTGAATCATTGAGGAGCGTGGCAGAGGAGCCAGGCAGCTGGGGAGGGTGCAGGAGATCGAGGTGCTCAGGACCACAGCCGCGGACACAGGCCTCCCTAACATCTTCCAAGTGGCCAGCCATAACGGAGCATGCTGCCTGGCCCTCAACCTAGCACCCAAGTCCACACATATGGGGCTGGGTTGGAAGCAGCAAAACTGCTGCTGGGCCCTCAGATTCAGCCGTGAGAGTCCATAAAGCCAACAGTGAGCTCCTAGACTTACCATGGTCTACACATGAGGAGGCAGAGTTGGAGCTGAGCCCATCTCCCCAGCAAGGCAACTAGGTCCACTTAACTTCAGGAAGGTCAAGCCACTCGGTGTGGTGAGCCTGTGTGGCCAAGAGGCAAATGCCACAGGCGCAGAGCTATCACTGGAGAAGGCCTGGAGGGTGGGAGGGTCCATCAGTCATGCCCGGGACGGGAATGAAGGAGGTGTGCTTCCCTCTGGGGCCACCACTTCTGTTCCCTGCCAGGAGGCTTGGAGGAAGGAGCACTTCTGGCAGAGGTGGGGCTGCCCAGAGTCTGATCCTCCCCTCATTCTCTACCTTACACCCACCTGCACACGCACACACATTCGTACGCACATGTACCCTTGCTCTGCTCTGCACAGACCAAGCCAAGTAAAAGGGGATCATAAGCCCTTCTTTTCTCTACACAGTTCAGAGACCTCGATTTTTCATACTCTTCCTCACAGCCTTTATACTCAGGTTACTCCTGAATACTGATCTGAAAACCCTCCTTGGTCACTCTGAAATCCTGGGCTCAGCATCAGAGGATGGACTCCTCGGCCCCCACTTGAAATCAGCTGAGAATGGGAGATCAGGTGCCCTCATCACCACCTTCTCCAGCAAAAATCTGCCGTTCTTTCAACGTGAGAATGCAACCTGTTGAATTAGCTCCACTTACGCCCTTTGTGCACTGCTTAAGTATCTTAAAAAGGGGCAAATTCTCTTTCTCAATGGATGACTACAGTACAGAATAGAAAAGAGATAAAAGGAAAATAAGAATTTCTTAAAGTTCTGGTAGTAAACAGGCATATGATATTATTATTGTTGAAGTCTTAATAATAAGCAATTATACGTTCGAAGTGCTTTACAATCACTTAGCTATTCCTCACAACATCCCTGTGAGGTAGGTCGACATTAGTACCCCCATTTTACAGATGGGGAAACTGAGGCACAGAGAGGTTAAGTGTCTTGCCCAAGGTCACGCAGCAGTGAACGCTGGAGCTGGGATTAGAACCCAGGTTCCCTGACTCCCGGTGTCCTTGAAACTAGACCATACTGCTTCCAAAGAGGCATCCCCAGACTGGCTCTGAGCACGAATTAAAGACGAACAATGTTAGATGAGGTTTGGGTGTGGTGGCATTTCCCGCGGACACGCTAAGATGGAACCTGAGGTGTTGCCTGGATTGGTTCTGGCGTGCGGGTGTATGTTAGTTTCAATGGGTGTATCTGAGATTTCTGGCCTGTCCACGTCTCACTGCGTTCTGCACTGGGTCACTGCAGCAGGCCTGGCCAGGCGGTCAGGAGGTCATGACGTTTTGGTATATAAAAGGAACTCTGTCAGCTCAGTGCCAAGGGGCCTGCCAGTCTTTGGGAGTTCGGGCAAACTAGGGATGCAGGACTTTGGAACAGTCAGCTGCCCACCTTAGGCAGGTCTGCTTAGTATATAGATATATTTCTGTTTTGTTTTGTTTTTTGTTACTGGCCAGCATCAGAAAGTTGTATTCATTTCATTTCTCTGTGGGGCAGCTGCCCCTCTCCTTTGCTCTCTGTCTTTCCCTTTCTCTGAGTCTCTGCTTGGAAGGGAAAACTGTTCACACTTGCACGTTCCCTTTCATGAAAAGGAGCCACTGTGAGCAGTATCCGCGACAGGCAGCCATGGCTCCTTGGATGAGCCAGGGCCCCACTTCCGCCTTCCAGAGGGGCGCCTTGCTTGGAAGGGGTCTCCCCGGGGCCTTGGGCTTGCTCTTGCCTGCATTTCTCCTGAAATGCTGTGTCAGTAGAAATAAGCCCACGTGAGAGTTTGCCCTTCCAAGGCCTTAGCCACAAACGCCTTCCGACTAACCAGCTTGGTGCCGTAGCTCAGGGAGAAAACTCTAAAGCATCCGTTCAAGCATCTGAAACAAATGAATCAGCCAGTGAAATCTCAACTGTTAGCATCTCTTCTCCTCTTAGATTAAAAAAGGAAAAAAATGTAAAAAGAGCCCTTTTCTGGCTTTAGGTGGAATCATGCTTTTTAAAAAGGAAAAAAGAATCTCACTACTTTTTAAACTAAGGTGACAGAGTAACAGGATTCTCCACGGATGGAATCTCTGAGAGGATCCCATCTTCTTCTGTCTCCATGCACTGAGCCTCGCTAGGAATCTACATCAAGGCACACTGCAGATTAAGAGTCATTCGATTCAGGTTCACCACCCACATCTCCCCTTAATCCATCTGCTGGCTGGGGCATAGGCAATAAAATCATTCAACCTAAGAACTTAATTCTGCATAGCCAAAAATAATGTTCTCCATAAACTCAACTACCAAACAGTTAGGAAAAAAAAAAGAGAGAGAGAGTGTATCCTTGTAGGATTTTTCCTATCATTCAGATGGGTGGGCTCCCATTCAGAATGAGAAGGGGAAGAGTCTTCCTCTGATTCCACCAGAATAAAGGAGACACTTGAATGTTGGAAAGATAGAGAAATGAAGAGGACTGTCCCCACTTTGGGATCTCCTGTCTACGAATGGGACACTAGACAGACTAGTGCCTGTAACTTGCACAGAAGTCCTCTGGAAGGTGGAGTAGAATGTGTCAGGTGGAAGGGACTGGGTTTCTGTGGCTGCAGGGCTGTGTTCCTTCTCTGCTTCTTGTGGAAACTTGCAGGTCACTAGGATGTAGCAAAATGGATGAAGAGCAAAGGCTGGGTCAAACTAAAGAGATACGGTGTATAGGAGATGAGTGTGAGAAAATTAAAAGGCCTGATGCAGCTTCTGTCTGGCTCCCTCTGTAGAGGGGCTGGAGAGAAGGTTGGTTTTAACGATGAGGATGGAGGGGTTGATGGATGAAATGGCACACTCATTCAGACCGCAGAGGCCAGAGGACATTGGATGCCGAATCCCGCCCCCCCATGGAGGCAGGGGCCCCCAAGCCGTTCCCCCTTTGTGGAGAAGGCAGTGCTGCAGTTGGTCCAAACACAGGGGCATCAGATGGAGCCCATAAGGTGCAAACCCACAGCATGTCTGTGTGCCCCTGGAAGCCCTTCCACGGAATGGGGGTGCGGAGGGTTGGGGCCAGTGCCGAAAGCTCTTCAGGCAGACTGCACTCTCCGCAGCACAAGCGCACACACGCTCAGGTCTCCCTCCTGCTCACACCGCGATGTCACACTGCACTGCCCATCAGCAATCGGTCTGGAGCTGCGTGACTCTGTGTCACGGCAAGAAGCAAGTCATCCCCTTCTCGACAGGCCGCGCCACCCGCGGGGGCTTCCTCAAAGATGCATTGCTTTTCCAGCTGCACAGTCAGCACATTCCTCCTGCTGCTGACCCCATTTCCTTAACTACTACGTCGCCATGTAACATTTCACCACGCAGAAAGGCAAGCCTCCTCATGCTAATTAAATGTGGAGTAACAAATCACATTTAAAGCCATTTCCATAGCTGAGAAAGCCAAAAATGTAATTAGAATTATCCTTCAAGGAGACAATTTTTTTTTTCTATTTTAAATGCTTGTTTCAGAATCATCTGTCAAGATTATCAACACAACTTAATTTTCTAGGCTGGGTACTCAACATAAATTACAGATTTAGTCTCAACTCCCAATGGAACCATGTGAAATTGTTTTGGTATCATCTAACTAGAAATACTTGAATTCCAGTAAGGAAATAAAGCTCTTTCAATAAACAATAAAGTGAAAAATGTTCAGGACAAAAAAAAAAAAAAAACCCTCAACATTATTTTCACACAGTGTAATAGTCTTTAACCCGCAATCTACAGATGTAGCATTAGCACCATTTGAACTGTTAACTTAAGGCTTGGTAAATTCCATACATCCGATGTAATTACTCAGCCTTGCATTATCTACACAAATCTTAAAACATCAAAACATCTTATACATATTCATATTCTACAACCACCAGAGAAAGTACTGATGCTACCTCACTGGGAAGTCTTAGGCGGTCAGGAGGGGTATGAGTCACTTTGTACCCAGAGGTCAGCATCCCTGCCCTCCACAGGAAAATGAAGGGTCTCATGACACAAAGCTAGGCTAACTACGATAAATTATGAGACAAGTCATCAAGAAAAGATATGTTGTCCTTCCAGAAAGTCCCACAACTAGGCTCCTAGCATAGCAAGCAGTTCCACCTCAGAACTCAGAGTTTGGCAGCTTCTCTATTTGGACAAAGGGCAACCTGCAGGAAGAGCCTTCGGAAGCACGTTCATCTCTCCCTCTCCTGGTGGTCATGTTGGCCAGGTTGGTCGCAAGAATGCATAAACTAGAAATCTGTTCAAATGTGCAAACATCAGCTTTTCAGTTTTCTTTTCAGTCTAAGACTAGTTGTAAACTGCAATCCAGGAGGGAGGCTGTCAGTTTTACAAACCAGATTGACAGGAAGTATGGGAATGTAACTCAAATCCTATGATCTAAAATGGCAGTAAGCCACTTGACTGGGATTCAGTGAGCTACTGAAAGGACGTGTAATCAGAGAGAAAAATAAAAAGGTCAGAAATCATCTTCAGTTGAATCATTGTCCATTCATCTGCCTCTTCCCCTGCCACTGTGGTGTCCAGGCAGAACCGAGATTTCACCATGAATCAGCCAGACATGTCACACAAGGCCATCTACTGACCTGCCTGATACACACGCACCCCATTTCTCACTCACTGTCATTCACATGGATTCTCTCTCATAGGACGATCACGACAAGCCTTTACTTGTTAGTTACCATCTCTGAACACAGAACACCAGGCATTTTTCCTGGAAAAAAGTGAAGGACTATTCCATGTTGAACCATATTAATACCTACAAGGTCACATTTAAGACATGTGACAAAGAGGACATAAAAGTAATTTGGTACGAACTGATAAATAAGAGGAAATATTTCCTTATCTCATTCACAATGGACTTGAAATATTCCAGGTAGAAGTGATTGTGATTTATTTCTGATTGCTTGCTGACCTCTGTAGTTCCATTTTTCCTGTTCTTGGTATATTTCTCCCACCCTCTTTGCTCTGATTTCTCCATCAATGACCACAAACTGTTTTTTCTAGCCTCGTTTCCTGCAAGTCTCCATTGTGACCCCTTTCCCTTCCACACACCAGCATCCTGAGACCTAAGGGATGAACTGGGGGTCTGCATCCCCCAGATGCATGGATCTGGCTGGACCAGCAGCTGCTGCATGCCACATTTACATTCTAGGGGGATGCAGGGTAGGACTTGAGCTGGAGGAGGGTAGAGGAGCCCGGAGGCTGGCTGGGACATGACAGAACAGCACTTGCACAGCAAGCCTCCCGGCCATCAGGAGACAGCACACAGAGAGACAGACATGCCACCCACACACACACACACGCATACACACACACCAGTACACACTAGGAAGTGATGGATGTTACTGAAATGGACCAAAAACCAACAAGCAGTGGGGTAAGAAACAAACAGAAAAAAACCAAAGCACTTGCGTTCAGATGGAAAGCTGTTCACTGGGCAGCCAGACCATGAGCCCAGGGTTGCAGCAAAGTGGGCCTGCCTGGAGGACACTGCCTTTGGAGAAGTCTGGAGGGGCAGGGGCGTGAGGGCAGTACTTGCTCCTCTCCTGCCCTGGCCATCCTCGGGGCCCGGAACACAGGCCAGCCAGCATCAGGTGCGAGGCGCAATGGAGAAGGCAAAGGGAGAGCACTTACCTTGCGGCCCAGAAATAGCTAGTCCACATTTGGGGGAGTATGTAGTATCTCAGTTTATACAAAATCCTGGTGGTACTGCTCAAGCATGAATAGTCAGCTCTCTATAGTATTTCAAGTAAGTTTATAACATTGTTAGTGAAAAGAGAAAACAGAACAAGAGAACAATTCACCTGTAGGGCAATTGTGGTGTTCTTCGCAGGGTATTTTCCCACCAATCCTTGTTCTTTCCGTTTCTTGAATTTCCTAAAGTAGTCCTGTATCAGGAAAGTGGCATAGAACTTCCCCACGGTTACCTCATCATCTAAACGGAGAGACCAGACACACCTCTCCCGAATCAGCACATTTGCACCAAGAGCCTGAACACTTGCTTCTGGCTGGGGCAGGGCTGGGGTAGAGCAGGACAGCGCGGATGGCACCGAGCTCTCAGCCTATAACTCAGGACACTTAATCTAACAAAAAGCAAGGCTTTGCAAAGCTCAAAATTAGAGTCAGTTAAATGAACTGACACTCAAAGTCACAGAAAGTAATACGTATGCGTCATAGATAGAGCGATGTATTAGTAACACTATGAAATGTTATCTGGTTATTTACTTAAAATAAAAAATTACAAAAAAAGTTTTCATGGATCATGTTTTCACCCTCGTGCATAGAGATTTGCATGTGTAATTATCATAAACATCAAGGACAATTAAACATCCAAATCCCTATGTCTCAAGATAGATACCTAGAAAGGTGACACAAAAGCTCAGAAGGAAAGGAAAGTTCAGAAAAGTGACTGCAGATCCAGATTTTCACACATTTCCCCAATCTCTGCCAATAAGCTCCACAGGCCATTTCTTGGTTTTTTTATTCAAAATTAGTGGTTTTCTGCACTGCAGTGACAGCTCCAACTAACTGCGAAGTTGAGCTGGGCTTATTTCTGCTTTGTTCAGAAACAACCTCCAACATGTATTACTGGGGAGTCAGAACTCTGCTGACGACTGTAATGGTGATGCATGAGGCAGATTAGAGGCTCTGGCTGTCCCATGGTAAGCTACACGTGAGATGTCAGTGCTACCCAGAGGGTTCTGGCGCCAGACCCACAAGGTGCTGAGGTCTCCCAGGTGGAAAGCTCCAGGCCACCTTGGCGTCCAGGGGTCAAGGGCTACCGAGCTGGACTTGCAGAGGCTGGGAGGAAGAAAGGCTGCAGATCTGCAGGCTTCTGGCCAAGCTGCCCCAACAAGAGTCTCATGCTGAATGGGGCAAGGGACTCACCAGTCCGCCTTGCATTCTCATTTGTAAAATGAGGGCCAGTCTCCTAGAGGAACCGCAAAGATGGGTGTGAGAGGAGACACATAAAGCACCCAGCCCCTGGGCTGAGCTGTCCTCAGTGCCAAGCACTGCATGACCACCAAGAGAGATTCTGTCATTTTGTAACTTGCCAACGGCAGCACCCACTGAAATGGATACTAGAGCATGACAGGCTGGGGGTCACTGGTACCCACCATTTTCACTGACGAATCCTGGATGAGCTTGGTTTAGCTTCCCTTTTAAACTAGGAAAGTCCTGCAGTGGTACAGAGATGACCAATATTGACCTACAGCTCTGCATCACATGTAAAGCCTGATCAGTCTCAGGCTTGTCTGAACTGTCTATGGATGCACTGTCCACAGGCAGGACAAGCTCACCCCACGATCTGCTCTCTAGCCTCTGCCCATTTAGCATTACCAGTTATAGCTAGCCCTCATGACTGGGCATCTATGGGTGCCAACTGTCAGAGGCATTCATGTGGGTCTCCTGGCCTCTTCACAACTCCAAAACAGTTTATCTGCTCATCCCCTGAGAGACAAAGAGAACTTCAATGACTTTCCCAGGTCAGCTGAGCCAGGTCACGGTGCCTCCTTCAGCCCAGGGTCCTCTCCTCGTCCACACACCTCCCTACGGACAATGCAGCTCCAGCCACCCTGGCCACTTGCTTCTTTGGAGCTGTCACAGCCTTTCCTGGGTACCCACAGGAAGCAGCCTGGCTACTGCCTGGTGAGTACATTCAGGGACCCAGGGACCCATGTCATGGCTGTCCTTCATACTCCAGGCTTCCCTGGGGGACCCCAGAAAAAGCACCAGCTCTTTCTGCAGAAGCTCCACCTTCTCCCATACCAGGATGCTTCCAGTAAATGCAGGCCTAACTGTCACCTTCCCTCAGCCTCTACAGCAGAGTCAGGCCCACCCAAAGCTCTTCAGGGCAGGGCTCAAGGGCCAGATGTCTCTACTGAGAAGCTGAGGCAGTCAGAAGACGGGGCCCAAATAAGAGGTTTTAGGACAAGAAAAGCCAAAGCTCTAGCAGACCAGGAAAGGAAAGAAGAAAAGGAACGACTGTGGTGCAGCCATCTGGGCTCAAGATTAAAGAGAGATGGGGTCAGCTCAGTGTGCTCTTCAAGGCTAAGGAGCCAACGATCCAGCTCAAGGAATGAAGACCCAAAGGCAGAAAGGTCTTTCAGGAGAGGAGGCTTTTCAAGAGGAAAGGGGCGGTCCGTACAATCTCAGAGGCCACTGCTGGTCCATGAGAACCGGAACTGAGCTGAGACAGTACTGCTGACCAAGGAGTGGTCAGGTTGCCCTGGGCAGCAGAAGTTGCTGGGCCGCTGAGGTGCAGAAGGAAGCTCCCAATAACACTCTTGAGCTGAGATCACTTTCTCATCAAGCTCATGAAGACTTGGTGACATCTCCTAGCCCATCGCCACAGCAGTCCCGAGATAAGCACCCCTTTCTGCTCTGCATCAGGGCCATGGGGGGCTCCCTGAGCACCCCATTCTTGCCAGTCCCTGCTCTCCCTGACTGGGTTACAGGGGGTGGGGCACTGAAGCCCTCAGTCTCTGGGGCTCCCATCTGTTTGCTCAGAGGGATGTACAAAGAATGTAATCAAGTTCTAAGCATGCTAATGATGCAGGAGAGATTGGGAATACCGATCTGCTGGAAGAAAAAACAGGAAAAACAAAGAGACGAATGACTGATCCAGATAACAAAACCCTATCTGAAACTGCTCACCGAAGCCTGAATGTCACCGTGTTTTCATCATCAGGAGCAACAGCCCTTACCTGAGATTCAACCTGGAGAAGTGCTACCCTCGCCCCTGAATAAATACTGTATGCTGAGCTTCTGGAGCATTTTTCTTTCTCAGATCCCAACCCTTCTCAGGGTTCACAGTTCCTCTTGCAACAGATTAACCCCTATCGTCCTAACCCCAGATCCATGTTAAGAAATAGAAAAGGCTCGGCCCCATTTTGGTCCAAGAGAGTGGGAAGAATATTTAGCCCATATGAGAAGTTTGGTAGAGCTAAAAGTTTCAAAGGAAAGGTGTTTAGATAGCCAACTTCTGGACTTTCTGTCCGGTAAAATGAGAAGAAATGAAGTTTCACAGTAATGCAAATGACATTCTCCAAGTGCATCTTATGAGGGGCATTAAAGTTAGACTGGCCAGAAGGAAGATGGGGTTCTCAGGCTCACGGCTCACGGGAGGAAGGTTTCCATGGACAGGCACAGCCTGCTATTCTGAAGCATGCATCTGTATTTCAAGAAACACTGTAGGGGAATATAGTTGATGAGAGATAACTCTGATTCCATGCCACCACCCTAAAACAGAATTGCTTCAGAATATTCTGAAAGACTGAGAGTTGAAAGGAATGGAGGCTGCAGAAAAAGCTCAAGCACATTGTTACAACAATTTCAAAAAGCAGTTCCTCTAAGCCATGCGAGCACCTGGACGTGCAGCTGAAAGAAAAGAATGGAAACCAAAGAGGAGTTTTAAACGTGCAGCATCCGGTTTCTGCAGGGAACAGGGGTTCTCTAAGCAGGAGCTTTGTTTGGTTCCCGTTTATCATTTCTTTCTGGGTCATTTTCTCCCAGCTTTGAGCTGGATGGCTCGCTTCTTGCTGAGGAGCCGAGCTGGCTAATGTGGCCCCTCAGAGCCACAGGCTGTCACCTCCTCAGAATGTGAGCCCAGTGTCCTGGACTGGGGTCCGGAGTCAGCTTCCAGACCTGAGCTGGACCAGCCTTGGAAGCTGTGGAGGCAGTGACACTGTAAAATTTCCACTGGTTACAAAAGTCACCAAATGCTTTTTCTGTACCCGGCCAAAGGGTGGATGGACTGAAGTGCTGTTGGGCTGGCCCTGGATGAACAGATTCTGCACCTTTAAAACTCGAAAACAAAATAGTCTGAAAACAACCACCTCAACTTCTATGTGTATTTAGACAAAAATGGGAAAAAAAAGTGTGCATATATATATATATATATCACATATATGTTATATATATATAAATTCAGAAAGGTTTAGTCAGTTAATTTGTGATAGGTAACAAAAGGAAAATAAGCAAACTTTGTTAGTTCTGTCTCTACTCTAAACTCTACCTCATCCAAAGGACACACGTGGTAGTAAATTCGGCCTTGATAAGAACGTTTCTAAATTACCACTTTCTGACAACCACTTTTCATGAGTAGTTTCCAACAAAATGTTGAAGGATAGTTGGAAACCAGTTCCAAATATTTCTTTTTGGACTAAAAATGTAGGATTTGTGTTCTGCAGCAGTAATCTTGTTCTCTAACATTAATTTCTCCGCCAACAAGCAAACCCCTACTCTGGCCATGTGAATCTGGGTTCCCTCCCGGCGGAAGCCTCTCTTTACCTGAAGGGTCTTCATCTGCCCCCCAAATAACCCTTCAGATGTTGGCCTAACTCTAACTGATGTGGACAGCATTCTGCAAACACTCTCTAGGCTTTCCGCAAAGGCTCTCACTAAAACCAATACTGCAGCCAAGAGCTCATTAGGAAACAGAGGACACTGACCACCAGCGGGAGGGACAACTTGGTCAAGCAGTTTCATGCTGGTTTTCTTCCAGATTTTCTTTATCACAGCTCGAAGTTCTTCATTAGCCTGTTCCAGGTTCCCTGAATCCAAAAAGCAAAAGAGGGAAACACGCCTTGCTTCTGTCCCTCAGCCCCGTCTCTCCTGCCTGGCCTAGACGAATGCACTGCCCGCTGGCGGGGCTCTCCTCCCACTGGGCTGTCCCCCGTCAAGGCGACTCTTTCTATTTCATCAGTAGTCATCTTGCTAAAAGGCTACTCTTAGCTCACCCAATGGAAGTCCCTGCACTGCAGGAACATTCATGTTTCACCCAGAACTTCAAGACTCTGACCCTATCCTGCCCTCCCACAGCCAAGACTAACTCCCTCCCCACCGTGCCCAGCACAGAAGGACTTCTCTTCTCTGCTGTTCCCAATCCTACCTCCAACCTTGAGGGTCCATCCTAAACCTCACCAGGTAATCTTCTCCCAGTTCCCACTCATTCATGTCACGTAACCTTGGCCTGCCTCCTATGGGCTAAGGTTCATCTTCTCATCGAATACGTCAGTGTATAAGGCCATCCCGCCTTCTTCCTCGCTTCCTGCCCACTCCACAGCCTGCTGTGATGTGTCCTGCAGTCTACCTCTGACGTGGACACTGAGCCAAGCCCAGAGCACGTACTCCAGTGCCTGTTTTGCCTGGCTGAGGTAGGGCTCAGCATGGCATAAAGGTGAGGGCCCGACAGGGAAGACCTCAATCCTACTAGAACTTTTCAAGTGCAGCCAGTATGCACTCTTCAAGCACAGAGGCTTCTGCAGACATCACCTCACTCATCTTCAGGACCTTCTTTGCATAGATGTATTTAGATTCTTTTCACAGAGAAAGAGCTACAGTTTAGAATAGCAAACTTCCTCACTGATGGTCACACCTAGTAAGGGGCAGCTGGAGTGAATCCATTTGTGATAGCTCTGTCCCTACCCTGATACCTCCCCTATCTTTCCTGCTTTGTAGCAAGCAGTGGATGAATCAGTTCAAGACGTTCTAAGACAAAGGGAGGCTTCAAGAAAGGACGGGGTGCTCAGCCACTCTGGCAAAGATATCTTCACTGCCCTCACAGCCCTTCCCAGTGTCCCCTTCACCAAGACAAAGCCCAGGCAGGAGAACCAAGGTGGGAGGTCATGTTTCCTCCTCCTGCCGCCTGCCCTGCCTCCAGAGAACACTCACCTTCAGTCTTGATCTTGAGAGCTGTTCGGACCAAAGCGAACAGGGTTGCATTAAACATGACTGTCCCGTCACTGTTGAGAGGCATGTTCATGGCAACTAACCTCTGTGAATGGAAAGAAAAGTTCCTTAAAAGAACAAAAATGCTTCATGACATCCATGTCCCCTTTAGATGTTTATTCTCACCCAGTTTCCAGCCAACCTTCAATTCACTCAGAGCCATCTGGGAGCACCTCTATGATGGTCCCTGCTATGTGCTAACTAGACCGGCCTGTGAGATACACAGGTGCTCAGTTAGACATCATTTGTCAGCGTGTGTGTGAGAGTGTTCTACCAGAGATTAGTGTTTAAACTGCCGGATCCCCCATTCAGTGCCGGTAGGTAGCCATCATCCAAACAGTGTGGGCCCAAAAGAACAAAGGGTGGAGGGAGGTTGAATTCTCTCTTTGCCTGCCTGCTTGAGCTAGGACAGCTGCCTTTCTTGCCCTCAGACTGAAACTGACACCACTGGCTTCCCTGGGTCTCAGATTCAGACTCAACCACGCCACCAGCTCTCCTATGTCTCCAGTCTGTAGAGATAGACAACAGGACTTTGCAGCCTCCATAATCATGGGGGTCTATTCCGCATAAGGAATCTCTATACATGTATATATACATGTGTCTCTTGTGTGACTTTATATAAAGAGTTATACGTTCAATAGATAGATAGGCAGACAGACAGACAAAGACAAGTAGATAGAGACATCCTATGAGTTGTCTCTGGAGAATCCTGGCTGATACAGTTTATCCTCTGTGAGGGATCTGGCATGACAAAGATCAAAACCGTTGTCGTGGAATGTAAATGCTGACACTTGGATTCTGTGTTTGGTTTAGGCATTCTTCTTCTTTTCCTCATTACTCGCTCTCTTTGTATCTTGGGTCGGACACTGATCCAGGTACATCCTTAACGTTGTTCGGAGGGCTACATGATTAACAGATACATAGGCCAGGTAAGGCCTGGGCCTTAGGTTCTCAGCCAAGCGTGTCCCGGGTTAGTCCCAGCACAGGAATGGCCTTCGCTATTGTGTAGCGTTTTGTACAAGTTTACAGGGCTTCTCCAAAGCCTTGGTCTTTCAGAGCAGGACCCCCACTCCCTACTTCTCAAGTCTTTTCAGACCCCTCCAACGCCAAGCAGTGAGGAGAGCCGGGAGGTGCTCAGGTGAGGGCTGCCCGCTCTGGGCCCCCGCCACCCAGCCTAGGACGAAGTGAGGCTCACAGCAGGGCTGCAGCAGGAGGCAGCAGGCAGCTGCCCTGGTGGAGGATCCTGAGTGCAGGGCACACGTTCGTGCTGGTCCTCTCTTGAGAATTAAAGGAAATTGTGGGCACTAAGATTTTTGTGCCTGGCACATGCTAAGTGCTAAATAAATGGTAACATTTTTAATATTTAAAAAGTTAAATATTTTTAAATGTAAATATTTAAATACACCTAAATTTTTTTAAGTATTTAAATTTAAATATTTATTTATCTATTTGGTACTGGGGATTGAACTCACAACCTCATGCTTGCAAGTAGGCACTTGTGCCACTGAGTTAAATCCCAGGCCCAAATTTAAATATTTAAAAAATTTTACATATTTAAATTTCAATATTTTAAATTTCAATATTTAAAAATTTTTGGCTATAGTGTATCCCAAAAGAAAATTTTCTCCTATTTAGGGACTAGAATCTTACATTTGCATGGCCAAATCCACCTAATTTCCTAGTCCTACTATCAACCCTCCCTGTCTCTAAAAGCGACGCAGGCAGCCAGGACACCTCAGAGACTTACTCATTTTTCCAGAAAGTTCCTGAGTCATCAAAATGAATAATTTTGTGCCTTGAGCACGCTTACATCCTTTATATAAAAGGCCCTAGAAGTCAAACGCCAGACGACATCTACAAATAGAACCTCTGTTGGTCTTGGAAAGTAGAAAAGAGCCTGCTACAGGGTAATTCATAACAAGAAAGCCAACTTCTATGGCTTATTTTCTGTCCCTATGCCCAGAACTATGCCTGAGGAAAAGCAAGCTACCCCGAGGACCTGCCAGTGTGCCTTCCTGGACCCTGACGGCAGGGAATATGAGTGGAGCCCAGAGACTTCTTTGAAAGCATGAAATACAACATAGACATTGCTCCATTACCTCTGTTTCTATCTAGAGCTGGCCCAGCAGCCTGGAGTGGTAAAACCCTTGACCCCAGGACCCCTGCAGGCCCATAGGGAGCAGAGACCAGCAGCTATGCAGACCAGGTGGACTGCTGTAAGGAAGAATCTCAACAGGTACCCTGTATTTCTCCTTTCTGCTGCTACCATGGACTTAAGGTGGTTTCCTGTGAGCTCTATGAGAGGAAGACAAACCTCAGCTAGCGTTCCAGAGAGCACGGTCCCGAGGGGAAGTGACAGAGACGAGGTGAGAGATCAGTATCCAAGCCTGATGCCCAGCAAAGGCACCCATGAAACCCTAAAACAGGGCACTCTGCGCAGCCCCTGCTGTCACACCCGTCAGCACCCAGGCTCAGAAACAGGGTCCCCTTCCAGTCTGCCCTTTCCGCAGCAGGCCTGAGGCTTTCCCATTCCATGTCCTGAGCAGGTCTGTAAGCTGCTGCTCTCTCTCCCCACTCCCACTGCCCTCATTCTAGAGATCCTGGTTGCCTTCCTCCTGCCGTCTGCTTTTCCACATCATCAGATTCAAATCTATAGAAGGAAACTGGAAGTTTACGTTTCTCCCCGCGTCTCTCCCTATTATCCATGGAACTCAGCATGGTACAGATCACTCCTCCCAGCAAGCCTCAGCTTATGTCGGGGGCCTTCTGCCACTTCCTCTTGCCTTCTGGCCAAGTGGTGACGTAATGACTTGCCAACGGCCACTCTGATGTCCATTCTCCTGCTCTGCCTGGGCTCTCTGTGCTCCCTTTCTGCAATGTCCTTCTGCCTCTAAGAGACTCCTACATCTCTTCTGGACTCAACTCAAAAGCTGCCTTCCCCACAAACTATGGAATACCTTTCCTCCTTTCAAAGCTCTTGGTAGGGTTCCCTACGAGTTACAGATCTGAGAACATCTCAAGGGCTGGCACCATGCATTACTCAACTCTGTGTCCACAACACCTCCCAGAAGGCCTGCCCAAGGGTCTCTTAGTGTTTGTTGAATGAGGCCCTGTTAGAGAGGTTGTGGGACACAAAATGCTCACCTTACACGCTACTCTGTGTGGGCATAATTTCCCAAACCCCAGAGGCGGCTGGATGCGTCGGAGCAGGGTGACCACGTCGAGGTGTTTTATCCTTCCCCTGAAAGCAAAGCATAGCCTGAAGTCTAGGAACAGCACTGGCTGGCCTGAGCATTCAGTCCACCTCGCCTTCCATAAAACTCATGGCTGACACTGCAGAACAGCCCGCACAAGCTGGATGGGTGCTTTCTCAACTTACTTAGCCTCAGGGTCATATTCTGACCATATTCTTTTGAATTCATCTAAGTGATGAGGCCCTAGAATAGACCAATCCCGGGTCAGATAGTCAAAATTGTCCATGATGACAGCCACAAACAGATTGATGATCTGAAAAAGCAAATCGGAACAAGAGAGCTTTAGCTGTGGTAGGATAGATTGGTTAAACACTACTACATGCCTCCTAATCACATACACACAAGATTTTTTTTTTCTTTTTTGGCAGTATCATAGATTGAATGCAGGGCCTTCATACTGAACTATATTCCCAGTCCTTTATTTTGAGACAGGGTCTGGGCTCAAACTTGTGATCCTCCTGCCTCTGCCTCCCAGAACGCTGAGATTATAGACATGTACTACCACGCCTGGCTGGACATGAGATATTTGAACTCGGACATCTTCAAGTGGGGTTGCCAAAACGACATTCCATTTGGAGAAATGTGTAACAAAAGGTCATGCTCCTTGCTTTCCTAGATGGTGTGGAATCGTCTTGGAAGGGAGTGGGCACATGTATTAGCTGGCATTCTGGAACACACTGCAATCTTTTTTTTTTTTTTTTTTTTTTTTTTTTGTGGCACCGGGGATTGAACTCACAACCTCGTGCCTGTCAGGGCAGGCGCTTAAGGCACTGAGCCAAACTCCCGGCCCTGGTTTTTTGAGGCAGGGTCGCACTATGTAGCTCAGGCCGGCCTTGCACTCACGTTGTAGCCCAAGTCGGCCTCGAACCCACAATGCTCTGCCTACCTCAGCCTCCCGAATGCTGGGATTAAAGATGTGCGCCACCATGCCTGGCTCACACTGCAATCTTATAATTTCACTACCACCAGATAACTCACCCTTAAGTCACTTAAAACCATGTTCAGTGTAGTGGTCTTGAAATTTAAAAGGAGCCAGCAGCACTAAGAAGCTGGGTGGCTGATAGTTTCCCCAGGCTATCAGCCCCCAGCCCCTGCCCAACCAAGGTGGCAGTGATGTGCATCTGATTAAACAAGATCTTCACTGCCGAGTGACATCCAGATGCAACAAGGATTCAGAGCAGTCTGCAAAGGGTACATCACTGGTCTGAACCCCAACGGCTACACAGGTTCTGTAAATGAAAACGCCAGCTTTAGCCTGCTTACCAGAAATGCACAGAGCATGTAAAAGCTGATGAAATAGACAATGGCAAAGTTGCTGCCACATGTGTATTCCTCTCCGGGGTTGTAATCTGACTCGGGGTCGCACAGTTTTCCTGGGAGGCAGGCCAGCATAATCTCCTGCCAGGCCTCACCAGTAGCACACCTTTGTGATCAAGAAAAGACAAAGCTTTAGTGAAGAGGGATTTAAGGGTTAGAGCTCTGGGAGGAAAACAGTGAATCAGAGCAAAAACTAAGCAACTTGGGGAGAAGCCAATTTGAATTAGTAAAAACCTGAAATTCCTACTTACTTTCAAATGCAACTTACCTCAGTGACTAGAGGTCCTCCTATAACACTCTCTGATTTTAACAATCATTTGATGCAAGCACAGCAATTCTTTTGTATAAATGGATGTTTTTCTACCTATTCTACTTCAAACATTCATATTATAATATTTTGATAATTACTTCTACTTAATTTTTACTCAAAGCAAATAGCTGGAAACCACCTAACCTGCAAATGACTTGCTACCCCGTCCTGGAGTCATTAGAAATTACGTTCGTAATTTCCAGACAATTCTCTCACCATAAGCCAGCTTGTTTACAAAGTTAATGAGCTGAGGGCTGAAAATAATCCCATAAGATCTGGAACTATACATTTTAGGATACTCCCTAGTGGTTGTACAAAAGGTCTCTATGCTGCTGCTAAATTTCTCTTCTCCTGGTTGTGCGGTGCGATGTGCTCCTGTGCATAAACATTCATTCTGCAGTTTCTCTAGTGGTCCCAGTGGCCTCTCCAACTCCCAAATGAATGAACCTTAAGCAGCCACAATCTGGATGACCCCAGCAGTTTCAACAATTCAGCAAAAAATCCTGTGATCAAATTCTAGGTTTCAGTCTAAGACTGCAAAGCACATAAACAAACAAACCAAAAAGCCAACCTGATAACTGAGAAAGACACACTGCTTTGATCACATGTCCCCTGTCAGCCTGGGCTCAGGGCGAGGGACAGAGTGGCAGCCCCTGCCCAGGAGCGCTGCCCACACAGACTCAGTCACCTGAAGAGCAGCAGCACCGCCTGGGGAAACGTCTGGAAGTTGTTGTTCCTATTGATCTGGTTATTATCTCTCATGGCGACTTTCCCGAACATCTAGGTGGAAAAGTTATTAGAAAAAGAGAACAGGTTTTGACATTGCGACGGTGTGGGTCTGAAACAGATCCCCCAGAAGCCCACGCACTGAAGGCTTGGTCCCAGGGTGGTGCTGTTGGCAGGTGGTGGAACCATTAGGAGGTCCTACTGGGAGGTCCTTGGGTCACTGGGGATGTGCCCTCCAAGGGGAATAGCCCCTCTTCTTTTTCTTTTGCTCCCTGGCCATGAGGTAAGTAATTCTACTCCATCACATACTCTGCCAGGATGTGTTGCCTTAGAATCAAAACAAGAGGGGACAATCAGTCATGGATTAGAACCTCAATACTGTGAGCCAAAGGAGACCTTTCCCCTTTAAGATTAAGATTAATTAAGATTAAGATGATTATCTTGGCATTTTAGTATAGTGATAAAAAGCTAACACAGCCACACAAGAAAACCACTCATGTGGGTTTAGAACTAACTCAGGTGTGATCAACACTAACCAGGGATTTTCTCAGGACACGGGACACGTCATTCAATAAAGATCTGCTGAGCACAGCCACATGCCAGGCACTAGGTTAACTGCTAGGAACATGGTAGCAGGTATATTCTCACTTTCAAGGGGGGCTTGCTCTGGAGCAAGACCACAAAGATAACCAGGCAACGACAACCTCAGGATGGGCAGTGGGAGGCCAGGACCCACAGGGAAGCAGGGAACAGGCTCATCCACCTGAAGCTAGGGGCTGGGGTCAGGATCAACCTCCAGGGGAAGTGACATCTATGTTAGGAACTGCAGCGTACGGAGAAGTTAGTCAGGTGACAAGGAAGGCGAGGAGTGCTGCAGGCAGTGGGAATGCCACCCACGAAGCAGCAGAGGCGACACAGCACAGGTGTCCCGGGGAATGCAAAGATGAGTGGCAAGCAGATGGGTGAAAAATCAGGCTGGAGACAATGGTGGGGCCAGTGGGTGGGGCCCGTGAGCCTCTGGAAGGAGCGTGGGCTCCACCTCTGGAGAAGTGGGAAGTGAGTAAACAGATTTCCGCCTGGGACTTAGGAAGCTGACACTGAAGAAAGGTCTGATGCCAGGCAGATGCCTGCTTGGAGACTCTGGGGTGAGGTACGCAACTGTGCAATGCAGTTTTAAGGGCTCTGCAATGCCTCTTTCTTATGTGAGAACACATGCTATACGTAGCATCACGCTCTGCTCAGTTATAAGGACCTGGGCCTAATGACTCTTGTTTCATGGCTGCTGTTAAGATTCCAAGAGACCTGCAAGAACTTCTCAGGCTTTAAGATAAAAAATAAATACAAGCATCTCTTTGCCCCATGATTCGCTTCACCTTTCTCACTCATGCCCCCTGCTTATCAGAAAGACACATCTGTACAAGAGGAGAGTCCACGAGGTGTCCACACTGAAGGGGAGAGCTACGCTCTGCTCTCCAAATTGCTTGATCTGGGGAAGCTCACCACCTTGGCTCCTAGCTGGCCACATGGGGTCAGGACCTAGCTACGAACAAGGCTCCATCCCTTCCCAGACTCAAGGGGACCAGAAAGCAAGCTGCAGTCTCTCAGTCCCCAGATCAGGGCCACAGAAGAACCTAGTTCTGTGCCTCTCTAGAAAGGTGAGCTGCTGAGGTACCAGAGTGGTCCCCGTTCAGGTCTAACATAGCATCTAAGACATTTTGTTTCAAGGGAGAACCCCACCTCTGGTAAGGCCTAATTCTTCAGACTATCAACAGGTCATTGCATTACTAAGTATTTCTGAGTATCATTTGTGCAGGAAACACAATCCCACACTGACAACTATGGCTTCCGTTAATAATTAGGTACTACCTTTTCTTTGGGTTGCTTATCCACGCCACCCCTACAATCAACCGTGGGTCTTTCCCCAAGGCTCGGACACAGAGAGGCGTATGCCATGACACACACATTTTCTCAGTGCGTCTTAACCACTCCAGGTCTTGCTGTGTCTGGTCTCCTCTGGTGCAGGCTCTGTCCTCGGGAGCCCACACCAGAGGGGCCACATCTTCATCTCCCTATCCCTTCAGCAGCTAAGGCTGAAAAATCATGACTTTGACTTTCTACTTTGCCTGGTTAATGTACATCTTGCCACAGATTTGGGGGCCACACTGCAAGAGAGTCCCTGAGGAGAAGGCGGCCGGTGCTTACCTGCATGCCGATGACCGCGTAGATGAAGAACAGCATGGCAATGAGGAGGGCGACGTAGGGGAGGGCCTGCAAGAGAGGACGCACACAGCTCAGCACAGACACCTGGCCCTGTGCCTGCTCAGCCCAGATGAAGACCCTTGCGGGAGCCACGCACCGCTTTTTTTCCCACATGTTATAGGGAAGGGACAGAGAGGGTGAGGAAGACTCTGAATCCCAACCCAGCATGACTACTTCAGTCCTGAGCACCCACTGACACGACGCCCAAGGCTACCACACTACAGGCGGGATGTGATGGAATCCACGCTGCATGCTAATCCCACAGCTTTGCCATGGACACGCCAGTCTCATACTGAGTTATAAACCTGTTATTGGAATCCTTTGAGAAATTATAATTGATTAAATCATTCCAAAACCCTGGACTTCCCCGTCATCTTATGGGCAGGAGTGAGATGGGTGCGAGGGAGGTGCAGTAGATCCTGTGGTAGAGAAACATCCTTATGCAAAATCAGCCCGCTTTGGCTGAAGTATTCCCTTAGGGTGAAGTCTTAGGAATAGAATCACGGAGTCAAGAGGGTAAGAACCACTTTCTGGCTATTGTAAAACATCTTTCTTTCTTTTTCTTTTTCTTTACATATGGTCTCACTATATGGACTTCAGGGTGGCCATGAACTCACCATTTAGCCCAGACTGGCCTCGAATTCGTGGTGATCCTTCTGCCTCAGTTTCCCAAGTGCTGGGATCACAGGCATTTACCACCACGCCCGGTTTAAAACACCTTTCTTAAAATGTACACCTTTTCAAAGGACTGCACAGGCTGAGGGGTGGGCTGGGGAAGAGATGTGTCCTGGGCTGTCTGTATGAAATCTCAGTGCAAGTATGTGTGTCTGACCAGACCCCAGTCCTTTAATCCAATGTTCCTTTGTAGTTTTTCTCCCTCACTGCATGAGATGAGCATGTTCACGTGTGTGGCACACACCCACGGATGCCAGTGTCAGGCTTAATTCCAAGCACACATACTTAAAGCATCCCCTTCCTCTCCTAACTCAAGAAAGTTCACCAGAAAGTCAATGGCCTGCAGACTGGCAGGCTGCCTTCCGACCTGCGCGTCTGTGGATCTGTTATAACAGCCTGGCCTGGTACAGGGGGTCATCTCCTCCTTCTGAATTGTTTAATGGAGTCCCACAGGGTTAGTTGCAGGCTCTCCCCACTGCACCTATATCTGCATTTTCTTCCTACATTACTAAAAGTTTAAAATTTTTGGTGGCAGAATCACTGACCTACATGTGATCTTCAAAAACAAAGAGAGAAGCCCTGGGCATGACTCTTACCTGGAAGGACTTAATAAAAGTCCACAGCAAGGTCCGGATGCCTTCCCCCCTGCTGAGAAGCTTCACCAATCGCATCACTCGGAAAAGACGGAAAAAGGTGATGGAGATTCTATTGCTCTCTTCAGAGTTCTGAAGGGTTATCATGGAGAGGTCAAACCCAATGGAAAGTAGAACATGCAACACTTTCAGAAAAACAGCAATAGATGCAAAGGTGACAGAAACTGAAGATGTGTGTCTAGGCCTTTTCACCTTAAAAAGCATGATATGAAAGAAAAAGTTACATGCTAACAACACAGGGCTTGGAAAACTGCGTCCACACAGCACATGCATGTCCACGTGTTCTACTGTGTTAGAGAAGAACGCTGGGCTGGTCAAGAGTACTGGACATTGATGATGAATGCAAACCACTGCAGACACTGTTCTGGAAGGACAATCATGGAGAGTACAGAAAAACCAGTGGAAAACTCGACATGGTCAAATAAACTCAAGGAAAATGTCCAGCCCCTGGGGACTAGTTACTGGTCTTACCCCGGGTGTAGTAGTTGGGACAGGGACATTGTCACTTTCAGTTGGCTTTAAGGAATCAAAGATTGAAAAATGTATTAATGAAGTGGGAAGGAAGCAGGGGTTCAGGACGACATTCCCCCCTTCTAAAAGTGTGGGGTTGCTATCTTTGGACAATGTACCTGCTCCCTCCCTGAGGCAATGCAGGGCTCTAGCTGGAACTGGACTTGAGGGTGGGCAGTCACTGACATGGGCACAGACACATTACTACTTTCTAATTCACTGATAGGCACCTGGTAAAAGGTAACATTACAGACCTTAGGTGTCCCTAGAGACACAAGCACAGGGTGTGCCTCTGTGGTCATCCTTCTGACCCCAAGTGACATAATTTCAGCTGCAGGGCTAGAGCTGCCCTGCCTGCACTCCACACACCTCAGGGGACCACGTGTGCTCCCATGACATCAGACACCTCCAACACAGTCTCCGACTGGGCTGCTGAGGACCTGAGTCGCCAGGTCAGTGGAGGAGGGGAAGACTGGCTCCCCTTCAAAAGCCTGCACTGCCTGACCTCCAGCTCAGACCACAGCAGCTAGCAGGAGACTCGGGGCTGCAGTGCTGTGGGGAGGAAAGGGTGTGGGACCAGCTTGCCCTGAGCCTCAGCAGTTCCACCTTAACCGAGGTCTGGCTGGGTGTGTGCTGCCTGGGCCCTGGGGTGCAGACGGTGATGGTTGGTGCTCACCTGTCCTCATCCTTGCCCCTGAGAAGGCAAGGGACCTTGCCTCACTCTGCTTGGTGCCTAGCATGGCACCTCACGGGTGTGAAGTGTCTCAGAGAATGTAAAAACGCTGGAGGCAAACTGTCACCAGGAGGCACCTTTAAACAGTGAGGTGAACCAGAACTGGGACGTGACAGCCTCTCTCTCCCCTGCAGTGTTGTCACCTGTGAACTGTCTGAGAACAGTTGGTCTCCCTGCGAACTATCTGAGAAGAAAGGGGCTCACCGGGCTAGAGGCTTCCAAACAGATTTTCTATATGGTAAGTCTGTAAGACTAAGGGGCGTCTTCACATTGCTTGATGACCTCCTCCCCTGGGGACAAAAGGACAAGAAAGGCCCTGTTCTAAAGCCTCACTGTCACCAAAAGCTACCTCCTGAGACTAAACAGAAAATTCTATAAAACTCATAGAAAATAAGGGGTTTGAGCACATCAGCGAACAACTGGAATTCAGCCACATGACTCTAAACTTAAGAAGAACAGGTCCTAGTAGTTGTAAAGGGCTCCCTGCCCCACCGTGGGTGCTCAGAATGGGAACTCTGCCATGGGCTTATCGAAGCCCAGGGTCACCGTTTTTATTTTCCTCTTCTATCATCCCACTTCAAAAGAAAAACGTATCTTTACGGGGACAAACTCTGGTTTTGACATTTAAACCTAACAAGGGACTAGTTTTCCAAAGTTCTCATGGTCTCCCACATCACTCCCCCTAAGAGCTGTGTGCAGGGAGGCTCAGCTCTTGCCCCTGTAGCTGAGTGCGCAAGCGTCTGCGAGCTGCGGATCCCCTCTGCCTGTGTGTGCGGGCGTCAGCATGCAGCAGACAGACCTTCCCACAGTGAAATGCCTGAGATGCCTGAGGCGTGCGTGGGACCTGCAGGAGCGCAGGGGGCCTCTTAGCTGGGAAGACGTGTTTTCTGGCCTCCATTTTCTGCCCACCTCCCCCGATCCTGCTCCATGACAGACTATTTGGGATCCCTCTCCTTCCAGCGTATGAAATCAGCAGCCCAACTGACTTGCAGGGTGAACATTTTTAAAACTGCAACTCTGAAATATGGTAAATCATGGACTGTGAAATTCAAACTCTCTTGTTAAAACACAGAGGAGGAGGAGATAGCATTTGTTGGGGACAAGGCAGCACGACATGCAAGCAAAGAAGGAAAGAACCAACAGCACACCATGCTGCATGCACGCCGAGTGTGGCCTGTGACACCAGCCCTTCGCCACGCGCCAGAGGGCGGGAGGCCTGCCCTAAGGGAGGATGATGCTGGCATCCCCGGGGGACAGTGCAAGTCGCCAAGATATTGTCTAAATGGGAAGGACCCTGAGGATGGCTTTGCCCAAACTACAGATGTTAGACTGATGGAGAGGGCAGGGCAGCTTGCTTCCTGGGCTGCACGATGAAACCTCCTGGGGATCCTTAACTGAGTCCAACGCTCAGGTCCCATCCAAAGCTTCTTTTCTAACTGATTTGGGATGTGCTGGCACTCTGGAGATTTAAAAAGCATTCACAGGACACTTTTTTTTTTTTCCCCCTGTGGCACCTGGGATCGAACTCACAACCTCACGCTTGTCAGGCAGCACGTAAGCTGCTGAGCCAAACTCCTGGCCCTAGTTTTTTGAGGCAGGGTCGCACTATGTAGCTCAGGCCAGCCTTGTGCTCATGTTGTAGCCCAAGTGGGCCTTGAACTCACAATGCTCTGCCTACCTCAGCCTCCCGAGTGCTGGGATTAAAGGTGTGCGCCACCTCAATTGGCTGCATTCGCAGGATTCTAATGTGCTCTTAGAGCTGACAATTTCAGTCTTGCTTAGCTCATGGCAAACATAGGCCAAGTACTCAGCTGGCCTCTCACTGCAGCACTGTGACTGTCAGAGCGGGGCCACTAGAAAAGCCCACTCTGAGCGGCTTACGCCTTAGTGGTGGCTTCTTTTAGAGTTGATGAGGGTTGAGTACTTGGGGGGCAGAGCTTCGACTCCATCCCCGTGTCCCTTACAAGGCACAGAGGACGCTTGGGAATGAAGGCAGCTGGTGGAGGGTGAAGAGGGAACACAGCGCTCGACCCTGTGGTCACCCACAGGTCACCCTGAGGGGACACTAGATAAAAGGACTTAATCCCTAAGTAGTTTTTCAAAAATGGCCTCAAAGGACTGGGTGCTCCAATTCCAATCAGGAGAACCCCACTGTTGTCTCAGGACTTGGGAACAGATGGCCTCAGCAGACCCTTCATCAGGCCGTGTGCTGGGCGGGGCCTGGTTCTAGGAAAGGCTGGCATGTGGGGTTGGGGCCTGAAAGCCATGCGTCCAGGACAAGAAGTGGAGAGAAACTGTGGTGGCTGGGTCTCACCTGGGTGACTCCTGAGGCAGGGATAATTCTCAGGTCCCAACAGTGAGCCCTTACTGACTTTTTCTGTGCTCCTTGAGAAGCAGTAACAAGGTAGCCCTGGTATCCAAATAAGGATGTTGCCTCCTAGGTAATAAAGACGATGGATGAAGAAGGCTAAACGTCAGCAACAGCCATCCTTGGGTCAGAAAGACAGTTCCTAGGTCATTTCACCATCCCGAGAACAAATAGGCATTAAAGAGGGAGCATAAGTGAGCCTACCAGTCATCATCCAATACTTCAGCGGATTGGTGATGTTCTGATCAAATGTGAAAGGGACAAGGCCACGGGGGCCATCAAACCATGAACAGGCGGGCGGGGGATATGGAGGAGCAGCACGATGGAGAGGGCTGGGTGGGCATGCGAGCAGGACAATTCAGAGGGCCATCCAAAATGTTTTTTGTTTTGTTTTTGTTTTGTTTTGCTTTTAAGACAGGATCTCACTATGTAGCCCAGGCTGGCCTTGAACTCATGGCAATCCTCCTGCCTCAGCCTTGTGAGTGCTGGAATGACAGGCGTGAGCCACCATGCCTAGCTTCTGTTTTCTGCAAAGAAAACAAATGCAAGCTTAATTTCTCATTTCCAGGCCAAATAATTCATTCTTGAAGACTGTGTTGCCAAGTCACAGGGCCAAGAATGACTGACCAAGGTGGCCTGAGGTCAGGCCCCAACTGGATGAGTGAGAAAGGAAACAATTTAGATGGCCACAATCAGTCCTCAGCACATCCTGTGAAAAACAGTGAAAACCAAGTGTGGGAGACCAAAAACAAGTATACAATCTCTAGAAGTGCATTTGCTTTAACAACGTCACCGTATATATGTTTATATATACTTGCCGCTACAATTTTCTAAAAATAAAACCAACATGAAAATCAATTAGGCAACAGAAAAGAAAGATCAACAGAGCTTGAGGGGAGAGAGCATAGCAGGTTAAACATTGGGAAAAAAAAAAAAGGGAGATCGTATGGCAGCTAAAATCAGCCAACAAGGAATAAAGGGTGTTCATGCTCGGCTGAGCGAAAGCTCAGGGACAAGGCCTCCAAGGACGTGACATGCATTGCTCACTTGGGGGAATTCCACATGTGTGGAGAGGAGAGGGTGTAGGAATCCACAGTCCCATTCTATTGTATTTACACCATTAGAGGCTAAGAATATCCAGCCTTCGTTTTCTCAGTCTTTGGGTGTCCCCAGACCTGAGCCGGGGGCCTACCAATGGTAGCTGCCCAGTGAACATGTGTTGACCGATGGAATACCTGAGAAGGCGGCCTTGGCCACTGCCTCTGTCCCTGAGCCCAGCAGAGAAACAGGGAGGTTTCCTCAGATGCTATTTTATTTACTGGCCCGAGGCTAGGAGCGCCTGGTCTCAGGGTCCAGGGGAGCAGGGAGAGGCTCACTGACTGGAGGCAGGGCGTGGGAACGCTCACCGGTGTGCTGTGGAGGGGTGACCTGAAGGCTGTGAATGGGCCCCAGGAAAGCCTGCCTTGTACAGATACCCAGTCCTAACTAGACGCTCAAGACAGACCTGGTCACCTGGTCCCTTCCTGATACACAGTGAAGCAGGACAACACCAAGCCACTGGCAGGCAAGGCTGGGCCAAAGGGCACGGGTGCAATGGGAGGCAGGAAGCCCGTGCCGCCCTGCCAGCCAGCAGTGGGGCGGCGTGAGAAAGCTGAGCGTCCACCTGGTAAACCAACCTTGCCCACATCCCTACCCCTGATACCCTCCAGCTGCCCATTTCGTCAAGTACTGAGTGGTCCAAGGAGACCTACTGAGATGACAGCCACTGTACCTTCACTTCCATCACAGGCTGTCTCTGACCCAGACTTTTCATGTAAGTATTCTCTGATGCATGTGGTTGATCAGGCAGGCAGATGTCTGGCCATTAACTCGGAAGAGTTAGGGTCCTGCTACTCTCTTATTAGTACCAGATGATTTTATAACCATTTACATATCATGAACAGCATTCTACAGCTGCCTTATGGAATATTTCACATAAAGTAGAAATTGGATAAGTCTAGGCTTAAGGAGGCTGGGGGGATGTGCGTCTGTAGGCCTAATACGACACCATTTTAGTATCTTGTCGTGGTACGGATCTGCATGTGATGAGCCTTAAATCACACCCTCACGGACATGGTAGCATCTTACTGTCCCTGTCACTTGTTTAGTGAAAGATCTGTACTCACGAGAATATTGCACCTCTCTGACACTTTGGTTTTAGCAAGTATTTTCACAAATATTCATATCATCTTATCCCCATAATACAAGTCAGTAGGGCTGGAACTGGCAGGTCTCGGGAGTGCCCCGATTCTTGTTCTTCTATTCCCATCTCAGAATCAGCCTGGCCCTGTTAGAGGGCTTGAAGAGATTCCACGATGGTCATCTGGTATGTGCTGACTGGGCACCAGGACGGACCTAACAATCTCAGTCCCACAGACGTCAGCCGGGCAGAGCACTAGGGTGGTGACAGGCAGGGCTGGACTGGAAACACGGAGCAGAAGCCAGCACCACACAGCAGACGCTCTCCATGCTCTGCCCTCCACTCCAAGGGCATATGCGCTAGAGGCCCACAAAAAGCTGCTGTGGCCTGGGGTCACAGTAGGGGGACAGGGACCTTTCTGCCTGCCTCAGGTCTTCGGTCCAGCATGGGTCAGGCGAGAGAGCGGGTGTGAAGTGCACTTCCACCTCAAGCCTCTGCATGCTGAAGGGGTTCTCAGCATGCTGGTGGAGTGGTCTGCTCCACCTACCAGGCTGCTAACACGAGCCCCTTCATCATGACTCAACTGCATGTGACAAAGCCACATGGCCTTCTTGATATACTCTGGGCCCCTCTTCCCCTAGTCCCGTGGGCCCCACCTTTTGAGGGGCTACAGCCTGGATGTTCACCAGTGTCACCAGCCCGACTCAGAGCAGACTCAGGATACAGAGGAAGACCTGAGCGGGGGCAGCGGCCACATGCTTAGCCCCAGCTGTGCTGGCCCCTCCTACACCTTTCCAGCATCACTGTGGGTGTGATGGCACAAATCATTAACTCAGTTCTGCAGCGGGATAAGCAAAGGCACAAAGCAGTCAGGTGACCTGCAACGGTCACACTGCTGGAGAAGGACAGTGTTCATACACTTACACAATTAAGTCCTAGCTCCTAAAACTTTAATATGACCATTAAAACACTAATTCCAAAATGGCAATTCTATGTTTACCTCCCCACTTCTTCAGGGTAAAGGGGTGGACACGGGGTGAGGGATGAGAGACTAGAAACTGTCCATCTTTTAAAAAGAATTTGTGTCTGGGTTTTTTTTTTTTTTTCCCAGTGTCTGGGTTTTTAAGGAGTACAGTCATTGGTGGGACTTCTAATCTCTTCTACAGCAGGCTTAATGAAAACAATCACATTATAGGACACAAAGTTTGCTACTTACATTCACTTCAGTTATAGCAATATCAACGACGCTACCAACAACAATTAAGGCATCAAAAGTGTTCCATGCATCAGTGAAATAGTGCTGTTAGGGCAAGCATTCAGAAGCCACAGAGGGGAGGAAGCACAACAGGAAAAAAGAAGAGAAGGACAGTGTTATCAAAGGGGAACATTCTAGCATTATGCCACTCGGCTACTTGAAAAACAGCCCTAGGACAAGTATGTCATAGATACATTACTGTGGGTATTGCTTCTGACACAGCAAATAAAAATAATTAGAGATGCCCTATCTTACCTTGCCGACTAGTTCCTGAGGTCAGTGCTGCCAGAAAGCCAGCGCTCAAAGGTGATTTGTGTCTACAAAGGCCTTGGGCTAAGGCTCTACACTAAAAGGTCCTTCCCCCAGCTTTTCTTAGGAAATGCCTAGTTTCAGACCAAGTGCTATTGGGATCTGTGACTTGTCCAGGTGATGCCACTGCAGGTCAGGGAGCAGAATGTGCAGACAGAGCAAAGAGGATGCAGGCCACACCGGGTGCGTACTCACGTCTGCTTCGCTGAGGGCCACGTCTATAATGCTGCCGATTACGATGAGGGAGTCAAACGTGTTCCAGGCGTCACTAAAATACCCCTGGACAGAGCAGGCGGGGGCAGACGTTTATGAGCAGGTATGAATGAAACATGGCACGGATCATACGGGGACATATCTGAGTCCCCGCAGCACCCATGGCAACCAGATGGGGTGGGAAAGCCAGAGGGGAGGCAACAATACTGTCCACTGGTGGAAAGGGGCACAGGGGCAGTTGAGGACCTTTGTGTGAGAGGGTATGCATGGGAGAGGGTGGGTGTGCACACACGCACACACATATACACACACAGCACAGATCCATGGCCCTGAGCAGTCAGAGGGCAACCCTGGCCTAGCACCCAGTGTGCTGATCCAAAGCCTCACCAGGCTCTCCGACTCCAAGGGTCCCAATCACCCACTCACTTCTCTTCTCCCCCTTAAAGAGCACCGCCAGCAGGCAAGTCACACCTTTTCATTTCTGTGACCCTTCAAGCAGACAAACAGCCCTCTCCTGCCTCACCAGTCCAGCAAGTATTTCAAAGGCTGGGCCCTGTGTCAGGACGACTAAGACAAGGCCTTGTCGACAAAGAGCTCTCACTCTGATGGACACAGACAGGTAGTTAAAGGAGATGCTATGTGGATCTCGAGGCACAGCATTGTGGCTATGGTAGTGGGGGCCAGGGCAGGGAACCAAGGCAGGTTCTACAGGGCAAGAAGTACTGAAGAACAAAGAGGATGTTCAAAGGCTCCCAGTGTCCTCGAGAGAAGCCCTGGCCAAAAGGCTCTTTCTCCCACCTCAATTCTTGCTCTTTCCTTCTCTCTCAGTCCTCCAGGACAAGAGGACTCCCCTCCATCTCTCAAACACATGAGCAGGTTCTCCCCCATCTCTGGATGTCTTTGCAAACCTAAGCCCCACCTCCATCCCAACTCTACCTGCTCCTCTTCCTTCAAGGTCAGGGCAAAGCCAGTCCCTTTATGGAAACTTTTTGGTCCCTGCAGATTGCTCACACTCCATCATGCTGTCTGTGTCTCTCTTATGTCTGGATCTCTGCAGGTTCACCATACTGAAAGTCCTCTGAGGAGGAGAACTGCACAGCTTACTCTGTCCCCACTTCCACCAAACCAACATCTAGCTCAGAGCCTTGAGCCCAGTTCGTGCTTGGCATACAGTGAAGTCTCTTCACTCATTTGCACCCTACTGGTCGTCTGGTTTTTCCTGGTTCTTTGTAGGCCCCTATATCTTGTGCCAGTTCTAACGTGCAACATCCTCACACTTGAGCCTTAAGATTCATTTGTATCAATCATACATTTTATACCTTCTGGGACTGGCACAGCCAGTGCGAACCTAAGGCCTGGTGGTGGGAGGAGGATGACACACAGTGCCAGGAGGCTTCTGGGCCAGAGACACTGTCAAGGTCAATGACTGTCTATAAACCAACTGTTTCTTCTCAAAAAGTCAAAGCACGTTTTGGAAATAAAAAACCAGGTCTGAGTTACATAAAGAGGAGCCCAGCATGCTTAAAACTGGGTACATTCAGTGTCATATTACGAAAACCAGGCCAGGAAGTACTTTGAAGTGTCAAATCCTGGAAACTAGAGATCAAATGCAGGCCCGGGGGGAGGCACCACAGAACCACAGCCTCTTGTGACATTGCAGAAAATGCGGATGTGTTGACTGCCCTCAGAACTGGATGAGGGATGCTCATTCTATTCACTGTGAACCATCTTTCCCTATTGATGGGCAAGTTATTACGCTCTGAGCCTTTATTGTTTTAATTTCTTGCCAAATAATATGAGATTCCCCATCCAACTGTGTGGTTTCTGACCACTCCTCACTAACAGTTGCTCTCCCAAACCCCCTCTCAGCACCCTTAGATGACAACAAGAGGCTTCAGCGTACACAGAATCTGATGATCTGCATATGAAAGTCTAACAAGAAGATGTAAAAGATTATAACTTACAAGGGGAAGGATGGTCTTAGCATGCTCCCTCACGAATTCCTGATTCTTGGCTGGCAAAAGTGAGGGAAGGTGGGCATCTCTGCGGACCGGACTCATGACATCTGACATGGGTCAGAAGTCGGACAAGGAGCGAGCACCGGGATGTAACGGAGCACACCCCTCCTTCCCCTGGTGAGATGGCCAGCTGCATTAGGCTGAGCTCCCAGGCTGTAAGAGCGTTGGGTCCTGCCAAATCACTTACATTGCAGCAAATGAGTAACAGACCGTTCTGACAGGCAGCAGTGCCACAGGCCACACTGAGAGGCAGAATCTGCTCCTTCCTTTGTAGACTTGTGAGCAACCCAGAAGCTAAAGAGAACATGGTGATCCTCTCCTCTCCTAGAAGGAAGGTTTATGCCGTGATCTAATTCTTCATGAGGACTGACCACTAGACCTCCAGGGGACTCACAGATCAGTAAAGACCCAACATCCTTCCTTTTCTCTAATGTGACCCTGTCTGTGCCATATTCTTTGTGTCTCTCCTGTCACTTTACGGGATTCACTAGTAGCCAGACCCAGCACGTGTGCAGTAGACATCAGCCCTTCACTCACCTTGGGATTTTACTCCTCATACCCATTCTCTTAAAGATCAGTGGACAAGTAAGCTATTCTCTACTGAGGTAATTCTGGAGCATGGTGGTGGGTAAAATCTTCCAAATTAACCTTTCAGGGGTTTAACACATCTTTTGGGTCCTAGAAATTTTTGGAAATCTCATTCTGTCTATGTCTGTTTGTCTGTGCCCCCCCCCTCCAACCTTGTGCTCCCCTCCCTTTCTCGGAAATCATGCACACTCACAAAATAGTGCCAAAACCCTAATAGTTCCTGACCAAAAGTTGTCACCCCTAATCTAGGTGACAGGAGGCTTGACTTGGTGCAGGTGGCTGGAATCAAAGGCTCTGACCAGGTGGCTGTGACAGGAGTCCAGGGGAGGCAGCAAATGCCAGCCCTCCCTTTCTTCCCACATACTGTTTCCCCGTTTAGCAGCCTCCTGTTTAATAAAACCGCTGTCAAATGAGTATGACTCAGTCCCCACCCTTTCCTCACTGACAGCACAGCATGTGGCGTCTGGGTAACCACAAGATAAGCCATGGGCTCTGAACACATCTCCAGCCTCTCCTCGCTGATGATAGCAAGCTCTCCTACAGCTGAACTCAAGCTGGGGCCTTCAAGCAGAAACAGCAGTCAACTCTATCTATCTATCTATCCACCTATCTAACCTCTTTTTCTGTTTTACAGCTCCACATTATGAAAAGACCAAACAAGTCAGCCACATGCAACAACACTGATTATCCAGAAACATTTCTGACTCTGAATGTTTAAAGTTATAAACCAGACTAACAGGGTCTCTCGCCAGAAGTTTCATTATTCTAAGAGCCCTCTTCTGACTAACCATCCATGGTCTCTTGCCCAGTGGTGGGCTCCTGGAAGGCAGAGCCATGGCTTTCACTATTCCTCTATTTAGACTTGGCACAAGGTAAGGGGCAATGTGTGTAGAATGGATGCAAATGTAAAACAGACAAATAGCCCAAGTCTAAATTCTTTTTCCTGCCTTGACTCACTGTCATCTGCAGGTCTGAAGAAACTTAGAGGACTGACCTGCCTTTTGTCATGTACCATGGCAGTCAGACAGATCACTTTAGCAGGGACTGCTTGGGCAGTACTTGATCTAAGTGATGAGCCACAGTGCCAGCTTTGGTTAGAGCTATCAACTGACAGCTTTCCAACTGGCCTAAGCTTTTCTAAAGGTGAGGTGGGGGCTTACAGGAAAATGCACCCACGTTCAGTAACTGCTCCACCCTCACGTCCTGTGATAGAAAAGCAAGCACCATCACATGCTCAGCTGCTCTCACAGGCCCATCCATTCCATCCTCTCTTCAGCCCGCCAGTTCTGACTAAGGAGCCACCAATACTTTAGCGAAGACTTTCCTTCCTGAATCTCCCTCTTTGGAGCATGAAAACCCATTGGACAATTCTAGTAGCTTCTGCTGGGAGCACTGGAGGCAATGGCCAGGGGAAGAGGGTTCATCCTTATACCTAAATTGTGAATCACAGCCTACCTTTCAAAACCCTGTGTAAATACCTAGTCCTGACCAACTGCACCTCTGGAGCTCCTCTGTGAAAGGGAAAGAAACTGTTCAAAGGGAAATCATGCTGTTTGATCCATTTTGCATGCCTGCATCTGGTAACCTGAGCAACTATTTTAAAGATAATATAATCCCAGCATTCGGGAGGCTGAGGTAGGCGGAGCGTTGTGAGTTCAAGGCCGGCTTGGGCTACAACGCGAGCACAAGGCCGGCCTGAGCTACATAGTGCAACTCTGCCTCAAAAAACTAGGGCCGGGAGTTTGGCTCAGTGCCTTACGCGCCTGCTCTGGCAGGCGCGAGGTTGTGAGTTCAATCCCTGGTGCTGCAAAAAAAAATAAATAAATAAATAAAGATAACAATATACAATACAACAACCATTGTTAAATTCCTATCATCTTATTTTGAAATCCTGTATCACTATTTTGTTGCTGTCATCGTTGTTGTTTGGCCTTTGTTGTTTTTTTGTTGGCTCATTTATTTCATTGCTTCCAATTTTTGTGTGATTTTTTTTTCTTTAAAATAAAAAATAAAATCCTATGGCTGCATGGTCGACTCCAAGTCAAAAGCACAATGTAGAGTATAGCAGGTTAACACCCGACTGGTGAGCTGTCCCCTTGGTACTCAACATAGTAAATCAAACAGCCTGCTTGCCTTGTCCTAATTCTTCTGCTCTCTGGTTTCTCATCACCTTCTGTTCTTGCCTGACCAAAGCCTACCCTTCCCATGAAGAGAGACTGCCTCGCTATCATGGAAGCACCCTGCTGGGTTTCTTCCCTCCGCCTCCTCCCCAGCCTTCTTGCTTGCAGGTGCTGGGGAGCCTCACCCCACATGCCTGTCACCATTTCCCTCTAAATATGCTTTCTACTATGAGATCTCACTTCTCAATTGGATTCTCCTATACACAGAAGTCCCCAGGGGCAAGAATCTCCAAAGTTTTTAAACTCTTGCCTCCTGAATATACCTTCTCGCCTACCAGTACGATTTGTTCAATTTCACTTGGTGCATTTGTTTTATGTAACAGTGGCAACCCCCACCTCTCTTAACAGAGCAGATGTTGAGTCTCCCTAGAAGGGGCGCCCGCTCAGTGCCCAGGGGTCCTGGCACAGAACTCCTCCAAAGAGATACGGACTCCTCTGAGGTGAGACTAATGTCCCATGTGGCCAGCTCCCGGGAACACCTGTTCCTCTGCAGGCTTGACAACATCTCTCCTCAGCCTGATCAGCCCACGTGACTATAACAGAAGGAACCCCAGTGGCTTCTCTATGAGACCATCCCTGCCTGCGGATGGCTTATGCACACACACACACACACAGAATGAAAAAAAGGTCAGGAAAGATTTCAAGAAGAGCTTTGATTCTTGGTGAATTCATTCTTTTCTGCACACCCAGAAACATACTAATACAAAACCTATTTTCCCTGGCTTTGGTGAACATATGGACAGTGCTCTTCAGATGCAGACGTAGAGAACTTTTATTTTAAAAGTTCTCTCAATTATACTTTGAGGTCATCTTATGTTATGAAAATATCCTGCTAGCCAAAGAAAGAAGCATCGCAGTATCTGGCGGAAACCACCCATTTAAAAACTCTGATCTCTCAGGACTGATTATCATTAGCTACTCATTTCCCCTTGGTATCACCCATCTGTTCACACGCCACTGAACTCTCCTCCCAGGCTTGGAGGCTTACCGGGCTGAGCAGTGTGCTCTAAGTTATCAGTGCACCGGCCTGTTAGAGGATATACCTGCAAACGCGCACGCACACACACACATAGGCAAACACGTGCCCACGTACATACACTAATGCAGACGAACACCAAGTGCACATGGATCAGGCACAAAGGCCCATGCACACATACACACAGATAGAAGGCATGTTCTTACACACTCACACACCGAGTGTGACTTTCTCCTCAGCCTGGAGCAAGCTTAACCACCAGGCAGAGGGAGCCAGGGCACACGGAATCCAGGAAATGTTCATTTGGTATGTTCTATGTGCCCTCTTCAAGTGCTTTTCATGTTCTTATTCTGCAACCTTTTCCATCAGCTCAGACAAATATTGCTCAAAGAAGTAAAGGTAAGAAGGAAGCAAACCAAAGCCTCAAAGGAAATTAAGATGAATTTGGAAAAGGAGGGAATGTGTATGTTTGCAGATATGGACAAGTCACAGGAGGTAACATTTGGCCATGCATAAGGTGCCAAATTGGACCCCACTGCAATCACCCAATTAATCACTTACAAATGTCCTTTCTTTTTGGTCCATAAAGATCTGATAAAGATCGCATAGAAATTAATTCAAATTAAAGAAAGGAACAGTTTGGAATTAGAATTTCATATAATTACGGAGGATATGAAACCATTCATTTCTTAACCTCTGCCTTATTTACATTAGTGCTGTTTGATACCTTGCATGCAGATAACAAAACTGGGCTCTGTCACTCTCCTACTCTGAGAGTCTGGGTCTGAGCGAGGAAGGAGATGAGGCCTGAGTGCCCCACAGGTCAGTTGGGCTCGGCCGCTCTGTCTAGGGTTCTAGAATGACAGGGTGTCACTGCTCAATGATGACAGCGGTGGGAGTGCGGGCAGTGGCAGTGGCGGACAGTCCACAGCATGGCCCCACATCCCAGGCACTCTTTTAGGCACTGACTACAATACAATAATTTTTCACTCTTCACAGCAGCCCCAGGAAAGAGGCATATCAGTATCCTCATGTTATGCATGAGGAAACTGAGGCACAGGGCAGTGAAGTAACTTTTTTAGGCTAGTGAATAGTGGACTGAACAGCCACATCAGTCCAGTCTAGAATTACACTCTTCAACACTGAGCTACACTGCCTATTACACTACAGCCTTGGGCAGCACGGGACTGGACTCACTCCCTCCCAAAGGAGATACATTATGCTAAATCTGCAAAATAACCTATTTTATATCTTGATTTCTTAAATTCAAGTGAAAATTTTCAAAGTCAAACAAACTAAAAAATGCTATGACTGTGAGAGGACTGCAATTCGTATTATAATTTTCCATAGAAGGTGAAAAGGATGCTGTAAGACCAGAAAAAAACAAAAACCAAAGCCTCCATGCTAGAAATCTGAAAGAAAAACCAGGGTCAAACTCCTTCTGATAGTTGTCAGAATATTTTCCCCAATGCTCAAATAATAAGGCAGGTTTTCCTGAGATGGCATGATACATGCTATTCTAGAAACAAAATCAGGTTTCAAAACAATCTTCAGGCCACAAATTCCCACTTCTCGCCTCTTTTTTTTTTCTTCTCAGAATTGTTTTCATGAGCTTTTGTTTTTACAGATTTATTTTCCAATGTGCACACAAATGCCCTAATCAGATTTTAATGTTATCAGGTGGTAACCCAGTTAGAAGCCTGAACAATGCAGCATAATTCAGCAACACAAGGTGAACAGGAAGTGGGTGCTTCTCTAGAGTGATTCATCAATAGCCTTTGCAAACTGGATTCAGCGACTTACCTTAGGCTTAAATGCAATGACTTTCAAAACCATTTCCACGGTGAACACCCCAGTGAAGACCATGTTTAGAATGTCCATGGCGTCATTGAACATCTTGGACTGCTCATAGTGCTATGGGTGAAGACAGAGATATAGCTCTCAGAGGCTTGGCCACAATCTCACACCCTCACAGATGGCAGCTCCCCAGCTCTTGGTGCCGTTACAGGCACCCTCCATGGTCTGGCAGCACCATCTCCCAGTGGCTTGACTGGCACTGTATCACATAATGAACTCCCACAAAGCACAGGGGGCTGTGACAAGATGAGGATGACTGAATGATGGAGGGGGCGGGGGACATATCTACTCTCTAAGCACAAGATAAAGGGAATTCACCCTTTCTTCTGGCAGAGTTTATCGTCAGGCCCTCAACTAAGGCACGATACAGATACCACACCAAAATGTCTACGAATAAAGGGGAAATTTGGTTAGGGATGAATTTTATGCCATTTAGAGATATGTTTAATAAAAGACAGTATTACCTTGACTTTGAACTTTTCCATAGATCACATGGTTCTTTTTACACATAAAGAATTCTTAAATTAAGCAAAGTGCCAGATACTTTATCCTTGACTGTCTTTGGGCCCATTTTCCCGACAGCACTGAGAGTTCTTAAAGTTTGGGCAAAATCTACATCTATCTAGATTTTGGTCTTTGCTTCCTGTCCCAATTTGATATTTAGTAGTCAAAGTAACTTCTGAAACCATTCTCTGTTGATACCACACTGTATTCTGACTTGGCTAAATCAAGAGAGTTGCATTACTTGTCTCTGATGTCAGCAAGAATTAACGGGAGTACCTGAGGTCAAACCCAGTATTTCATGAACTAGAACCCCCCTCCCATACTGGGAGCCCCTTGAAGCCAGGAATATGACTTAGGTTTTGCTTCTGAACACTGGGCATTATGGTGCGGTGGGCCCAGGTCAAAGTGCCTGACGCTAACAGTGCAGCATAACTCTTATCTCTGCGGTAGGTGCAATAGATTGCCCCATTGCGCCCATATAGAAAGTAAGGTCCAGGGGATTTAAATAATTTTCCAAGGGCACCCAGCAGGTAAGAAGTAAAGCCAGGATTGAAGTGCCTGCCGGATGGACTCCAGAGCTTTGGTCCGTGCCCACTCTCTGGTCACAGAAGGCCCATGTGGAGCCGAGGGCCAGACGCAGGCTCCATGGAAATGTTCCCTGCCACCATGCTGTACAGACAGTCTCAACCAAAGAAGCAATCTTAAACCGTAACAACAGTCAGCCAGAATAGGACTCTGCCACACAGTAACATCAGAAAATCAAACCCATCCTCTTGGGAGGGGGCTGCACGCTACCCTCAGAATCTGGCGTACGGGGCTGTGCAGAATGCCCACACTTGGTCCCCACAGCTGTCTCCATTTTTACCTGCATGGCCAGGCAGAGTGTGTTGAGCATGATGAGGACAAACATCATGTATTCGAAAGGCGAAGAGTTCACCACGTACCAGAACTTGTACTGGTAGGGGTTTTTGGGGATGTATCTCCGCAAGGGACGCGCTTTCAAGGCGTATTCAACACACTGACGCTGCAACGGCAGAAAAGGGCAAACGCTGGGTTCTGAGCACTGCGAGGCAAGGAGTACACAGTGTCATCTGCTCTGCAAGACCTCACACCAGCCTTCTGGGAAGGGACCAGGGACAAAGGCGAAGATGACACAAGCCAGCACCCATCCTACACAGCACCGTGGAGTCACTGAAAGAGCCGACCTCCAGGGCTGTCTGCTCCTCTCGGCTACCTCAAGGGGAAGCACAGCACCCGTTCTGCTTACTACAAACAGCAGTTCAGAGTTTTTGCTGTCTTTGCTCAAGTCCTGCAAGGTACACACAAGCAGAGGAAGGCCTGGGCCTAGGCCTTACCACTGCCTTTCCTCTCTGCTGGTGGGGCGGGTCTCCGGGGTGCCTCTGGGAGAGGAAGCCAACTACCAGCGGGCATCAAGTCTCTAAGAAGCAGAGGGGCTGTGCTCACTTCAAGACTGGCAGCCCCTGGCAGCTCAGACAAACTCATGTGAGATGCCTCTCGGGAGCCAGAAGTGTTAGTGATACTGACAGTGGGACTGAACTAAGACTGGGTGGAGCCAGAGCACTGTCCTACGCACTCTGCGGGTAGACACTGGTCTAGCCTCTGCAGCAAGCTCAGAGGCAGCCTCCAACCTCAAATGCCTTCAGCTCATCCTGAGGACCTGGCCCTGCCCCCACTCTAATGCTCTGATTCTAGGTGTGGGCAGGCTCTGGACAGGCTTCCTGTGTCCAGGACTTGGTGCTGCTCCGACCTCACACGCTGATTCCAGGGTCCCAGCCCTCTGGACTGGAGCCTCTTTGGGACCTCACGGATAACATTCTTACAGCCCCAGTCCTTCCTGGCTAGACTGGGCCTTGGCCTCCAGTAGAAAAAGAGTGGGGTCTGCAAGGGCACCCTGGCAACTCTAAGGCAAGTCCTCCTGCAGACCGAGCCAGCACATCCTCACATTTCCTGCAGCGCACTCGGCTGCAGCCTAGGACAGAGTACTGCATCGTGGCACTGCCACTTCACCTCAAGAAAGCCAGGCTTCCTGGTCATTCTAGTTTACTATGTCATTGCTAAGCAGAAATGTTACAGCACGAGGACAGGGGAAACTCCTAGAACAGACTCCTCATCTCACAGTTGTAGGGTTCAGCTCCTTAATGCCCTCTATTTAGAGATAAGGAAGCAAGTCCTGGGAAGGGCAGGCATGTACCTAACATCACCGAGCAGGTGCAGGCACAGGAGAACCAGAGCATGGGCCTTTGGCTTCCTCATGTTACCACATAAACATAGCCAAAGGCCCCCACTTCTACCAGACCAGCTAAAATAAGGTACTAAGTAAAAGAATGAATAACACCGGTGGAACATTAGTCCCAAGTTTAAAGTATATGACCTTCCCCGCGGTGTTAGAGGGTTCTTCCTAAGTCATCAGCTCTAGACTAGGGGCAATTCAGCTTCTCCAGAAGACATCTGCCAATGCCTGAGAACATTTTTGGTTCTCACTACTGGAGGAAGGGGATGCTACTGGCCTCTAGTGGGTAGTAGATGGCCAGAGATGTTGAACATCCCAGAGTGCCCAGCACAAATACAAAAAGTTATCCAGCCTAAAGCATCAGAAGTACCAAGGTAAGAAATGTCTGCTCTAAGTAGATACTAAATAGTCTCTTGGGAGGGACTGTGGAAATCTGAGGGACCCCAGGCTGTATAATCCCACAAGATTCTGGGCTGTCACTAGTGATTATAGAAGGAGGATGGATTTCACAATCACAAAGTCTTTTCTATATCTGGGGACCTAATTTTGCAGACTGTCATTCCAGAAGGGTGACTTGACCTGGCTGAGTGCAGGGCTGGCTCAGAGGGTGCCCTCTCTGAGCACGGGGAAGCACTAGAGGAGGCGCTCCACTCTTCCTGAAGGGACAGAAGCACAAACAGTGAGTGTATGACTTTAACCTGATTTTTGTCCAGCTCACAGTTCTTATACTCTTTTTCTCCCTGCTCCTGAAATGTAACGATGACAAAGCCCACAAAGATGTTCATCATAAAGAAAGCGACGATGATGATGTAGATGATGAAGAAGATGGAGATCTCCACGCGGTAGTTGTAGACTGGGCCAATGTTCTCTCCATTTGAGTCGATGGCTTTATACAGCAACCTGGAGAGCAGAAAAAACAAGTAAGGACCTACTAGCCTCATTCAGTCCAGCCCCCTGCCCTCTCAGATGTCCTCAGAGTTCTTCTGAACTCCTCCCTAAACCCCTCGTTGTCAAGCCTTCATGGGGTGCCCCCTTCCAGGCCTCTGGACACAGTCAAGTCTCTGAGGCATCCTCTGTCTCTCCAGACCCAGCCAGCTGGCACCTAGAGGAGGAGTCACCCAGGATACGATCCATGAAAGATTGCTGTGAGCACTGAAAACCAAAAGATTCCGCAAGTATTCAATAATACTTTTTTCTAGTCACAGAAAGAAAAACACTGCCCATAACATATTAGATGAAGTGGGAACTGGATACATGCTAGCAGACGATAAGCATCCTACCAACGTATTTCCAGAGAACTAAAGGAAGTGTGTTAAACTCAAGTAAGCACTGAAAGTAAATATACGTCAAACAAAACTCTTACCAGGAACAAGGAAATTACTCTAGCTGTTCCCACTCTGATGTGGATTCAGACACGACGATGCCCCATTGTTTCAGACACTTACAGCCCCCACCTCATCTGCGCTTCTGTCTGGAAAGGCAGGCATTGCTGCCATTCTCATCTTCCGGACCCTCAGAGAGGGATCCAGCCGCCCACAGACACACTCCTCAGGGCCAGAGTTAGGAGATGGGTTCAGTTCCTTTAGCCCCAAGTACTAGGTTAGTTCACTTTTCCTCAGCTGTCTCCAGGACTTCCTAAAGCACAGTGTCTAAAACTAGCATGACGGCTGGTGCCGCTTCCAAGTTAAGGTCTTGGCCAGTTCCTCTTTTCTCCCAGGACCAGTTTCCTAACAAGCAAGCCCCACTCAATTTTCCCTGCACTCCACAGAAGCTTCTGAAAATATATGATTCAAACAGGTAGCAGAGTGCACTGCCAGTCTGCAAGGACCAGCCTGACCACCTTCTGCAGAGAGAAAGAGCAAATAAGGTACAAGAGAGCCCCCTGTGCCTTCTGCCTTCTTCGTTCTTTACCCACTCAAATCTTAGCCATCCTTCAGGACTTATTCTTTACATCTAGGACTTACTACAGCTCCTGCCTCATTTGACCACCTACACTCTTACTAGATTTGAGCTTTGAAGGGAGGAATGAGGTGTAGATTGCACCTTTCCTCTCCTCTCCTCCCCTCTTCTCCCTCCCTCTCCCGTCTCCTCTCTTCTCTTCTTCAGTATTAGGGATTATGCATGCTAGGCTAGGTAAGTACTCTACCACTGAGCTTGAACAGTGCTGGGCGCAGCATGCTATATAGAGCTCATATCAAAGCATACTTTATGAATGAGCCAATGAGTTCTTTCAGGAAAAAAAATAGCACAGTGGCCGCTGTCCACACTTGGTAATGTATTAATACCAAGCATCAGAATGAATGAATGTTTGCAGACACTATCAAGACCCCCTTTAGGAGCAGCAGAATGGCAGCTCTACTGAAACAGCTACCAATGGGAGCGTGTACAGCAGATGTCTCTTAGTCCCACCTGGAGATGCTGCCCTGGACCTATATTGGCTTGCTTCAAATCCGAGACTCCATTAGCAGGCCACAGAAGGTAATCATTTGCTAGTCAGACAGAGGACCCTTGTGGGCTGAGAAGTCTGATAAGTGGTCCAAAGTAAAACAGTCATAGGACACACCTGAGACAGAAGTGGGGCACACACCTGGAGAGTGGACTCAGCCCAGAGGCCCCCCAAGGAGCAAGTAGGAGCCTCCCAGGAAGACTATACATTTTCTATACTCACGCAGGCCAGCCCTCAAAAGTGGAGACTGTGAAGAGTGCCATCATAGCAGAAAGTACGTTGTCAAAGTTGAAATCACTATTTTGCCAGATCCTTTCACGGACCACAGGGCTATCGACATCCCCATCCTTGTAGAGGATGAAAAGCCCCCTGTAGAGGAAAATTAGTGTGTGTCATTCTGGCTTCACACGTGGCAGGCAGAAACAGCATTAAGTTGGCCACAGAGCTCCAGTTCTACCCCTGGGCATGTCACACACTCTGCCCTAGCAGAGTCACACACCTGAGCATGACACAGGTGAGTTCCTCCTTTGCTCCCCCTGCATTTAATCTATTCTACAGTTCAAGCAACTGCTGGACAACTACTAGTGCAATGTGTTTTCTCTGAAGCAACTAGGCAGACAGCCGGCACATGTCTGTTAACAAATGGAAACCACAAGACAGTAAACGCATCTCCCATGAAATAGGCTGAGTACATGTGGGATCATCAAAGCTTTGGCATAGAAAACTCTAAAAGCTCTGGGAAATGAGCCCAGGCAGGTATATTCTTATCTCATCCCGTTTCTTTTTCTTCATACTAATGATATGGCCAGTTTTCTCTCCAAAAGAATTCCATAATTTCTGATATACAATATTTCTCAAAGAACTTCATTTCTGGATGAATCCTGTGATTATTATTTTACAAGTGAGGAAGCAGAGGCTCTGGGAGGGAAGAGGCAGCATCTGCACCCCATGTCTTCGGTGAATGACACCTCTGGACCTACACAGTCACAGTCAAATAACAACTGATGCCTTGTGTTGCACTTTCTGCTTAAAGGAAACTCCAAACCAATGTAAGTGACACAGGCAGCTAGACCCAGGTTAGTGACACATGTGAAGGATACGGACATGCATAAGATTCTACAGCCTTAACCTCTGGGCAGTGGTCTCTTCGCCTGCCTTCTTACTCATTGGGCACCTTGGAATAAGAGGCATGAACACTCCTGCTTTACCTCACCTCTGCCAGTTCTTGTGAATGAAAACGTGGCTCAAACATAAGAGACAGGAGCAAGGAGAGTGGAAGCCTGGAAAATCTACCAGAAGAGGGTGGCCAGCTCCTGCATACCAGAGAGCAGAGCTGCGAGGTCTGATTAGAACACCAGCCACATGTAAGGAGAGCTATTTGCGTCATTTCACGATCGATATTTATCATATCCCTGTTTACAAATTCTATACCAAATAGCAAAAGCCATTGATCTGTTCTTTTGGGATGAGAAAAAAGTTCTGAATATAAAGGTGATGACTGCACAATGATGTGACTGCACTAAATGCTCCTGAATTGTACTCTTACAACCACTGGTTTTATGTTAGGTGAATTTCACCTCAATTAAAAACAAAAAACTAACAAACAAAATAAATATCAAACAACACATACTCAGCTATGACCTCAGCACACCAGAATTTTTTATCCCCTGACCAGAAGTTCTGAAACACTAGCATGAGTGAATCCTTGAGGTCTTTTATTTATTCTTCCAAATTCCCCACTCTGCTCTCCGGACACTGACCTGCATTCTTCAGGGTTACTTTTGGCTTCATCTGTGCAGCGATAAAACTTTCCCTGGGTGTAAAACAGACAGACAGTCAAGCAGAGGCTCCTCCTTAGGGCAATCAGCCTGGCCTCAGGCATAAAGGCCATCGCTCTACCTTGAACAACTGCACCCCAATGCAGGCGAACATGAACTGGAGGAGAGTGGTGACGATCATGATGTTGCCGATTGTCCGGATGGCCACAAAGACGCACTGCACAACGTGCTAAGGAGAGAAGAAGGGGGAAGGAAAAGAAGGACATCACTTTCCTTTGTCATTTTAGCCACTAGGTGAGCTGACACTCACCAAGGCTGTCTATGTGTGTGGGTGTTATCGCAGGGTTTTCCAAGCGGGCAGTCCTCTGGGCTTTGCTTTTCAGGTTATCTGCAGGGAGCTGGCAATGTGCAGCCACAGCCCCTGTGAGGAGCACTTGGTAAGCAGGGCCCTCTCTGGTTTCCTCCAGAGCACTGATAGAGCTGAAAGAAATGCTATGGGGTGCATGGCACTACCTGGTACACGGGACCAAAGGGCTCCTCATCCTATAAAGGGCTAAAGAAAATGCAAACTCTCTTTGGTATAATCTGGATGAGGACAGATATAAAGACTAAAATACACACAGATACTACAAATAACAAAAAAAATATTAAGTGACTGGTAATCATTAGAAAAACATCTCATATTAACAAAAATAAAATAATTTTTTAAATGTCATCAGTACATGGTAGAGATGGAATTATTTGTAAGAAAGGTCCCTCTTTGAAATTCACCGGGCCTCATCTCAGCGCTGGTTCAGAAGAGTCAGTAACTACAGCCAAGCCTACCCTGCTCCACTAGAAGGAAAACAGTCAATACCTTAAGTCCTTTGGCTCTGTTGATTGCTCTAAGGGGCCTCAGGACCCTTAAGACCCTCAGAATCTTCACGACAGAGATGGCACTGGATCTGAGGAAGAGCAGAGGGAAGAATGTCAACTAAGTGTATCACAGATGGGTAGAATACTTTGAGATTAGTTATTTCCCTTGATTTTCACCTCTTTACTCCCATGACACAGTTTTCATGGGGTCCCCGTGGGGCCGAGGTGATCTGCCTTTAGGGCTGAAGTATGAGCACCTTCCAGTGCACGCTCTGCAGGGCCTCCAGGGCAAGCCTCCAGGCACCCACAGAGCCCTGCCTCCGACACACAACAGACTCTGACAGAGGCGCAAATTATAAACTTGCTTTGTTCTTCACACTCAGTGAACAAGGGGTGGTGAAAATGTATCACAAATTTTAAATTTTTAAATTTTATTATTGTAAAAGACGTACTGCCTGTTAATCTCCCTCAAAATATTCCTCATTTCAAACATATTTATTCCATTTTTCTTGCCATTTCTTTTTTCCAAATCCACTTTATTTCAAAGAGAAAAAGAAATAAAACAATTTCAAAACACAACAATCACAGGACAACAATGGTACATACATTGTGCACTGCCATCCCTAAATCAATCACCCAGTGCACAAGACATTTGCATTCAATTGTTGGAACAATACCAGCACAAATTTTTCTCTCAGTGAACTCAAAGAAATCATTAGTATAACTATCTTAACTATAATTAATATTTATACATATATACATACACATATATTGTTTCCTTCAGCTTCTTACAGTAATGAGACAATATGATGTTCACACCTATGGGTCTGATTTATTTCACTTATGAGTATGGTCTCAAGTTGCATCCATTTACATATAGAAGTCTCAAGTTTGTCCTTCTTTATGGCTGAGTGGTACTCCATTACATAAAAGTACCACATCTTTTTTATCCATTCCTCAGTTGATGGATCTTGCCACTTTTTGAAGTAGTTCTAAAGCCCTCTTGTGTGTCTTTATCAGTATGATGAAAAATATGGTGACTGCTGCTGCCAAGCGCCATCCGACAGAAAGGCAGGCTATGAAAACACGACGGTGTGCCCTTATCCATACCTTATTCACTGGATCTCGTACCGTATGACTTCTGGCTCTTCCTCAAAATCAAAGCGACCATGAAAGATAAATGTTTTGATTTGATTCAGAGCATCAAAGCAGCTATGAGAGTGCAGCTAAAAGGTACTCACAAAAGAGGACTTTCAGATCTGCTTCAGAAAGCAGCAAGGATGATGGGATAAGTGTGTTCAAAGAGGGGAAGTATTGTGAGGGTGATTAATGGTAATGTGCTTTTTATTGTAATAATTTTTTTTTTAAAAAATTTAACATTCACCATATTTTATGATCATACCTTATTAACACTAGGTAGTTGATGGCTTTCAGATTTCAGTTTTTGTTTAAATTTGGAGACCTGCTGCAGTACTTTGTTGCTGGGGCTTCTCCTGCCATAAAGGAGTTAGTTCTGGTAGGAAAGACAGGCGACCACAATGCGGAGTGGCACATACGACAATGGGTTAAAAGCAGCGTGCTCAGCCGGGTGAGCACAACCTCAGGGGAGCCCGAGCAGGCCTCTTACGGAGGTGACAGCCAGGGGAACCTCAGAGGAAGAATGGGACTTGGCCAACAGAAGGGCTTCAGGCTGAGGGGCTAGTAAGAGAAAGCAGCTCATGTGCAGCACTCCAGGTACCTGGGTGGGCAAGGGCTCCGGCTGCAGAGGGCAGGTACAGCCTGAGCTGTGAGGATGGTGACGTGAGTACCTTCCTAAGCTACGGGCTCCCTCTCCCAGGCAGCAGTGGGAGTCGAGGAAGATGACACAGAGAGCAGTTCCAGAAATGGTTTCTTTGTCCTCGCTGGTTACCATAAGCTTATCCTATGGGACTAATAACGCTCAGCACCAGAACAGAGGCACGCGCAGGCCAGGAGGAAAACGGGGCCACTCCTGCTGCTCCACTGGAGCCTCTGCCCCAGCTGCTCTATGATGCAGGCAGGCACTGTTCCACAATGCCTATTCCCCTCCAGGAAGCCCTAAAAGCCAGTGAAGGACCTAGACTACTAACTTTCAACCTTAGTTCCCTTCTGGCTGAAAAATTTAAGAGGCCAAAAGAAAAGGTCAACACTGCTGCATCCTGGGAAATCCACAGAAATCTTCATTTTCCATGAAAAATGTCCTTGAGAGGCCACTTGATCCTAGCACAATTTCAGCACACAAGGGAAACTGAGACCTGAGCGAGGATGTTCTCAGGCTGGAACCAGCCCCTGGAAGAACCAGGACGTTGGGCATAGGGACAAATTAAGCAATCTTGACTAAGTAAATAAAATCATTAAAATGATGCCTAGGCTTTATGAATTATGATAAAATTCCTTACATAAATCATCCTGCCAACAGTCCTGGGTACACACACACACACACACACACACACACACACACACGAATACTTACTGAATCCCAAAGGACACCAGAGACACACCAACAACTAGCATGTCCAGCAAATTGAAGTAGTTCCTGCAGAAAGCCCCCTTGTGCAGGAAAGCTCCAAAAGTCGTCATCTATAAACAGAACCATGGGTTATTTACTGCTTTTTCTTTCCAGAGGCAAAGAAACCTGGGCTCTTCACAAAATCCCAAGGAAACTATGGCTTTCTTAACAAGTGCATAGTTAGGAAGTCAGAAACATAAACTCCTAACAGGGCTGAGCAAACAAACAACTTATTCAACCAAAATGGAAAAAGGGCAGCTGATTTCAAACACAGACGGACAGGTTTCCAGAATGAATGCACCACCAGCGTGTGTGAAGAGCCTGTCCTAGGAGAGGCGCCTTATGACTCTGCTTGTCAGAATGTCTCCACTGCCTGACACCTTGCCGTGCCCACACAGCACTGGTCTAGCCCCTCCGAGGTCTCAGCAGAGGCCAGAGTTCCCATTAAGCCTTCTGAGTTGAGGCTAGAAGTACCAGAGCCTATCACTCACAAGCTGTGTGTACAGAGAAACCTAAATCCTTTTTTCCACTTAGGCCACTTATTACCACTCTTTTTAACTGATTTTAGCTGATTTTAACAATTCACCCATTTCCAGAGATGATAGGAGATGGAAAAGCAGACTTTCAGAGATGGGGAAGGAGATGAAGAGGAGAGAGGAAGCAGATGAGTTGTAGTGGGGTTGGAAATAATCAAAATGTGACATACACAGGGACCAACTTATTAAAATAAACCTCACTTATTTGCATTACTAATATGTACTAATAAAAAAAATCTGCTTATTTCAAATGGCTCTGCCAGGCCTTGTTCCCCAGCACATGCCATGTGTAGCCCCCCCCAAAAAAGCTGTCATATGACATTACACCTGTGTTAGTCTTGTTATTTGTGTCTGTCACACATGTTGTATACCTGGAGCACATATTATAAATAAATAAACCAGTGAGATTTCCAGTGGTGATAGAAAAAGAGTTTAGTAAAAAAGTTTTCTCCAGAGTAAAAACAGGACAATATAGAAAATTTATTATTTAAAAAAAAAAAGTGAGATGGAGGCTCAGATAAGTACAGTCAAGAAAAGGCATAGTTGTGAAATATTGCCCTGAATCTAATCAAGTTGCCAATATTCAACCCTTCAGACCTACAAAAATGCTAAATGCACAGAGCTGAACCCAATAAATAGCCTTCTAAATTTTCTAAGGAATCCAGGAACCAGCACACAGATGTTAGACAATTCTTGATGAATTTTAACTTTATGAATTTTCCTTGTTTCAGCTTGTTTTCCACTCTCAAATACCTTCAAAATGAACAATGACTTAGAAGATTTAAGTCAAGGAGGCAAATCTACAGAAATTAAAAAGCAACTATCATTTTTCTCTCTTCCAAATAATTCACGATCTCATCTCCCTTAAAGCCCAAGAGTAATTACACTCACTGAACAACTTTAAAAGGTGGAAAGTAAAATAATATTTCAATTAACTAGGCTAATAGGCTAAGCAGGATACTCCCCGTGTCATCTGAGGAGAAAGCAAATGACAGAAACAAGAACCTGAGGCAGGAGCAGAGGCTGCCGAGAGGGCGGACACCACCCTGCATGTTCTGCACCATGGCCCTCACCATGGGCCCCTGGCCACCTGATGGCCACCATCCCCCTGCACAGCTCTCACTGAGGAAAGGACTGTCAACCAAATTTGCTAGACTGAAGGCAGAAAAATGAATTCAAACTTTTATTAGATGTGAAACAAAGATTTAACCAGATATTGATTGGTTGGTTTTGAGCTTATTTTTCATTAACAAAAACAAAAAAGAGGCCACGAACTGGTTACATTAATTACAGATTCTTTTACAGAAGATGTTGTGAAGAGCACAAGTTCCACTATAGTCTAACATAAAATTCATTTTTTTTCCTGAGATGCATACACAAACCTTCCTAATGATTTAAAGGAAACTGTGATTAGAAGGTTTTGATTCTTAGCTTCTTCCCACTAGAGATAGTTGCTCCAACAGTTCTCCTGGGCCTTCTCCTCCCAGAGCCATAAGGACCCACTCCTGGAGGTTCCCGGCTCTCAGCTGTTGGTCTCAGGGCTCTGAGCACATAGGGTAGGAATGAGCCCCCCGCGGGGCGGCCTTCACAATCACTACACAAACCACATGCAGCAATGGCAATGCTAGCTCATGCATGGGCAGTACATTTAGGTTGCCCTATCCAAATTGCTCCCTTCATCTGTGTAAATGTAAGCCCATCCATTAAAACAGACAGAAACTGTCTTAACACAATCGGACCCAAGATATCTTGCAAAACTTGTTGCAAGAAAATAGTACAGTATGCTACTATTTTAGGCCACTAAAGCATACTGCAGTCAGAGAAACGAGGAGACATTCCCTTCATAGGATAAATGTTTTTTTCTCTGACTTTGATGTCAGAAAGAGTAGAAGAAAGTTCACGCACAGAGCAGTATCTGTTATTAGTGGACAAATTGCAGAGGATTTTTTTTAAAAGAAGAAAAATATAATCCTCAACTATTACATGAAGCCAAAGTAGCTCCTACATGCATTCAAAGGTTAAAATAAAGCAAGAAAAAAAAAAAAAAAAAAAAAAAAAAAAAAAAAAAAAAAAAAAAAAAAAAAAAAAAAAAAAAAAAAAAAAAAAAAAAAAAAAAAAAAAAAAAAAAAAAAAAAAAAAAAAAAAAAAGCCAAAAACACTTCACGCTTCTTTCCTGAGTCTCACACACAGGAGCAGGTCCTTAAACACACTGCTGCGTAGCCTGTTACCTTCAAAATGATCTCAAAGGCAAAAGTACCAGTGAAGACATAATCTGCATAACCTAGCATCTGGAAGGTAAACAAAGAATGGCGACTATTATTGCTACAGCGGCTTTAGGTAGTGAAGATCAATAAAAAAATCATTACCTTCAACAGGATTTCAACAGTAAAGATGGCTGTGAAAGCATAGTCAAAGTAACCCAGTATCTGCAAGGCACAACATGTGGAAATAAGCACAAGGCATCCAGACGGGCCGGGACAGCAATATACCCAAGGGCAGAACCCCCGCCGCTGGCCAGAGACCCATTCTCCAGGATGCCCTGCTGCACGGGCGGGAGGGCGGCGATACTCAGAAGGGCCCACTCAGGTCCAGTAACAGCTCCTTTTTCTGACCAGCAAGGAGCCTTGGGAAGCCTGAGCACCTGTAGCCGCTCACGCTGCCTGGCTTTCCAGGCCCCTGTTCTAGACAGGGCCTAATTTAAGGAAGTGCTGAATTAACAACCTTTCCTCATCAGTATGCTACATCCGCCCAAGTCTTGTAGCCCCCAGTAAACTACAGTCATACACATTTTGAATTTTTAACTGTGTTTTTGGCTGAATGAAGTGCGCTGCCATCCAGCTGAGCTGTACAGGGGTGGAGAAAGATAAACATGGATGGGTTTGCCTTACCGGCATCCAGTCCCCAGCACTGTGAAGAGTAAAGCTTTAAAACGTGGTATCAGTGGCATGTGATGTAGACATGTTTCACTTGCATTCCAGTCTATTTATTCAGCAAGTACCCCACCCTCCCTCAATGTGCGGGGCTGGCCCCGTCCACAAGGCATGGCTTCACTTACCATCTTTTCCCATTCACTGCCCTGAGTTTAACACTCTTCTTTCCCAAGCCTGATTTCCAATCTAGCTGGGCCCACTCAAAGAACAGACTGACGTGGCCTCAAATTTTCAGTCTGGGCTATTCTGTGAACATTCCTGAAAATATTATTTACTATCTAACAGAGTCCTGTTTACCCCCTTCTGGGTCCCTGCTTCCTATAAGAATCAGAGACAGGGCAGATGGAGCAGTAGTAAGAAGACTGACCACTCCACCGAGGCCACTCACAGGGAACTGCTGACCACAGCTTCTTCAACAAAAGACAGAGCGGCCTCAACTTTACGAGAAGATGAGACCTCGGGTGCTGATCTTCACGGCAACTTTGCTTTGTGGTTTTAAAAGAACTGGAGATACGGGAGTTGGAATGACTGTGGAAACTACTCACTTAAGAACAAGAACAGGAATAGGGTGGGGGCAACTGCTCCGGTCACTCGGCTAGTCACAGGCTGAGCAAGCAGGAGGGCTCCCAGGGCCCAGCTGAGAGTCTCCGGGTCAGGCGGTTTCACTTACGGGAGCCACCCCGGGGGAGCGCTCTGTGGCCGCTCCACATCATGAGGGCCTCTGCTTCAGGGCCAGCTCTCCTCAGAGGAAGTGCTCCTTTCCTAACCCGTTCCTTTCGGGGTTATAAAATCTCCCGAAGGACTTCTGCCTGACTGTGTTTCTGGCCAGGCACAGGAAGGTATTTCCTACTATGTGAGCAAGCCCTTGCCACCTTCGTCTTATCCCCTTCTGGACACAGTGGGGATGCTAATGTTGAAAGCACCCAGCATCCAGGAAAAATAATGTTGGTGAGTCTACTGGGTGCAAGATTTAAATTGCTCTCTCCTCCTTCAGCTTCCATTTTTCTTTTTCGCTAAGAATTCAGCTAAGGTTAAAATAAAACACTGTAATGTTTTAAAAGCAATACACATAAACACATGTACGTCTACTTAAAAAAGACAATTCCAATTTTGGGAAAAGTGGCAAGAAAATAAACTGATAGCCACAGTAAAAAAAAAGAAACATGAAGCACCAGTATAAATTACTCCTTCATAGTAGGGATTCTAGTCTAGCTCCTGACCTAGTCTACCATATATATGTTTTTTTCCCCAAGCATCTTTTCCCTCATGTGCTTCAATTTTATGATGGAACTCAATGACACAGAAGTCATTATTCCAATCAAATAATGGGGAGAAAGTCCTAAAGATCTCCAAAAAAGAAAATTCTTAATCCATGAGGACAGGTTAAGACAAGTTCAGTGCCTTTATTGTTGCCTTATCAACGCCAACACATGCCATAGAGAAAGGGTTTTTCATATTCCTGTTGGAGTACATGTTTTATCACTCAGACTGAGTTGGCCAGGCACTGGAAAATGGGGACAGTATAGGGCCTGGCTGTCACGACAGAAAGTGGGGTGCACTGATCTGCCTCTCTTAATCCTAAAATCTCCAGGGACCTGGTGGCCTTGCACATTTGTTAGCCTCCCTTTTTGGGGGTGGGAGGGAGTTTCCTGGTAATAACCTAAGACTGCATTGGAGGACCCAGATCTGGCAGCCAATGGGTTATGATTTATCCTCTGAAGCCTCTGCTTTGGCTTTCCTGATGCAGAACGAACTGAACTTCTGAAGTGATAGCTAATTTAGGTACAAGTTTCTTTCCAGCACAGACGCATCAGAGGACACTATGCTGAAGCTAGGAAACTGAGGAATAATAGAAAACCTAGCCCTCTACTTGTTTTCTTAGCCTCACAGCCTGTCGCCACAACAAAACCTCAGGTCCCTCATCTCCAGACTCTTGATGCTGCGACCCCAGCATCTTTGTGACTTCCATTTCTCCTCGTTCAGGAGGCCAGGCAGCCTTGTGCGTTTATTGATATAGAGGGCAGAAATCTCTCCCCACAGCCTTAAATAAGAGCTCCTGGGCTGGTTGTATGCCTGGACTTGATTTTACCTTCTTCCTGCTCTATGCTCCCAGGAGGCCTAAGTCTCAAAATCGGTGTCTGTGACTGTGGTTCTGACAGGGAGGGGGAAAGAATAACCAAAATGTCAGCAGCAAGGAGCAGAGAGGAGAAGCTACGTCCTTGAATCCATTATAAGTTACTGCAGAGGATTTTAAATGAAGTTCAAAATAAATAATTCCATTGCAACTTGCCCAGATAAAACAAGATCTTTGGCACTCGCAATCTGGAAACGTGAAGGTTTCTAGACGAGCTAGAGGTCTGCCCTAGCTCTAGCCGGGAGGGCCCTGCAGACCCTCTTCTCCAGCAGGCCTCTGGGAGCCCCACCCACCTCTTCTCTCCCTGAGACTTACAGTGTTCCGGAAGGAGTGGCTGCGGATCGGGTCCTCCGCGGCCAGGGCGGCACTGCTCAGCATGATGAAGACGAGGATGAGGTTGGTGAAGACGTGGTGGTTGATGAGCTTGTGGCAGCCCACGCGGATCCTGTGGAGAAAAGCTGCTGCATGGATGCAGGCCCAGGCGAGGGCCTGTGTGTGCTGGGCCCCGGCAGTGTAAGATCCAGGGGAGGACAGATGGCTGCAAGGCCACGCATGCCCCCCAGCCAGGCAGATCAGTGACACCACCGTTCCCTCCACAAAGCCCACCAGCAGCCCTTGTGGGCCCAGAGAGTGACCAGCTCTGTGACAGAAGCTCCACAGACACCGTGTCTTCTGGTCCTTAGATGGGGGAAGATGCCACTCATCAGAAGATGGGGAAATTGAGGTTTATGGCTTTTTTTTTTTTTTTTTTTTTTTGGTACTGGGGGATCAAACTGATGACCTCAAGCTTATCAGGCAGGCATTTGTGTCACAGAGCTAAATCCCCAGTGAGGTTAATGAATATGAAAGAACTTAAAGGTGATGGAGCATCTAAGGACTGGGGCAGATTTCCAGCCCAGATCTGTTTGACTTTGAAATTTTTCCATTACAACATGAAGCCTGACAGTTCATCATTCCTTCCTTAAAAAGGGGACTGCCGAACTGAATCTGGCCTGATCATGACTTCCTGCCTTGAATCCCTACCTACCCAGCTGCCACCTAACTTAGTAAGCAAACTAATTGAGGCCCAAACTTTGGAGTAGACTCAGGTAACAAACAGCTCAGTTTTTGTGAACCACAGCAGTCGGCACAGGCCACACCATGGCCTGGGAAGCCATCTCTGTCCCTGATTTCCGTTTTCTGTCCATAAATGCTGCTGGTCCACATTGCGTAACACTGCTTTCTGAACCTCTTCCCATTCTCAGGACCACCTGACTTGTGAATCATTCTTTGCTCATACTCTGCCAAAATTAATTTGCACTAAAGTTTTTATTTAAACATAGAGAATGAGACAAATTCCTTTCTTATACTGTGACCTGGGTATGTATTAAAATAGGAACTACAGTTAAGTGGGGGGGGGGGGTCAGTGAAACCTACTGCCAGCGGATTTCATTACATATGTTGAATTTTAGAGTTGACGCACAAGCAATCTTTAGTGAAGTGAGCTAAATCATCACTTGCTCACATGCAAGGATCTTTTTGCACTGGGTGATGCAGTGCTCACAGCATCCTCAGAAGCTGTGTCCAATATTCCAGGTGCTGGGTTCTACCAACGGCTCCCTGGGTCACTAGAACCTCTCCTGTTGCCCCCGAGGTGCCGTGGGGGGCAGTCAGTGACTGATTGTCCTCATCTTCAATATTTAACTTTAAAATTTAAAAGGGCTTTTGTTTTGTTGTTGCTGTGTTGTTTTGCCTATAGAATATAGTTTTTCCTTTTAAAAAATTCTTCTCATTTTTAAAACTGGTGTCAACTTTATATGAAGGTTCAATTCTCTTCATGGCTGCTCAACACTAAATGCCTTCTGGAGGACTTGCAGGTTATTACTAGAGTCTGGGGAGGCCTTCCAAGCAATAAGAACTGTTGCTTTTGACTCTGGGGGACAATCCATCCATTCTTTCAACATCTGTATTCTTGGTGAACTGCAGGTTTCAAGAACATCAATCCAATAACCATTTTTCTTTCTTTCTTTTTTTTTTTTAACAACATCCAAACAGTGATGGGCTATAAAAATGATCATCAGATCTTCATGTCTCAAGGACTCCAACATATCTTGCTTCGGATCTGTACCTCTCTGGGGCCTGCGAATTATACAGTATTCCTCCTTAACAGCCAAGCATGACTTTCGCAATTCTAGAAACCTTTCCAGGAGCCACTTATTCCCTTGGCGACTCACTTAATCTCACATGATTAAGACCTAGAAACCAGCTGGTAAATATACTTCTTCCACTTACAATACTTGTGAGCCATTACTATGTTTTGGGTGAGCACCTTATCATTTTACCATGAAAAAGGCTCTCTACCAGAGTATCATAGAACTTACAACCTACAAAATACCATTTCAGTACTACTTTGTCATCCGGGAAAAAAAGATCACCTAAATGGATCTGAGTATAAGGATGCTGTGCAGAACTTGATCATGAAATGCACATCCTACAAAACGTCTTAAGATACACAGATTAAGAAAGTGTCCTAGGGAAGACCAGGGGCACAGAACACCAAGGTAGTGGGTTCCAACTGGAGTATCTCGGTGATCACAGAATTTCTCCATTGCGGTACCTATGCAGGGGTTGTGGAAGGAGGAAAATCTAGAACAGCATTCCTCCAGGGACCTGGTCACAGGCCCACAGGCCCAGAAAGGCTAAGAAGGGATGAACTGACGGTGAAAGGCAAGAACAGAGCGTGAGGAGCCAGAAGGGACTCGGTGGGGTGGTGCACAAGGAGCAATCGGGTTCAGAAGGGGACTGTGCACCACTGTTTCTTACCCCAGCCCAGCCGCCCACCCACAAGCAACCTACAGGGTCACTGCAGGCAGGTGGCAGTGATAGGGACAGAAAGGGGATATTTACGGGTTGGTCTTGCTAAGAATGAAGAAAGCGCTCCCTTCAGGGATGGGGGCAATTTTCTCTTTCATGTTCAACTCCGAGATTCTGCGAGGACGGGGACCAGCAGGAACTTCGGGTTCATCCTCCTCCTCCTCCTCTTCCTCTTCACCTACTTTAAATGGAACACGTTTTTATAGATGAAGTAAAGACTACATGTGGGTTTTAATTATTATTCTTGTTTACTTCAACTTTAACATCATCTATCAGTTTACACTAATCAAAACCTTCCTGGATCCTTTGGAACAGTCTCAGTCTGGGGACAGAGGTGGCAAGGATGCAACCCCATCTTAGGAGTGTGTTTAGCTGCGGGCATGAGGTTTGCTCCAGGTACCATATGTCCACAGACAAGGTGGGAGCCGTGAGAGTCTCACTGCCACCCTCCCACCACCTGTCTATTTCCCCAGTTACCTCCTTGCTCAGCTTTAATCTGAAAATTTGTATGCGGGACTTCAAGTCAGACAAGCAGACCCTGGGTCCGCCAATTCCACAGTCCCACTTGATCAGTCAATATACACGTCTGTCAAATGTGCAAGTATCAGGTGAGTGCTAACAACTAGTCTTCTAGAGAGGCCTCCCAGCAACAGGGGGCCTAACCTGTTCCACCCACACTCTGCCTCCCCATCACCTGGAATTTGAGCTCTGGACCATAGGAAATAGTGGAGCTAACTAGTCCATAAAGCAACTGGCCCAGGAGCCCCAGTAGCCTCAGTAGCCTAGCGTGACCCGAGCTGGGCCAGCCAGCCACAGACTCAGCAGCAAGTCACAAAGTGGTAGCAGAGCATATTACTCACGAGCTGAGAGCCCATCTCTGGCCAACACCACCATACCTGGAACATCGCAAGGTGGGTAAGGATCCTTGTCTTCATCCTCCTCTCGATAGTCATCAATTGTAACCTAAAACGATAGAGACATCCCTGCAGGAGGGGCGAGGCTGACTTCTGTACACACTTCAGAGAGCCAAAGTGAAGGGCCAGCACGCCTTCGGCACTGACAGGAGACTGCCCTCCCAAGTGTGTGAATGAGGAGGGACAGGCAGATGGTGACTCTGCCTCAGACAGAAGGCCTGAGGGCAACGGGAGATAAAACCCGACTCAGTCAGGACTTCTGGGCGCAGTCCATTGCTCTGCCCTTCTGCTGTCCCAGGGAAGTCACACACACTACCCGATAACCACATTAGGATTCCTGTCTTTCCCCTAGACTGAGGCAGGGACTTGGTGGATCTTCATCCCTAAAATCCCAGTTTCTGATATGTGACCGCCACTCAGTACTTACTAACTTAACGTCCATAAGTGGGGTGAAGTTTGTCATAATTTAGATCGAGCCTGTCCCCCTAGAGCAGTGGTAATGAACATTATAGAGGTGTGAATGATACAAATAGCCAGCCGTGGCATGCATGCCGTAGGCTCCCCACCACTGCCTTAGAGCCTGGTGTGTTGAGAGGTGGGGCTTCTGGCAGATGACTGGACCATGGGGGTGCTGTCCTCATCAGTGGGTTCAGCCACTAGTGAGTTCAGTAGCTGAGTGTCCTGCTACGGTGGAGCTGGTCAGAAGAGGCAGGTCACCTGGGGCCTGACCCGAAGGGCGTAACTCCTTCCCTGGCTCCTCCCTTCTCTCTCTGCTTCCTGGCTGTCATGATTTAAGCAGCTTTCCCATGGAGTCAGCTGACCATGGACTGAAGTCTCTGCGACTGTGAGCCAAAATAAACCTCTCTTCCTTTAAGTTGTGGGTGGCAGGGAGTGTGTCTCAGTGACAAGAAAGTGATGAGGACAAAGCATGACAGTGTCCCCTGAGACTCCCCAGACCACTTGATCCAGGGCCTACCTCTGGAAAAGACATCTACTAAAACTTTTGATTTTAATACCACTCGATGCTGCCAACATGATCTTGACCACAGGTCAAATCTGACCACACAATTCCAACACAATAAAATTAAATGGTTAAACTGGTCAAATATTTATCATCTTGGTTCTCTGGTAAAATGATGGTTCACAGCCAGCTCCCTGATGAAATTCCATCAGAATCCCCCTGGGAGGCCAGCAGCTATATGACAGGCTCTACTTTTTGTAGGCAAATATTTTTTTTAAAAAAGCCACTTCCACAATATAAGTGGTGTATCTATAGAGACACCAACAGAATCACTCTGAAACAGACAGAGGTCATTTCAGAAGAAATACCTTGTTGTCACTGTTGGCTATTTGGTTGACTTCAGGTTTGTTGTTCTTTTTATTTTCTAGGCTCTCTTTTCTGAAGAGAAAAGAATACAAGAAACCAAGTAACCATATGATGACGTGCAAAAGTGCTCATCAAGCTTCCGAATCAGGGGAGCCCCAATGAGGGACAGAATTTAATTGGAAACAACACTAACAGCAAGAGCATAGCACAACCCAAATGCAGAGCTTCCTGTTCATCTAATGCAATGGGTTCACTAAAGAGATCATCTTATTAAAATTCTCATCCAAGAGCTAATCAGCATTGAATGCATCATTTATTTTATGACACCAAAATTAACTGCAGTGATTCTTTAAGCACTCCCCTTCTCAGCAACGGGGCTGACAGTCAAGGGTCTGGCTTCAGTCCAAGAGTCCCGCCTCTGTGGTCTGTACCACATGGTCACCCACAATCACTGCAAACCAGCAACATGAGACTGCAGCTCTTGAGAAGCACTGTTGGAGCCCACCAGGTCTCCCAGGCCTCTGGGCTCCTCCTGCACCCCTGGGAAAACACTGTAGGTGAAAATTAGGGTTACCTGGCAATCTTTTTCCTTTCTTTTTCTTCAGCTTCCTCCTTTTGGGCAGTGTTCAAACTTTCCGCATCAGCCAAGTTGTCTACAGCGATGGCCAAGAAGACGTTCAGTAGAATATCTAATTTGAAAACTTTAAGGGAACAACACATTTCTGAACATCATTACACACGGTCCATAGTGGAAATGTCACACCCCTCTGTGTTCTGGGAGGCTGATGGCAGGTGACTGTCCTTGGTGTTATACTTGCTTGGTAAAAGTAGAGGACTAAAGCCCCGCTTTAAAACAAAACACAGTAAAACAAAACAAAACACAACACAACACAACACCTAGAAACCTGTGTAAATCTGAAAAAAGATAAAATTAAGATTCACTGAAAACCTGTGAATTTCAACATTTCCTTGCTTGTGGGTTTCTATACATCTATAAATCTACAGCTGACAGACACTGTATAAAGCAATCTGTAACACACATATGGTAGAATTAAAAAGTACCCTGTGTTTGCTTTGTTTTGTTTAAGACATATACCACAATATACATACTCAGGGGTATGCTTCTCAAACCAGACTCCCTCAAAGGCCACATATTATTCAAATGATGATCCTGTCACATAAGACAATATGAGATTTTTTCTTCCTAAATGGCCTTCAAAGTCTGTGGAGAACTCATTCATTTCTTCACTGTACAAACACTGACTGAAGAGGACCTCTGGGAGGCGGTGCTATCTTCTGAATAATCCCACTGTGACTAGATCTTTTGATTATTATGGCTGAAACTGTTTTTGCAAATAGTAAAGGGCTAAGTGAACAAGTTTTCAGGTTTCTTTTGGCTGTCTCTATGAAGTATGTGTGCTTTCCTTAAAAATTTTTGAGCAAGGTTCTCAAATTAGGAGATGATTGCTTCTTATGCAATAACATTAAAAACATTTTTGAAATATACCAGTAAATAAATGAGAAGACCTCATGCTATGATCTCTCTACTTGACGTGCAGCCACCTGTAGGCAAAATTATGGGAGCCCAGAGTTCCTGAGACAAGCGCTGTAAACACCCTGTGCAATATGAAATCTCAGGTGGGGGGCGGAACAGACAAACCAACAAAACCTAACAAGGGAGTAAGGGTGAGATCTCTGGGGAGGGGAGGATATCATGTTTGACAAATTCTATTCAAGACATTAAAGAGGGCAGAAAATGAGTAAATTACATTAAATGAGTAAACGTCTTTGATATGCTGTGCTAATTTTTAACTGAACCTGCAATGAGATGAGCTGAAAGAAATAATTTGTCCTGGACTATAGAAATGGCTTGGCTACTCATTTTAAGTTACTCATCTTTTGGGCATGGGGTAATGCTGGCTTAGACCAGAGTCACTGCTAAGAACGGCTGTATCAAATGTACCTGTCAATAAAGAAATAACCACCTCTCAAGCCTTGCAGTGACACTAACTCTTTTCAGTAGTAGAAAGAAAATATGGACAAATAAACCACGGGAAAGTCTTACAAGCTTGTAACAGATAGTTTCCAAGAGCAAAAACCCATCATACACCCTTGCGGGCATTATCCAGACCCTCCTCAATCTCAGCGTGCTCTGGAATTCATTCAAAAAAGTCTACAAAGCAGCTCTGATGTGCCTGTTCTAAGTACATAGGACACGGGAGGAAACATGACAAAATGGGACCTCTATTCTAGCTGGGAACACAGAATATAAACAACTCTTTAAGTATCTCAGATAGTGACAAGTGCTACAAATAAATTCAACATGGGACTCGACAGAAGTAGCCAGGGAACAGGTCTCTGCAGACTCAAGTTTGTAGCCCAAAGAATTAATAGGGAACAGAGAGAAAAAGAATATCTTGACCATTCGCTTAACAAACATTCACCAAAAACCAACTATGTGCAGAATCCTGTGCTAGCCTAAGAAATGTGACTATGACAAGGAAGATTCTTGACTCAAGAAGCTACCATCCAGTGTTGGAGATAGAGGGCAGTAAGATGGGGGAAAAACCTGACGGAGCTCGGAGGTAGGTAAGTTCACTTCTAGGCAAGAGACCCGGCAGAGGTGGCTTCCCGGAGAATTAGAATTGACTCAATTCGAATGGAGTCAAGGGATTAGCAGAATGTATACTTGCTGAGATAGGGGTTTTCACAGAAATCTCATGGCATAAGACATCAATCTTCAGGAAGACAGAACAGCTTTTTACTAGGCTTTCCATACTAAAGAAAATTCATCAAAGAAGATTAAAGAATAGCTAAAAGAATCTGAGACTCTTTAAAAGAATTTGGGTTAGGACTCTTTAAATTGGAAAGGTAAAACAAAGAGAGAGTATTCATATGTTTCAAGAATTGGTCATTCATCACAACATTTATTAAGGGGCTTTGTATGCCGTGTCTTAGCTAGGTATGGAGGAGCTGCACTCTAAGTCCTAGATACAACATAAATAAAACCGAAGATAATAGGATCATGAAAAATCTGATCAAGGTAAATAAACAGACCTGATGGCCAAGTTCAGAAATCTTGAATTAAAGAGTGCTCTTGGCAGGGAACAAGAGTAAAACAAGTCAGAGAAGAGTTACACAGCATGATACAGAAGTTAGATGGTGGCTGCTTGAGCCCTGAGGGTGTATGAGTTAGTAAAGTTAAGATCAGCTTCAAGGGAGTATAGATCAATCTATTAAAGATGTCTTCTTATTGGCCATGAAGTGACTTAAGATGACAGAGATGCAGTCCGAACCTTCCGAGGGCACCCCCTTGGACCTGTCACTCCATGTGTGGGAGACATGAAGCCAAGCAGAATGACTCTGGCACACCTATGTTGTCTCCCCCTGGTGGCTTACATTTCTCAAAGCCCTGCTGGGCCTCGGGTCACACTATGCTGCCCCTAGCACAGTCCCACGGAAGGAAAGCACACATTGAGCTATTAAGGTAAAGATATTCCCCTCCCACCACTGCTACCATCACCATTACAACAGGGGAAATCAGGGGGAAAAAAACCAAGATAATGACAATGACAACAAAGCCCTGGTGGTCCCAAAGGATACAGTTACCACAGATGAAGAGGATGATGAAGTAGATGCAGACAATCATTCCTGAAGAGGATGGGCCTCCATAAGCCATGATGCCATCATACATCACAGCATTCCAGTCTTCGCCCGTCAGAATCTAAGAGGCCAAAACTACTGTCAGACAGCACGCAGATGGACAACTCACAGCTGGTCCCCCAGAGCTCCTTGGCAGCTACCTACATCTGGTTTAGGTTACCTCTCACAGTCCAGTTTGCACTGAGGAAATTCACTGTTATCCCACAGAACTTTCAAAGCATTGTTTTTAATTACATAAACAGGTGAGTTGATTTGTCTAGTGAAAAAAATCTTTCCATAGTAGGCACTTTTTTACAGCACCCTAGCCCAGTTTTTGTACCCTCCCCAGGGAGCACAATGTTGGCATGTGTCTGGTTGGGACCTTATGTACATGCATGCATGCCGCAAGAGAAGAGGCAGTGGGTATCTTCTGATTCTTTAGGCATAAAATCTGTCATATAGTAAGTAATTTTCTTCAGCTGTTTTTTTCCCTGTTTAGCAATATTCCCTGGAGACCCACTGTATCAGTGAGTTCATCTCATTTTTTTAACTACTGCATTGTAGTCCATACGGTTAAATAACTGTGGAAATGGAGAACTGTATCTATGGGTTTTTAGAAACAAGGGATTCCAAATGTCTTGCAAGTTTACGAAAAGAAATGAATCTTTTTTATTTGTGATAATGGAAAATTCAGACAATCTAAAGATAGAATCAGGTGAAAGTGGACAGCAATGTAGAAAAATGCTACCTTCCAGAGAGAGAGACAGAGAGAGAGAGAGAGCGAGGGCTCCTTTATCTTCTACTGGGACTAGAGATTTTAAAAGTCAAACTGTTATATATCACAAACAAATAGCAAAACGGGCTAACAATTAGAAAAGATAAAGTAATTCACAGAAAGGGAGCTCTAAGTGGCTCTTTGGAAAAGACACTCTGCTTCACCCCTGGTAAAGGTGCAGTGAGATGCCATTGTTACTGGTCAGACAGTGATAGCCATGAAGTGTGAACACCCACCTTGTAAAAGACAGGGGGGCAACGGGCGGCCTCTGCATGGCTGATTGCCGGTGAATAAAAACAATTGTAAGGAGGGCACTTTGGCAAGGGTATCAAAGTTGAAGACAACCTTGAGACCAGCAATTCCCCTTTGGGGAAACCTGTCCTGCAACCTACTCTCGCACATGCATCCCAGGTGCCCATTTGTTCAAGGCCACTGAGTGGGACCCTGTTTATATGACCCAGTACTGGACACAACTAAATACCCACCAGGAAAGGCCTGCTTACATAAACTGTGGCAATCCAAGCCATTGAATGTATGCACCATTTATAAGGAGGAAGCAGCCTTTTATAGGCCAAGCAGGAAGGCTCCTAGGGACATCTTATTTCTTCTTAATTTTTAAAATTTTTCTGGTTTTATGAGATAGGGTCTTAGTGTGTAGTTTCGGCTGGGCTTGAACTCATTATGTGGCCCAGACTGACCTTGAACTTGCAATACTCCTGCCTCAGCCTCCTGAGTGCTAGGACTATAGGTGTGTATTACTATACCCAGCAAGGACACTTTAAAGTGATTAAAAATGCAAAACAGTACGCAGAGTGACTGCCATCTGTGTAATTCACCCACAGGCAGGTGGGTAGACTGAGTTGCCACTATGAGCAAATACATATATTTGAGAGCTCACAGAAAACGTTTAATGGTGGTTGCCTCCTAGAAGAAGTCAGTGACTAGAGGGGAGAACTGTCATTTTACATCCTTTTGTTGACTCTTAAATCTTGTGCTATAGGCATGCACTACAAAAAGGGGTGAAAAAAGAAACAAATTTCTGAAAGAAATTAGAAAAATGAATGACTGACCAGGAGCTAAATTTTAAGCATAATTCAAAAACAAAGTCATAGCCTAAAGCAGTAATTTTAACCACCTCAAATGACCGTACAAGAGAGAAGTTTCCAGATCATTTCTTCCAGTCTCTGTTTCTTCAGAAAAGGGAAAGTGGCTCATCTCAGGTGATTGAGCTGGGCACAGAAAGAGCCACCACAGGACCCACATGTCCCCTGTCCTTCCTGCCACCTCCCCACCTCTGCAGCAGGCTCAGATGCTCGCTGCCCTTACACAGGAGAAGACGCGGAGAGCACTGCAGCTCAGAGTCGGGAAGGCGGACAGTGCACTGCTCCTGCAGCATCAGCAGGGAGCCAGCTAAGCGCCTGCTCCCTTCCAATTCAGCACCTACCGAGGCCCCAGCAGTGCAGCTGCCTTCAAAGTCTGTGTCAGGCTGGGGATATAGCTCAGCAGCACAGTGCCTGCCTGGCAAGTGCGCAATTGTGAATTCGATTCACAGTACCCTCCCCAAAAAAGTCTGTGTCCTCATCACCTCAAGCAGGGAGGACAGAGCAGGCAGAAGGCTGTTACGCTTAGTGCCCGACTCCGCTGACTATGCCCCAGGGCATCCAGTCTTCCCATTTCATTTTTTTGCATAAATCTATCAAACTAGAATTATAAGTCGTCTGTTATAAAAAATTAGCAAGGAACAAGAGGATTTTAGAATCTGTTTTGTAGAAACTTTACAAAATCGAAACTTTCCAGTGTACTATTTTTTAATATAGCTAGTGGAAATGGATAAAAAAGATGTGGTATTTTTATACAATGGAATACTACTCAGCTATTAAGAAAGATTGCATTGAGACTTTTATAAGTAAATGGACACGAATTGAGACCATACTCATAAGTGAGATAAATCAAACTCACATGTGTAAATACCATATTCTCTCCCTAGTGTAAGAAACCGAAACAGTACATATGATCCAAAATCTACAGAAAATACTGGGTAAGGGTAAGAAACTGCTCAAAGAGCAAAAGTAATTGGGAAAGGGAAAAGAATGAAAGAAGGTGGGGAAAGGAAAATGACATAAATCTGTATATACGTATATGTAAGATAACTAAAATGACTATACTGCAGAATGTATTATTGAGAAAGAACAATTAATACTCATATGATTAGATCAATTTTACATGTCTATATCTGTTAATGTAAACAACCCTGTGGAAGGTAATGATACACAATATTGCAACCATTGTCAAGTTCCTATCACCTTGTTTTGTAAACCTATAGTGTTACTGTTTTGGATTTGCTGTTGTTGTTTGTCTCTTTTGTTTTTTGTCTTTCTTTTATGTGTCTTTTTTCTCTTAAATAAAAAAATATATAGCTAGTGAAATTAAAAATCAAATCACATTACATAGTGAGCTGAGGAGGCTGCACAACAAATTAACTTACATGGTGTAAAATTTACCAAAGTATTATTAAGCAGAGATTATTAACAAAAATGGAATCTTTCTGTCTTCCTGAGCCATAAGTGGACAAGAAGGCAAGGAGTTCAGCTGCTGCTCACAGCCTGCTTTCCCGGGCCGGAGAGGACTCACCTGGAACACTGTCAGGAGGGCTTGAGGAAAGTTGTCAAAGGTGCTTCGTTTGGTTTGAGTTTCATCGAAATTAAACTTGCCGCCAAACAGCTGCATCCCAAGCAAGGAAAAGATGATAATGAAGAGAAAAAGCAAAAGCAACAGTGAAGCGATAGACTTCATGGAGTTTAACAAGGACGCCACCAAGTTGCTCAGAGAAGTCCAGTGCCTACAAGTCAAGATGAGGGTGTGAGTCCAGAGCCCCTGCTCAGCACCGAGCAGAGCCTCAACTAACCAGGGTTAGGACTGATGGCCAACTCGTGTTCTAAAGCACCTGCAGCAGGCTTCCGTTTCCTTACCTGGTCACTTTGAAGATTCTTAAGAGGCGTACACACCGAAACACGGAAATCCCCAGAGGAGACATGACTTCCAGCTCCACCAGGATGGTCTCGGTAATCCCACCACATACCACGAAGCAGTCGAACCGGTTGAAAAGAGACACGAAATATGCCTGGAGACCCAAACTGTACATTTTTATCAGCATCTCGCAGGTGAACAGAGCCAAGAGGACTTTGTTAGCAATATCTGGAAAGAAAAGGGGCGCCAACCTCAGGACCTCAGTGTGGGAGGCACACAGGCTCCTCTTTTCGTTCGGCACCTCTCCCTCATCAGTCCCCACAGGAAATACTCCGTGACCTGTCCCTTTCTTTGCCAATGTACCCATGACAGAAATATGGCATGAATACGGATGGTCTGCATCTCTGTCAGGTTCTGGTCCTGGTACTGCTGCTACCTAGATGTGTAAATCCTGAGAGGTTATTTGATTTCTCTGGGCCTCGGTTTCACTGATTGTAAAATGGGTACAGGTATCTTATCATACAGTCTCTGAAGATTTCTAACACTCAAAATCTAAGGTTCTAAGCCAGGCATGGTGGCTCATGCCTTTAATCCCAGCACTCAGGAGGCTGAGGCAGGAGGATCACTGTGAGTTCAAGACCAACCTGGGCTACAAAGTGAGCTCAAGGCCAGCCTGAACTGCATAGTGAGACCCTGTCTCAAAAAAAAAAAAAAAAAAAAAAAAAAAAAAAAAAAAAAAAAAAAAAAAAAAAAAAAAGACAACAAAAAACATAGGGCTAGGGATTTAACTCAGTGGCCTAAGTGCCTGCCTGGCAGGTACAAGGTTGTGAGTTTGATCCCCGGTACCAAAAAACGAAAACTCGTGGTTCTGCATCTAGACCATCATATTATGGTTTTTTTTTTTTTTTAATTACACACACAACACATACAAACAAAAATCCCTGTCTGGCCTACTATGGCACCATGATAGTGGTCACTTATCAATGTCATATTTAATAGGAGGGAAAAATACCAACAGGCTCAAGAGGCAGAGGAAATACATGTAAGAAAAGACTTCCCAAGAACTCAAAACTGTCAAACGCAGAATGAGCTATCCCCGGGGACAAGTCCCCACACCCCATTCCTAAGCTTTTAAAGTAAAGAAACCAAAATAAGTTGAAAATACTGAAGAGGAAGATAAAGTTTCCAATGGGGGTAGGGAGATGGTCCTTCTAAGACTCCTCAGTCTTAGATGGTCTCAGGGTCGGGACGGCATTTGTTGACATCAGTGTGCTACACCATACAGCACGCCCTATACCCTGCTCCAGGGTTTGCCTGCATTTGGATGGCTCCACCATCCTCCAAGTTAGTCCCCACTAGCAGTGTTCTGATTCTTCACTCCATATCCATCAGACAATACTAAAGAGCAGTTCACCACAGGACTCTCTGGTTTAGAATAAAAAGAGAATGGCTTCCACTCATACCTTGAATCTGTGTCAACCAGTCGGGCTGATTGTAGTGCTCAGAGGAAATGGTTAATGTGTTGAGAAACACCAGGACAATAACCAGCCAGTAAAACGTGACAGACTTCACAGCAGCCCTACATCTTCTCCGGCTGAATCGGTTCCAGCGACGCCAGCGTCGGCTGAAAGGTAAGCAACCATTATTCCCTAGATGACAGACACAACATCTGAAAGTCCAATAAACCTGACTGAGAAAAAAATCAGCCATTCATGCTAGAGGAACGGACTGGGGTGCGGGCTCAGGAAGGAAAGATATGAACAAACAGAAGAGAAACGAACAGACTTCATAATATAAATTACGTTGGTCTTCACATACAGCTTTTTAAAGTATAATACTGACTTGATCAGGCTCAGTTTCCTCCCTGAAGCTATAAATAACTCCAGAATCTATCATTCTGATACAGTCTTCGAGTAGGTTAGAAGATACAGATCTTCATAGAACCCTGTGCAGATGCCAAATTGTACCTGCATACATACAGAGCTCATGAACCACCATATGGTGCATGAATCTGCAATGGCATGGGTGTAGAGAGACCCTTGGCTTAGTACACGCACCTCTCACAGAATCTCAATCATCAGGTAGAATTTATCAAGCAGCCAAGTGCTCAAAACCATCATTTTCTTTTTAGGAAACCTTCTAACCCTTTCTTAAATCTCTGAGGTTTCTCTGGAGCCTGGCAGTTGTCAAAGCTGAGTAGGACATGAGTCTTCAGACTGAGTCATCAGGTGCCCTTTATAACTAGCAATCCTCAAAATGTACCTTGAGGAGAAGAACCAATATTGAATCATGTTTTCATAAAAATAAAATGAGCTGAGCCAAACAGACAAGTAGTATGTCCCCCACCCACCTTCAGTTCCTGTTTGGCATTAGGGAAAATATTCCCTCCTTTGGCCGCTTCATGGAAAACCTTCCCTGCCACAGGGAATGGTTTCATGAAGTGTGTCGAGAACTTGGATGCCAGGGAGAAGTCAGCTTCTCCGAGCCATGCTGCTTCAGGAACAGGAATGGGCACTTTCTCCAGGGGCCTGACTCAAGTGGACTCTCCCAGCCGTGTCCCAGCTGCAGCCCTGCAGCTCCAGCTGACTCAGCTACGTAGCTATGTTTTACATTAAAAAAAAAAGGAAGTGTGCAAAGAAAGAGTTGGGCCGCCTCCGTACCAAGACTCAGATCAAGCAAGGTATATGTTTTATTATTGCTCTTGCTGTGCAGTTTCTAATTAAAAAGCAGCAGAAACATAATGATTAGCATGAAAAACTACCAAGGACACTAAGATTCCACCAGCTCACAGCTAGGGTTCTCATGGGAGGCATAATTCAGTACATAGAGCGATCTGACCTGAAAAGACCCAGCCTTCGATGCAGTACAGTCTATCCTGTACTACAGTGACAAGGCACAAGCGTCTCTGATGTCTAGAGGACCTCAGTGTCCTATCTGCTGGAAACATACAGCATCTACATCTTGCCCCTTGCTGGGTTCTGAGTGCCCAACTGGTCAGGCCTGTTCTCTCAGGAGACCAGTGTTCCAGGGGATGATGTGCCCAGTGCTTTACAAATGGAGATGAAGAAGGCACAGTCCCATTGTCTCTGCCACTAAAATGCACACAGGGTTGCAGTAAAAGACAATTACAGATCCACACCAAGTGTTAGTCCAAGATGCGGCATGTGGGAGCCAGAAGGAAGCTACAAATGCTCTCTAAGTTAAGGAAGGCATCTCTGAAAAGCAGAGATTTGGGCTAGATGAACGAGAGCTACTCCAGAGGTAGGTGGAGGGACAGTCCAGCCAGAAGAAACTACATGGCCAAAAGCACTAAAAGTTAAGTGGGGAGCAGAGGAAGAGCACCTCTGAAATTAAGAACAGTCCAGGTGGGAACACAGGAAGGGTGCCAAAAGCTGAGCAGAGGGTGACCGGGGGGGGGCCAGATTATGAAGGCATTTCCATGCTCTCTGGTAACAGTGAACTACAGAAGAGTTTTTAAATTTTTAAAAGTCAGGCTTGAATGTAATTTGCCTATAGTAAAATTTTCTCTTTGGGGGTACACACGGTTAAGAACATTTCCATAACTCAGAAAAGTTCCTTCACAGCCCTTGGTAATCAATCTACCATCCCACCCCCAGCCCAAGGCCCACTGAGCTGTTCTCTGTACCCACTGTTTTGTCATCCAAAATGTCACAATAAACAGAATCATATAATATATAGCCTTTTGAGACAGGCTTCTCTCACTGATCATAAGTATTTTTGAAATTTATTTATGTTCTTACATGAATCAGTTCTACCTGTTGCTAGCAGTAGTCCCTTACATGGATAAATCATAATTTGCCTACCCATCCATCATGGATGGACATTTGTGTTATTTCCAGTTTGGAGCAATTATAAATAAAATTGCTACGAACATTCAGGTAAAAATTTTTACATAGGCATATATCTTTGTTTCTTTTATATAAATACCTTAATAAAAGTGGGATTGCTAGGTCATACAGTTTCTTAAACTTTTTAAGAAACTACTTAATCATTTTTTTAAAAAGTTTAACATGACCACCAACATTACATGTAAATACCTGTTGATCAGCATTGTCACAGAACTTGGCATTTTCAAGTATTTAAATTTGACCTACTCTTACAATCTTGTAGTGGTATCTGTAATTTTATTGTTTGCATTTTCCTAATGACCAACTGCCATTTCATGTGCTTATTTACCATTCATATCTCTTCTTTGGTGACATGCTTGTTAAAACTTTTGCTGTCTTTTTAATTAGATTGCTTTCTTATTCTTGACACTATTTTTATACATTATTCCTTACACATTATGGATACCAGTCCTTTATCTAATACGGTTTGCAAATATTTTTATCCCAGTCTGAACCTTATCTTTTTATTTTATAATAAAATAAAAGTATAAGTTTTAATTTTGATGAGAACCAACATATCAAACTTTTCTGTTATGATTTGTGGACTGAGAACTGTATTTTAAGAGACCTTTGCCTTACCCAAGGTTACAGAGATTTTCTCCCAGAATTTTTATAGTTTTAGGTTTAATATTTAGTTCAATGTCCATTGTATACAGCAGTAAAATGGTTTTAATTAAGAACAACATTTACATGGAAAAATACACAAATCATAAGCATACAGTTCAATTAGCTTGACAAAATGAAGACGAAACCTGCATTAAGATCAAGAAAGTAAATATTAACAATGCCTTAGAAAACTTCTTGAACTCTCTTCTATGGAAAGATTTTTTTTTTTTGATTTTTGTATTTTGCAGTATAGCCAAAAAGTGACAAGAAACAAGAAGTATCTGTCTTAGAAGGATTAATTGAGAGGCAAAACATTGTTCATTATCACGTCCTGTTGATTTGTAAAAGTTGTTCCTGCTATCTGCTCCCCTGAGGCAGGTATGTAACGTTCAATGGACGGAGTAAAACTCTGTGTCAATGCTACAATCCATGGAGTAAAACTCAAGTTTAGAGCAATTCTATGGAATAGTAAGAATTTAAAACACGAAATCATAACTTAGCAAACACAGGTTAAAGAAAAAATAGAAGATACTGACCTGAGTTTGGATTTTGAGATGACTTGACTGAAAGAAAAGAAAAAAGTATTAAAATTCACATTGGGAAGGCTTGAGCACACACTCCCCTTTGGCTTCCGCGGCAATACGGTAAAAGCCATGCATGGAAGCCCGGACTCGGCATCTGCAGTGGCTGCAGCAGGCCAGCTGGGTTAAAGGTAGAGCAGAAGTCAAGGTGCCACCAGGGCCAGGCAGGCAGGCTCAGCACCATCAAGGCCTGGGCAAGGGAAGACTCTTAACTAGGTTCCCTTACCAGCCCCAGAGACAGGTATTGCTGCCAGAGGCGTTCTTCTCCTGCCACTCCAAACTGAAGCCAGCAGGGCCTCTCTTCCCTATAGCTCAGCCACTCATCTCAACAGCAGCATCTCCTGCTGCTGTTGCAAAGGAGCGGTGGACCGGGGGTCCTAGCTCTGCTATTCACGCACAAACTGAGTATGAAAAAGCAGCATGCTTTTCTGAGCCTCAGTGTTCTCAACTGGAAAATGGGGAAGATAAACCCACTCCCTGCCAACACTACCATGCTGCAGGGAGGGCAGAACAGGAGAACAGAGGCCAAACCATTTCATAAACTTTGTACTCTGCCATTACACATCACTTTTATGAAACTGCCAAGAACAAGGTAAAGTACTCTTAAAATCTACACCTGTAGTTTACAGACGTAAGATCTAAAGAAAACAAGCAGGAAGCAGACAAAATAAAACAGCACGGGGCTCCCCAAAGCCACATTCTGTACTGTTTGTACTCCCACTGCTGCAGCCAGAATCATCTAGAAAAGAGCTGATGGTGTTAATGGGATGGCACCCTCCAGGGTTAGAAAGGGTGGTGCAGGGCCCATTAAAGAGGTGCCGTGAGCAGAGGAGGGAAGGGCCTCCTTAACCCGTAGGTAAAGAAAACCTTCAGTGTGTGGCGCATTCTAGTCAGCAGCTCTGCCATTCAAGCTCTTTCTCCAAAGCATGGATGCCAAACCTGACCGGAAGGAGAATTCAGCCTTTACCCCCACCGCCGGCACCCAGAGGGCCCCGTCTTGGCTGCGCCTCTTCTTCTCCACCAGCACCTAATGGACACAGCAGGTGGCTGGGTTAACTGCATACTTCCTGGCTCCACCTGGGCAGGGACTACGTCACAGGAAGAGGTAGGAGAAAGACTGTGGGGCCTTGCACAGGAGGAAGGGAGGCGAAGGGTGGGAGGGAGCCCACCCGTTTTCTGCACCTAAAGCCGCGGCCCCTGGGGCACCACTGCAGCCTGGGGGTGTCTTCTCATAGAGAGTCTCTCAGAGCTGAAAGGAGGGCTAAGGACAGCAGGTGCCCCCACACTCACCAGAGACTTCTGCAGCAGCCCTTGGTCTCCCCTTCGCCACTCACATTCTCTGTGTTCACAGACTCAGTCTCACTGGTGGGCATGCTAGCTGTGGGGAGAAGAAAGGGCTTCAGACAGCATGTTAGGGTGCTGCAGCCCCGGGAGAAGGCCAGACACAAACCTGTGGGAACTGAGGAGTCAGGCAAGGAGGAGTCAGGCGAGCCCACTGCCTCTGCTTCTACGAACTGCCAGGAAAGCCTAGGGTCTGCTGCTAGAAGGCAATCCTGCTGGTCCAGATGCTTCCCAAGAAAATAAACCTGGAGGCCAGACTAGATCCTGTCACTGGGCCTGACACAGGCTCACCCTCCTGCCCTCCAACTTGCACTGAAAAGCTGTCCAAACACTTCAGTTACAGGTACATCTTCGTTGGCCCAAACAGCAGCAACACAGAGCACCTGTGATGAAATCTAATACTTTATAAATAAATCATCTTCAACATACTGAAGAAGAGCTATTCAGATGCAGAAGGCAGTGCAAGAAGGAACCATGTACAGTCTGTTTTACAAGGTAGAAGCTCTGCTTATTCCTGGCTAATTGATCTGGTGCCTAAGTTCTGCAGAGGTTACAAAGCCAGTATGGAGGTTCTTTATAAATAAGCTGATACCAAGGCACCAGTAAAAGAGCTTTAGGGATAGGAGAATGGGAGGGTTTTAGCCAATCAGGAAGCAGAGGGTAGTGTTGTCTGTGGTCCCTGTGTCACTGAGGTTGCTAGGACCCATAAGTCTTCTTTCTCAATGGCAGAATCCTGAGCAGAAGTGGCAGAAATGTGGAAATGTATCCACAATGGTCTGGAAGTCCAGGGACTGTCCCCTCCTGGCCACTCTCTAGCACGTGGGCATCTTTTCTCCTCCACTTGACTCTCGAGACATCATAAACATATGCTGGAACCCAGGCAGTGAGGGAAGTGTGGGAGAACAAAGAAGAACATAGTACTACACCCACCTGGAGGCAAGGCAGGGAAAGGTAAGCCTCCAACAGGTTCCCATGAGCTGTGGAAAGACCTACCTCAGGGGTCTGTGTAAGACATTACGGAATAAGGAATGACTGAGTCTGCTCTGGGGTGAGAGAGCAGACTGCTAAATCTTCAAACACGGGAGAATTGCCCAAATGCATGTACTACAGTATTTTTTTTCCTACGTAGTTTTGAATTGTAAACAGCTTTTATAGGTCTCACAGTGTCAACAGGAAAGCCTTCCTCTACGGGCAGGTGGCTCCTCAAGCTTCATTTACAAGAAAGTGGCCATGGTGCCTGAAGAGCTATGGTGGACATTCTGAGGCCCAGCCCCAGGCTGGAAAGGGAAGAGTTTCTGTCCAGGAGACTGCATGATGGCTGACCACACTCAGGTGAGAGACAGAGGTGACAGAGTTACCAACAGTGCAAAGCCACAGAGAGGCGAGACTTCTTAGGGTCCCGAAGGAGATCTACAGACGTCCCCGCCCCTGCACTGAGTCTGCCCCAGAGCAAACCTCGTCGGCTCTGTCCAAGAACTTTCACACACAGGTTTCAGGAGCAAAGGCCAAACAAAGTCTAGTTATAAATTCATGCTACGCTGCTGGTACTTTCATAGCATAGGGGTTGTCTCCCTTCCTCAGGCTCAAAGAAACGGGCTGCAAACTGGGATTTACTTTTTTACTACTCCATGAAAAAAAAATAGGGGAGAAAAAAAATCAAAGAAACTCACCATCCCATCCTAGAAAATCCTTTAAAAAAAAAACTTCACTAGGACAGACAGATAGACACGTGGGCACACACACACGGACAGAGCCGACTACACATCCTCTCTCCAGGGCTGCTCCATGCTCTGACCCCAGCAAGATGACCAGAAGACTGTAAAGTCAATGAAGCTGGCTGCTGCTGTATCGTTTCACAGTATCACCCTTCCCTTCAGAGAGAAGGCAAAGAAAATCACAGCAGGAAACCCTTTTAAAATCCAGCCAGGACTGTGAATGTGCTTATTACAGTGACTAAGGATCCCACAGGGTGAGGGCAGCATAACACATCAGGAACTGAAGGCCCGGGTGCTGCCTGTCTCTCCCCAGGCTCTGGCTGCCTACGTGTAAACTGGTGGTGCTCATTCCACAGTCCTGATAATCAATTCCATCACTTAACTGTTAAACAGCTCATGACTCTAATATTAATCGCATGGGAAAATCACTCACAGGTACCCACAGTGAACATCCGAACAGACTAAATCTTTGTGGCCTTTTTACTCTTTGGGGCTATGGTTTACACTGATACTAGTACTGTTGTTGCATTTTATTTCTTAGAGCTCCATTTTTCAAGTGATCTGACTGAAACAGATAAATTACATCCTGCCTACAGGAAGGAGTCAGGGATACTGCTTTGCATTTCTGGCTCTGTGCCAATCAGTAGTGGCTGAAATGTTCTGACTGTTCTTCAGACTGCATGGGGAGAATGACAAGGAATAAAACCCAACTCTCCAGAGACAGAGAGAGGCAGGCAACTTCTTTGCCCCAAGTCCAGGCTGCACTAAAGGTAAGGTGGGTCCTGCTTTGTGAACTGCGTCCTCAGATGTGATGGGGAGGACAGTGCCTGAGCCCAGACTCTTGGTGGGGCCAGATCTAAATTTAACCCCACATTGGAGACCTGGCTTCTCTGTGCCTCCATTTTCCTATCAGTAAAATGGGGAGCACCTATCTCTTGGGTTGTAGGCAGATCTCAGTGCGGGGAAGCAACAGAAGGTGGGTCCTCAGCAGTGTGCAATCAGCGAGGCTCACAAGTTAAGAACTCTGACAATCATTCCAGGAAGGCTCTCTTAGAGCTTCAGGCAAGCTGAACGACCCTGTCCAGGGTCAAGTCATCCTGACCACTGCTATCACTGTACTGAAGTGTCTAGTGTGAACACTCTTCCATCTGAATCAGCTTTAGTCACCACTCTTGGTTTGTGTTTTTTCTGTCTTAAAGAATTAGCCATTACCTAATTCAGCCTGTAGTAAAGGCAGTAACTCTCTTGTCCTATTTGATACCTACAGAGCCACCGACACATAATAAATAAACCTATTCCAGAATGATGTCACCAGGGCTCCAGAGGAGGAGAAGAAGGGGAAGGATGAGGCAATGCACTAGAACTGGGCCACCTCTTTTGGCTCTGGAAACAAACCTTGATCTGGTCTTTAATCTAATGGGAGGGACTTTGCTCAGACAGGGCTCTAGAACCTTAAGATCTGCTCCGGCCTCTGGGTCCTAACAAAGGACACAATTCCTTTTCCAGAGCACTGAAAAAATTAGGCCCAGTAGTTAGAACAAACACCTTGTTTGTACATTAAAACATTTTACCCTTCACTTGTCCTGGGAATTCCCTTTTTTAACATTAATAAATTGGTGTGAGCTTCACGTTGCTTAGCCCCAATGGGATCTTACCTGTATTTTTTCAGATAAGAGAACAGACCGACTTGCTGTGACACACAGCCCGGACTCGGGAATGATCTCCCGAGCTCCTCTCAGTGCTCCTTCCATGAGGCTATGCATCCCCGAGGTTTGGGGATATACGCAAATATAGTGGTGTATATTTTAAGTGTTGGCATATACACTGATATATACTTCAAATTTTACAAACCAAAAAGTTCCAAAGCCAAACAAGTCTATCACTCATTAGCATTGGTTCTTTATGAGCCCCCAGACACCTGGGAAATAAGCAGACCATATTCAGGAGGTCTACCAGCAGTACAAATATCAAGCTATACTGGCAACCACAGGAGTTTATAAAAATGGAAACAAAGTTACAAAACCCTATGAAAGTAAACCAATGGGCAAGTTTCTAAAACAAATACCCTTCTCCTCATGGACTGTCACATGCAGGGTGACTGTTCTGTCACCCAGTGTGAACTGCTGACAAGTGGCTAGATCTCATCAAGGTTCAGGAAGACTCCCTACTCGTGTCGCCTGTAGGAGCTAGTCTCTCCTGTAGAAGTATACCAGTGCCATCTGAACAAGGAGAAGCTCTAGGTCCTTTCCCTTACACACGCCAGAGAACTTTACAGCTTTGCCGAGGAAGTTTCTTTCTTTCTGTAAAATGAAAAAACTGTTTCCAATGAGTCTGGGTGGAACTAGGCATCAGGACAAGCCTGTCACCAACAATGAATGTTGACTAGCACTACAGTTTACCCACTGAAAATCTGGGGAGGCTCACGGTCTGTACTTTGCAATCTATGCAGGCACTGGGATTTCTGGGACTGCTCCAGGACAGGCCCCCGTGCTTAGAATATGGGGGCACTGAGAGAACCTTGGGGGCCGCTGTGGTGGAGCAGATGGTGCCTGACAGCAGCCCAGCACTATGGGTTGCAGACAAGTTCCCAAGGCCTTTGTGGCACAGGCAGCCCGGGCCAGGCCCACCTGGAATTCTCTTTGAGGCTGTGGACCACACTTCCCTGTAAGTCTGTTTATTGGGCCTGGATGCCACTATGGGTGAAGTCTAAACGGGAAAAGAAAATACACTGTTTCTCAGACCAACACAACAACTAGGATTTTCACCACATATGGAGATTTCTCTACCTACTATCACTCCAAAGATACCAGAATTCTCAACCAATCCTGCCCAGGTTGTGAATTCAGAGGCAAATCACACACACACGCACACGCACACAAATGCACATGCACATGCACAGAAAGAGAGAGAACGAGAATGAGAGAACAGCTCTTAGTTCAGGTCTAAGCAGGCAGCTTTGAAAGAATGCCCACTATTAATGGACATGTCGATGCTCAGAGCAACTTCCTTAAATGGTGGACGCTCATGAGGTCAAAGACTCTTGAAGAGATATCAGAAAACCTCAGTGTGTGACATTAGGGGATACAAGAACAAGTACCTTTTTCTGCCTGTGCTTAGCTACCTAATCTATAAAACGAGTTGTAGGACTATGTCATCTCTAAGGTCTGACCTGCTGTAAGTGCAAAAGAGCAGAAAATCCAGTCTGGTTTTACTACCACCATCTAGGGGATTTCCCTTGCATTCGCGGAGCTCTGCCAGGTGACAAAGGATCAGAAATACCCTCAGGAAGGTAGCCAGGACTCACAACCTGTCCAGGAGAACTGACTCCAAGGCCCCTCCTGGCTGACTGCTCTAGGGAATGAAGCATTGCATAGGGAAGGGCAGCTCTCTGGGATTGTGGCAGCCCCAGGAGACTCTGGGTCATCTAGTCATGGGAATGCAAAGGGAAGCTGCCACGTGCCGAACAGATCCCGGGCACCCACCGGGGCAGCCTCATTCACAGGTACGCTGAGCCTCACTCATCTCTTCTCTCCAGGGCAGGCTTTATTTTATCTTAGGGATTTCTTGTTTCTTCCATGTTCTAGCAGCCTAAACCTTCTTCTTCTTCTTTTTTTTCCTCTTCAAAGGAAGGAGTAGGGGGTGTCATTGAACAACTAAGCAGTGGCAGTCAGTGCTGCCTTCCCAGTGGACAGGGGATCTGAAACCAAGATCTTGTGTTTTCATTTTATTTTCATGACAAGCATGAGCAGTACCATGATATAACATGACTGCCAAACCCAAAAGTACACAGATATCATCCGTAGACATTTTCACATGCTAGTGATGACATGATTAGCTGACGCAGAGGAACAGACTCTCTTTGCTATAAGGGAGCCAGACTATTCTTGGAGAATGTGGGTCAAGGCCAGACCAAGGTTTCCAGGTCCAAAGCAATAACTGTGCTCAGACAACTCTCTCCATCTGATCACTGACAAGGGATAGCACAGCATCCACACAAGGCCCCTGCTTCACTTCACCAGCAGGGTTGGGGTCCTTTTTTAGAGTCCTTGGGCTTTACAGTCAATTAAAGGCCACTTTTGCTTAAAATAGAGTGAGTTTCACAGCAGAATTAGGTTGTTTCCTCTCTCTAAAGATCTCAGGATACTAACAGAAATACCTTAAAAAGTCACAAGGTCTAAGCCCTCATTTAGAAGGGTAGGCAGAGGGTTTGGGGGTGTTTGTCTCATTTCATCTGGCAACAGGAAGCACTTGCCTTGTTTTTACAACTCATCCAGAGCTATATTCCTAAATCAGTTGTTAATGACGTTTTTATTCTGTTCATGACAGTATCTCCCGCTTAGCTGACGCTCATCCTCCTTGAAGGGAACTGCAACAAGGCCAGCCTCTTGTTCACAACACTCTGTAAACACTACAGCTAAGTGAGCAAGCCCCACCACTGCCCCCACCTGCCTGTTCAACCTTGATCAATCTCCTCCTACCCTTGCCTTTGCAGAGCGGCAGTGCACTGAATGCCTTCCGACAATCCCTCCATTCTTGTACCCTTCCAGGCTTTCTGATGAGACTGGGACTCTACCATAGCCCTTGGTCAGATCATTCACGGATTGTTCCAGGCCACTTCTCATAATCTTTGAACTCAGCATTCCCAGGTGTGGCAGAGGATACTTAAAAAAACAAACAACAAAAATAGTGGAATCTGTCGTCTGCTCCCCTGGGTTATGCCCTGCAGTTTGAATCCTCTCAAATACTCTCCAGGGTCCCTCTTGCTGACAGCACTAGGCTGACTATGCCAGTATATCCAGGCAAAACTTTGTGTTACTGTCCAAACACAGTGGTAACCTGGCCAGAGCAAGGTGGGGAGCCAGTTGTCGGATGCAGGTCCACATGGAGATGGCCCTTTCTGCTCAGCCAGGACTTGTGATAAGCGGTACGGCCAGCATTATTTTAGGGTATAGCCTGAAACATAATGATTCCCCATACAAGCATATTCTCACTTGCAAAGGCAAGTACCCAAAAATCTTTGCATCCCAGAAAGCTATTTTTAACTTCACTCTTGAAGTCATCACTACTAGTTTTAGCATTGTCCTGGGCAAACCAGCCAGAGATTGGAAGACCAAGAAGCCATTTAAAACATGCAGCCTGGAAAAAATCAATCAAATAGTATTATTGGAATTTCTAAACAGTTTAAATTTTAAAACATCATTCGTGGAAAAGTGTTTAAAAAGTCTGTCTTCTAGTCTACAAATATTCATGTGGAATCAAATTTTCTGAGTTCATTTAGCTGCTTCTTTATAAGGTACAGTTCAAACAAAAAGGAAACTGCAATGTCATCTTGGCAAAAACACATACTTTAGGGAAAGACAAGAAGACAACAGCATGACCAAGCTTCAAAGAAATCAAGCAGTTAAATATAGGCATCTTCCAACCACACCGCATGGCACATGCATTTCACACAATGTCTATGCAAAAAGAAAAGGTACCAGAGATGCTAGGCAAAAAGTCTTCGGAAGAAAAAGCTCAATCTCAGTAATTTACCGTGATCTTTAGCCCTGCGTTGGCGAAAGCAGCAAAACTTCCTTTTCTTCTTATCCTCTTTTAGCAAGTCATCCACTGTGACCCCTTCAGGTTGAACACAGGCAATTTCATTACCATACAGCAGAGGGCAGCAAGAACAACTCAGCGAACAGGGCCAAGGCAAGCTGCAGGTAGTCTGAGCGGAGGTACCCAAAGGACTCTGACCTCTGACACACACTTAAAACCGCCCCTCTCCTCGGTAGCAGGGTCTGATGGGTCAGGACAGTCACGTGCTATAGCTACTACACAAACACCTATCTTTAAGAACCTGTTCTAAATAACCAACTGACACTGGACAAAGGTTTCCCATGTTTGGTCTCCCATCCTAAGGCGGCAGTTAGGGAAAGGGCATGTCACAGGCCCTGGTTACTATTGGGCAGTGTGATTCCACCCAGTACTGCTATCTCTGGGACAGGAGAGGTGGAAATGAAAAGGTGGGCTTTAGATTCTGACAGCCTAGATCTAATCCTAATCCTGTCACTTACTGAATGAGCATGAACAAGTTACTTAATTTTATCAAGCCTTAGCTTCCTCTCCTCTAAGTTGTTAATAATACTTGGACCTGCATACACTTCACAAGGTTGTTTTAAGAGGCAAACTGTAAATAAGGTAATACAGTAATATCTTGGTTCACGAACACTTTTGTTCACTAACAATTCAATCTGCAAACAGAAGTGTTCAGCAAAAGTTTGCTTCCATTCATGAATTTCACATCAAGCGACGGACATGACCTCAGCCATCTTCCCCGCATGAACACAAACATGGCCATCTTCCCCAGAATCATGGAACAAATTAAATCTGTAAATCAAGTTACCACCGTAGAAGCGATGTGCTTGGCTTTGGCAAGGCACAGCCAACCACAATTAGTTTTCACTACTATGACTCTTCTATAGCCACTAGGTCATAAGAAAATGGTTTGAGAATTTCTAAATCCTTACAACTCTGTGACTACATGATCATCCTAGGCTATCTAATCTCTGGGGCAGAGGTCACACGCCCCGGGGATGGGAACTGCAGAAGCAGCACCTGGCAGCAGAAGGGGTGCTGGTGCTGGCTGGGGGATGGGGACTTAGGCACACCCACTCCTGGGAATAACACGGTTCTAAAACAGGCACCCTTCTTCAGCACCCCAAACCCCTAACCTGTCCCACAAGAACATGGATGTGTGTGCGCAGACACAGGAGCATCCACTCCTGGAAGTGAGTGGGGATTAACATGCAGACTGTGGCCAAACATGGGTTCAAGTCCCAGCTTTGCCACTTCATAGTCACACAGTGTTGAGAAGCTACTTAACTTGTATTTCAGTTTCATCATCCATCAAGTTCCGGTCTCACAGACTTGTGGGTGGAATAGGAATGCATGGTCTAACACACAGCAAGTACCTGATAAGTGTTAAATATTACCTATGTCCTTTCATTCAACAATAACTTTCTCATACGTGTGAGAAACCCTGCGATTGGTACCAGCCCCACAGCAGAGGGCAGAAGGGCATCTTTTACCTACCCGCTGTGCTGCTCAGGGTCTTGTGGGTGAGAAACATTAACCAGGTCATCACGCAAGTGCAAGGCTACAGCTCTGACCACTGCTGTGAAGTACAGGTCATGTGTTATAGCACAGTGATTCTAAAAAATGGCAATTTATTCAAAATGGCCAAAATTTTGCTTTAGAAGTATAGAAAGAGATGTCTATGAGCAGTTTGAGGAAAAAGACATACACCAGGCTTCTTATGGTAGGAGCCAATCTGTCTGTGCAAAACCCTACATTCTTATGTGCAGAGGGTGATGTGTGAAAGAAGCCCAAAACTGCTAAGTCTGGCTCCCTCCAAAGAGAAGGAATGAAGCATCTTATTTATTTTATATATACTGATATTATATTAATTCTTTGCGGAGGCAAATTCTACTTCTATAATTAAAATATATTAAAAACAGATAAATAACAAAAACAACCTTGACTTAAGACTTCACAAACCTGGCCACACGCTCCTTCTCATTTCTGTGGTGGGATAAACCCCTAAGCCCACCTCCCACCAGCTTTCACAAGGCTTATGGCCATGGTAGATGGGAAGATGCCTTTAAAAACGAGTACTTCATACCGCCCCAGCACGGAGGGTGTGCCCGGGCTTCCGACCAAAGCTGGTGGAGACAGTGTCCGGTCACTGACCCCAGCACTGTGCCCTCCCAGGCAGCCTTCCCAGGCACACTGCCAGCAAGCTCTCCAGTGAGGGCAGGTGATTTGGACACATGTTTACCAGATGCCGCTCAAATTGCTGCTGTTTGCTTTACAGCTTTTAGTTGAATATTTTCCGTTTTGAACTTGTGCCACAAGTTTAATTGTAACGAAAGCAGTTTTATAAATCAAATTTTAAAAATACAATCTTTTAAAATAAGGCCAGCAAACAGCCTCGGGCTTGCAAGGAGCTAAGCAATCCCTGGTTTTCTGCTTAGGCCTGGAGTGAACACTGCAGGAAAAGGCGCCCAGGTAGCACTAGCAAAACACAGGCAGCTAGGGCGAGCTTGTACGCTGCGCCTGGAGTGGGCAGAGGCCAGTGGGAGTTGCACAGAGGCCATACCTGCAGCCTGAAGAACCACTGAGAATGGAAAATGGACAGGTTCTTCTTGAGGGCATAGTCAGAGCTTCAGGTCTCCGCTCTTCCTTGGGTATCAAGTAACTCCATTCGGAAGGATTACTGATTGTTTAGTACCCACAGTGAAGCTGCTCTGCTTTCTTTTCTTTTTTCTTTTTTTGGTCAGTATTTTGGAATGAGCTTCCTTTAAGAGGATTTTATTATTTTTAATGCTATTTTTTTTAAAGACTAATCACTGACAATGAGAAGGGTTTAAAATAGAATTTTAGGCTTCCAGATTTTAATGGCCCTAGAAAAACTCCATTGTTAACTCAGAAGCAGCTGCATATGTCTAAAAAATCATTGTGAGATTTGGCAGGGTTTCTTAAGAAACTTGAAGCTCAGCAAAAAAGTTCAATAAATTATCCTTGAAAAATTCCCCAAATGCTCAAGAAATAACTTCCAAGGGAATTTTGTCCATTCAATTAATCGTGCAGCATTAGCTTTCTAACAGCAAATTTATGGATCTGGCGTTTTAAGTAGTCCAAGCGTACACGAAGAGGTGCTCCCTGGCACCGCTGTCACCCAGCAGATGGGTTAGGGACCTGACTGCCTCTCTTCTCCTCTTAAGTGACTGCTTGGACCAGAGGGATACGAGCAATGACAGCGTTCTGCTACTCAGGAGTTCCCAATGTGAATTACACACAAGAACCCCAGAGAACTTAAAAGAGAACCAAACCTGGCTCTCATCCCAGAATGAGCCAGAGTCTCCAAGGGTGCAGCGCGGCATCAGAAGGGCTCAGGCTCCCCGGGTGACTGTAATGTCCAGCCAGAACCAGGTGCCACAGGTGCTACAAGTGACATTTAGATTAGAAAATAGATAATGTGAGAGCCTCTCCAAGTACTTGATTCGACATCTGTTCTGATGGTCTGCATTGAAGAACTAGAAATGGACTTTGAGAACTATCAAACTGTGCTATCTTATCTCACAGGCGACCTAGCAAACAGGTTTACTTTTCATCCATACTGCAGAACTTCACAGTTTCAACCAAAGGAGTCCTCACCCTGAGGACTGAAAAGGGAGTCCTCTCCCTGAGGCTGCTTCACACGCACAGCAGGAACTTCAGAAATCTCTGTGTAGGCCCAGTTTTACTGCAGTCTGATGACAACAGCAGCCGCAAGTTCTACTACAGTTATGGCAACTCCTAACAGTTATCAAACACCTGACCTTTCACAGGCTCCACGGATAGATACCTTCATGACCTGCTTATAGAACAAGAAAGTAGGGCTCTGAGATACTGGATTATTTTCTAACACAAAAGGCCACATTCCAAAGAAAGGATACCAAAACAGCCCGCAGCTCACAGCTTTTGCCTCTTCTGAGCTCACAGACATCTGCAGCTAGGAAAGACTTCCCTACCCCCACCCCTGGCTCATCTAGGTGAAGGCTCAGCCACCATCAAGGACTTCTTCTCTCACTGAATTCCTCAGTGCCCAAGAGGAAACCGCTCGCTTCACACCCAAGACCTAGCTGAAAAGGCAATCAGTCAGATTAGCACGGTAACCCAGTATGGATGAAGTCAGAAGGACCAGAAGTGCACTATCCCCTTCCCTAGAGACACACAGGAGTAGGGCTGGAGTGTGAGGCATGCGAGGTGGATCTCACACAGCTGGGGAAGATACCAGCACTATAACAAGGACACTGGCAACAGCCTCATTGCTGCAGCCTGCTAATCAGATACAGAGGGATAGGCCCAGGCCAGCCATGTGCAGGCAAGGAGGGCCTGGCTGAAACTCTCTCCTCTGGCTGGGGTTTTCTGGCTGATAGGAACAAAAGAGCTGGCCACCAACAGAGGCCCAAGGAGCCCCCAACAGTGCTGATGTCTCAACAAATCTAGGCTGCGAAGGCTTATATTCAGTGAGGCTCCTCTTCTCTGCATCACGAGGAGATTTGGGGCCCTCTCCTTAAATAAGTTAAATCTCAACATGGCTCCCACAGCCTAGGATTTATGCCTTTATTGAAACCCTAATCACTGTGGCTCTTGCAATCTAGTGACTCCAGAAATCTCATGAGTCTCACTCCCCAGGGAACCCCAGCACCTGGCAGAAAGAGCTTTCTAGAGAAGAAGGGTGCACCAAAGAAGGATTCGCTATTCTGGATCAAACATTAGGCTAATCATTCTGAGTCACACATAACTGTGCACAGCAGAAACCACAATGCTGATGTTTCAAAGATATACTGCAGATTTAGGGGCCTGGGAGTTCCAGTGACAGAGTTAATTCTGGAGATCTACAGCTTCAAAGGGGCTTTGTTTCTTTCACTGATGATATTTTAAATAACACATGTAGGGGCTTTGAATATCTGTCACTTTCTGCACCTTCTCCTTGCCATTTTCTCGCTTGAAGCCACCCATCCTACCTTCTGCACTTACTGGATGCTCTTTCCTCAGAGCTCTGCAAGAAAGCTGCCTCTTCCATCAGGTCTTCCTTGCATTCCCAGCCACCCACTCACCCCCTTTAGCCAGCATCACTCTACCCTTCTGGGTTCACAAAGCAAAGGTCCTCAGTTATGGCGCCAGGTTTTACACTCAGTCACTCGTCTCTGTGTCTTCCCTCCACAGTAACATCTCTGAAAGGCACAAGCATTGATTTGCTCATCCCATGATCAGGATCTTTCTAGCCAGTGGCTGTACATAGGAGATGCTGGGCACTGATACAACAGTGAACCCTTAAGACCACCAGAAAACATCCCTTCAAGTCTGGTGAAATCACTTGTCAAGTCACGGAAAACAACTCTGTTACAACTAACAAAAGTAACAACAGATTCTGGGTCACTGATGAATTTTTTCTAGAGACACAGCAATAAAAAGATGATAGGCCATCAGCCTGCAAGAGGACCTCACTCAGTTCCCCAGGACACATCTAAACCAGCAAAGAAAGGTGCTTTATCAAGAAAAACAGACAACACTTTCTCTGGTTTACACATATACACTACATGCGGGACTTAAAAGGGGAAGGGGATGGCTCACTGGGCCTCCTCAGGTCAGCACCCAAGCTGCAGCTGGCAAACGAAGAGCAAGCTGGTGGGCACTCCCAAGCTGTACCTAGATGTCGCCGGCAACGGTGGGTGAAGAAGCCCTGAGAAGACTATGGGGTTCAGGCTGGCTCGGTCACCCCAGGAGAACTGTGCTGAGGATTTGCCTGCGTTCCTTTTACCTCTAATCACCTAGCCCAAGCATCACCAAATGTGGGACTCAAATGTCCATTTATCAACTCTGATGACACATTCAACAAACAAGGCAGCTAGAAAGCCTCCCACTGTCTCCTGGGTGTGGTTTCCTAAGCCTCAGGGGCTGACAGCCCTCCTCTCTTCCTGAGCCTGGGAAGATGCAGGGCGGGAAAGACAGAGGGCTAGACTATGCTGAACCCGATCCACATACAGGTTTTCATCATGGGAACCCAAGACAACACAGACTCACAAGAGTCCTAATCTCAGAAACATAAAAGCTGACTCAGTCAGGAGTCCCCTCTTATTATGTGTCCCTCCAGTCTAAGCTTCTATGCACCGCTACCTGCTAAGAGGCACAAATCTGACTTTCCCACACTTCACGGGGGTGGGAAAGCTAACCCCACTACAGCTAACCCTAACCCTGCCCAGACAAGGGCCCATCCCATCCTCCCTGAGCCTGGCCCCTGCTCACCTTGTGCATTCCCTTCAGTTGGGTTTCTCCCAGTACTAAACTGTCATACCTCGGATCTATCCACCCTTAAAGGTGCAGGTCAAATGCCCTACCCCATGTGAGATCCTCCTCCCAACTCCTGCAGTAAGGCCGCCTCCTTGTGTGCCCTAGGGCTATGGCACCGTGTGCTGCATTTATTTGTCAGCAGGGCTGCCCTTCCTAGACAGGGAGCAACCCATAGCACCCAAGGCCTCTGCATGCTGGGACTCAGCATCTACAAGATAAGACTGAACTTGGGTTCCTAGGCTTCTCATTGGATATGTGCCCTTGAAATATGTTCCTGCTCCTTACAATCAACTATTCCACACTTAAAACAAATCACAAGCACCATAGTCAAATGCACCGCTGGATTTCAATTTTTATCTTTACCTGACATACAAATGGGGCCAGGAACGTAAGAGAACATCTGTGGGAAAAGAGACACCATGACTGACAATGCCAATTAGTTCCAGTGGCTGACCAATGATCAGGCCTTGCCCCTTGCCTAAAGTACTGCAAGACACCTAGTGTCAGTGTGGGATTCCAGGCAACCATCACTGACTCTCAGGCATCTTAACAACTGCTTAGAATGGAGAACAGGTTTCTTCCCAGCCTTTGATGGGCTAAGCATTTAGCTTTGTATGGGTAGCACAGGTGGGAGCCACCTTAGGTTACATGAAAGCCCAGGGGGACCCTCCTCTTCCAGTCCTTGTCCTATAATACTGCTCTCTCTGGGGTGAGGACACTTCCCCTTCAGGAGTGCAGGGTGAATGCATGTATTCACTGAATTCCTGAGGCCTGCAGTGCAACTCTCTGACCTTTCTCAACTATGAAACCCCCTTACTAAATAAGAACCTAAATCCCAAACCTCAGACAGAAACCCAGAGTTGGCATAAACGCACCTGCTCTCTCTGTGGCAGGGACAGGCAGGGAGCAAGTGGCTGAGAAGAGGTTATGCTACCCACAGCCTCAACAGGGCATCTGCAGTGCCCCCTGGTCTGTGTTGTCAAGGGGAGGAAAGGCAGCACCTACTATTGCGTTTGCCTTCTTCTCCACCCTCCTCCTCGTTCTCAGGATCAATGTCTTCTGCCTGAGTGATCCAATCCAAGTAGCCCTTGAGATCCTCTTCCAGTTGCTGCTTCTCCCGTAGCTTCTGGAAGTCTCCTCGTGCTTTAGCCTTCTCTCTTTCCTTTGAGAACTCTCTGAAGAAAGCAAAGAGAACAAGCACCTGTCAGGACATCCTTGGGGGCTGCATCACGAGCTGTCTGCCCTGCGGCACAGTGCCATGTGGCAGGACACACAGTGCTGAGTATAGCCACATGAGCACAATAACAGAGCCACACACGTGGACAGGATAGAAGACAGTGTCTCCCTAAGCAAGACTGTGGGGGTCAGAGTTGCACAAACTATATCAACACACATGCATCGTTTGTTAGGAAATGAGCTGCCTTCAGGATGATAGAACTTCCAAGGAGCCCAAGCAGAAAAATCATATACTGTCACTGTGGGTCTCTGATACTTGCCACCAGGGACCTCAACCCAGAGATGACCCTTCTTCCCCAGAGCCTCTTCTGATACCTGGCATCACATTTCAAAGAGAAGGAATCCAAGTGGGCCAAGGTGAAGTCGAAGGAATACAGCACCTGACTTAGGGATAAGACTTTGGATAAGACTTTGCATTCATACTGTGTGCTGACCCCTCTGCCAAAGCCAAGAGCCCAGAATGGGGAGTGGTCCTTGGTCCTCTCTGATGTCCACAATATGCTCACCCGCTCCCCCCTCCCCATCCCCTGTAGCATCAGGCCAGAGGAGACGGGTCTGGCAGACCCATACCCTCAGCCCAATTCTCCATTCCCTGCAGGAACTTGAGTCTGGGTGAAGCACTATTACTTTCCCTAACCCTTGCTTTTTCTCATGATCTTTCCCCAAATGTCTTCCCTGCAGGCGGTGAAGAAGCAGTGTAATCTGTTGCCCATTTATGGGAACACCTGCCCTAGAAAGGCTTTGGCAGACATGCGCAGGTCCCCAACTGCTCACTGTTTACTCTGCCTTCCACATCTACAACCCTACATCCATGCACAGATGTAAAAATCCAACACTCATTCAGGCAAGTATGAAAGTCAGGTGGACAATTACCCGGTTTTTACATACAAGGAACCATCTGCATTTCCAACTGTGATCTCTTACAGGAGCCAAGATACTTGAGCTATGGATTCGGAAAGCACAACAGAAAAGCTTTTGGAAAAGCAAGTGAGGTCCCAGGCAGGGAACCTTCTGCACACAGATTACACAATTCTGATAGTTGTCTTCCTGCCCACTGACCTTCAAGTTCAGAGCTGGCACATCTCCTTTCCAAAGGCCTAAAGGCTGACAAAAGAGGCATGACCTGCTTTCAGCGAGCCAAACCCCACCCTCTCTCATCATTCCCCTCCCTTAACTCCCAGCCCTCAAGAGGGCAGAACATACTTGAAACCCAGTGGCACCAACACTGGATAAGAAACCAGAATCCATGCCAAGGCACTACCTTCTACCCACAAGACATGACCCTATTCATGGTTCCTAAATAACCTCATCTTTCAGATTCCCCAAACTGACACAGCCCCCCACCATCTGCTCCATTTCCACTCACCCCTCTGGAATGTGAGGAAGGAGCAAAGGCTGTGGGGGTCCTGGGTGCACACACAGAAAGCTGGCATCAGGAGTTTGTGGGGAGATCAGAGTTCCAACCTACCAGCCCACAGGTACACCTTCCAAACAGGAGAACACCCTCCTGTCTTAAAAAAAAAAAAAGGGGGGGGCCTTGGAGGGCAGGGTGTCCCTGCTCACACAACCCACAGCTTGAGAACAGTCTAGAGGTTCTAGACCTTCTAAGCTTCCTGACATAACAGGAAATGCAAAACTCATCCCTGGGCAAGTTCACCCAATTACTATGAGGTCTGAAAAAGTCATATTTAATCAAGAATCACATCCCTGAACAACTTGGCATGTCCTGTGTCCACAGGAAAACACATTATGTAATCTGTTTTCCTAAACATGTTGTAAAGAACAAGCAGACTTTTAATTCTATTATTTACTAAAATGTAATTTTAATAAATTTATTAAATTTTTTCAATGTTGGACTCAGCATGTAAATGTAGATGATTTTATATATATATATATGGGCTATTCTTATTTTGGATTCATATCTGGTCTCAGTTCTTGAAGGAAATGATAAAGACAGTGAAAGAGTTACCCTGTGAAGGGCTTCATAAAATCTTACATTAATATCATACTTTATATACTTATTTGCTTTAGAACTATAAAAATCTATCTCTAATAAGCTGCAAAACTGTTGTACATTCCTGGCTATTGGGACATAGTTAAGCAGGCATAAGTAAAACCCTTCTAGGACTAAAATTTATGAATTAAAAAACCTGCCAACTCCTCATTTATGGGCCATTTATTTAAAACAATAGTCACCCTGACAAAAGCTCACATAACAAAGCTGTTTATATAGATTCCCTAAATTGATTTCCCACAGTTCTCAATGGCATGATACCTAGCAGGCAGACAACACTGATAAATTTGGACAGAACTGAGACTTACAGGGCACAAATCTCTTGTTGACTATAGGACAGGAGGCAGCAGGAAGGAACAGAGGTCAGGGCCTATGTGATAAGCCAAGGTGTCTCCTTGGTCCTCCTAGATCACTTGGGCTCTAGTCTGAAGACCCAGCTCTAAGATTTCTTTTCTGAGCTTCCTTTTTTTTCCCCTCAACTGAAAAGCACAATACCTGTTCTACTGTTTCACACAAATTAAGACATTCAGTAAGATGTTACCTCAAAAATCACAAAGCACTGTATAAATGGAAAGCTCAAATGTATAATATTTAGTCATTGGATCTAGGCATACAAGAAGAATGAACAGATGAGACTGAAAGAGCTTCCTCAAATACCACAGGGAGAAAATGAGGAAGAGCCCTGAGGGGCTCTGAGCTGCTATGGGTTCCCGCAGACACATGGCCTGAGCCAGCACAGTCCATCAACGCTGCAACACTGTCTCCTCAGTTGAGAATAACGCATTCCCATCACAACAGACCCTCGGTTTCAGGAAATCTCACTGCAAGTCCCCTGCATTCTGTATTTACCTCAGTGAATGACTAAAAAAAGTTACTCCATTTTACACAGGATTTCATCATCTTCTAAGAAGCCCATCACTAAGAGATCGCGTGGTCTATTTTGGAAGAAGGTCCACGTGCTGCTGAAAAGAATGTATATTCTGCTGCTAAGCAGAATATTCTGTAGATATCCATTAAGTCCATTTGCTCAAACATTTTGTTCGACTCTGATATTACTTTGTTTTTTTTTTTTGTCTAGTTAATCTATTTGTGACAGTAGGGTATCAAGATCCCCCCTTATAGTTGTGTGTTTATCTGATCATTTTATGTCCAGTTAGCAGTTGTTTATGAAGTCAGGCGTACCAGTATTTGTTGCATATCTGTTTATAATTGTTATTTCTGTCTGTTGAATTATTTCCTTTACCAATTGTAGTGACTTTTGTTGTTTTTTCTGATCAGTTTTGGCTTGAAGTGGACTTTATCTGAAATTAAGATAGTGACTCTTGCTTTCTTCTGTATTCTTATTGTACGCAATATTATTTTCCATCCTTTGATTTTTTAATCTTTAAATTTTTTTGATTAAATATGTTTTTGGTATATTGCATATCATTGGGCTTTGTTTCTTGATCCATTCAGACAATCTGTATCTTCCGACTGTGGAATCAAGGCCATTTGCGTTGGGTTATTATTGAAAGGTATTAACTTATTCCCCTCATTGCATTATTGTTGCTGATTTTCTCCCCCCACTCTCCTGTTTTACTGCTCACTCTGCCTTGTGTTTTCACTCTACTTGATTTATTGGCATTACTGGCTTCATTGTCTATTTCTAGGATAGCCTTAGGGTTATTTTGTAGTGCTGGTTTTGCAGTCATGAATTTCTTGAAGTATTCCTTGTCAAGGAAATACCTTATTCTTCCATCAGTTTTAAAAGAAAGTTTTGCAGGATATACAAGTCTGGGTTGGAAGTCGTTATCTTTTAGGACTTGAAACACTTCATTCCAATTTTTCTTGGCTTTTAACACTTGCGTTGAGAAATCTGCTGTAATTTCAATGAGTTTACTCTCATAAGAGATTTATGGCTTTTCTGTAACAGCTTTTAAGATTCTGACCCTATGTTGGATTTCTAGGATTTTGACTACTGTATGCTGTGCAGAGGTTCTCTTTTGATCATATTTGGGGTTCTACCTGGCTCACTTATCTGTATGTTTAACTGTTTCCATACATTTGGAAAGTTTTCTGTTATTATTGTCAACTGGTTTTTTATGCCATTTGTGCTATCTTCTGATTTTCACTTATTTCAATTAATCTTAGATTCATCTTCTTTTCATCATCTAGGAGCTATTGGATCCATTTTTCTTTGCTTTGCCTTTGTACTAGGAATCAAACTCAGGACCTTGCACTTGCTAGGCAGATACTGTGCCACTGAGTTGTATCTCCGGCCTGGGTCCATTTTTCATGTTCTCTTGTTTTTAAGGTATCTCTGAATAGTAGGTCTCTCTGACAGTAGCCCTAGCTTCTAGCTCTGACACTCTGTCCTCACATTAGCTGCTTCTGCTGCCCATACTTTCAACAGAATTTTTAATCTCCTGTTTGGAGCCTTTTCACGGACTCTTAATTGTTTGCTAAACTAGACCTTCATGTTTTCTATTGTTTTGTTTAGTTCAGCTAGTTTTTTATTAATGTCCTCTGTTACCTCCATAATTGTTGATTACATCCATTATGTTTAGTTATATCTTCTGTGGGTCCACCAAATGCAGAAGTATTCATCTGTTTTTTAATTTTTTCTGTTATCCTTTTGAATAATTTGGCTGTGTGGCTTCTGCTTTCTTCCCCCTTAATGTCCATGGGTAGGCCTTGTGGGTGTTGGGAGCTTTGGGAGGCATTTTCTTGCCATTTCTCATGCTTCTATTATTTTTTGTTTGTTTTGTGCTGAGGTATGTGGACACTTACAGTGGAAAGACTTTGTTACTAGTGTGGTGATATCTTTAGTTAGTGCCTGCTTTTCAGTGATGCATTTTAGACATGGTTAGCTATAATCATTTGCCCTGTTCTGAGATTTGACTACCTCCATTAAGGGAGGAGAAGATGGAATGGAATTGGCCCAGCACCGAGTTCTCCAGAAATGGATCACAGTCTTATTAATGACACAAAAATAATCCAGATATCAGCGTACAGAGAAAACCTGTTAATAGCAACAACTGTGCCACTCTGACAACTAGCAACAATATCATCCAACACAAACAAGATGCTAACATCCCATAAGGATAATGTACCACCCTTAACCATAGAAAAGATATCTATAATAGTATAAACACTAAAGTAAACCAAAGATTGACATATAGTAAATATCTACTAAATGTGACAACAGTATCTCCACCAAAACCTCCACAACAGAATTCAACAGTAAAAATAGAGTTAACTACATAAAGATTAGTAAAGCTTAACTATTATACTAGCAAAGACGTAGGGGAACAGGAACAGAAGAATGAAAGAAGAAAAATTTGAAAAATTAAACAATGAGAGATAAGAAGGGGGAGAGAAAAGTGAGACAAAAGATCCTATTAAGGAGTAGAAGGATATCTATAGAATTAAAGCTAAAAGAAAGGAACAAATAAGAAAAAGAAGATAAAAGGGAAAGGGAGAGAAAAAAAACTGAAGAATAAAAACAGGAAAAAATTTTTAAAAAGACGAAAAAAAGCAGGAAGGAAAAGAAAAAAATGGTAAAAAGAAGAATGAAAATTTCCCAAGCCCCAAGGATAAAGGAGAAGGGGGGGGAGAGAAAGAAAAAAAAATCCAAAAACTAAACAAGAAAATTTTCTCTCTATATTTTTGTACCAAGGATTTTATTTTACTTATTTATTTGGGGGGGTACCGGGGATCAAACTCACAACCTTGCACCTGCCAGGCAGGTGCTTAGGCCACTGAGCCAAACTCCCAGCCCTTCTCTATATTTTTGAACAAGTGGTTTCTTTCCAGGGCCCACAGTTTTGGAATCCAACAAATCAGGGTTTTCTTCGCCTAGTTTTCTGACCTTTGGGTTTGTGAGATTTCCTTCTTCTCCAGAGGCCCCTCTTTTTGCCCTAGACTGTGGCCACTGTCTGAGCCAAGAGGTGTCCTTGCTCATGCTGGTAGTAGGGAAAACAGATTTCTTATCTGTACTAGATGTAGGAAGCAGAGCAAGGGTTGAAGTACTTAATGCCAGCAGTTTCAGACCCAACTGTTTCTGTGCACAACATCACCTTGGCCTGGCTTCTCACCATGGAGGGCAAGGCCCATGTCTTTCCCCGTCTGAGCTTAAATTTCTCAGGGGTTCTCTGTCCAACCTGTTCCCTGTTCTCGACTGTCTCCATGGTTGTCTCTCACCCAGTCACTGTGGCACAGTGGCACTGAGAACCCTGAAGTGAAGTTGTTTTAGTTGTTCGGAGTCTCAGACCTAAACAATCAATCCCTTCCTGAAATGGCACCTGATTAAGCACTCCCTGGCAAGACAGCAGGTGCTGCACTGGATTTCCTTTCTGGCTGTTGCCCATCTTATGGAAGGAGTCACCTCAGAGCAAAACCTGTGCTGCCTTTGCAGTTCACAACAGCCATGGGGTCCTCCTGGGACCTGGACCACTGGCCCAGTCCATTGTTTCTCCTTGGAGCTGCTGGCCCTGGGCACTTACCTTGAGTTTGCAGAGACAGCTTCCATTTCCTGGAAGCTGGGGTGAGCTTCCAGATGTCTTTGTTCTTTTCTCTGTGTTGTGGTCCATTTCTCCAACTTCTCTGTAGCTTCTAATTTTCCTGTCAATTTCTTCCTGATTCCCAGTGATCTACTTACTTTTCTGTTTACCAAATTGTTATTTTCCAGGTATCAGTGTTTTGTATCTCAGAAAGGTTTAATTTTGCTGCTGATCATTTCTCTACAATTTTCTGGTTCAACATGAGATTCTTAGAACATGTTGGTGCATGTGTCAATGTAAGTGTGTGTAGATATACGTTACAATAAATGCGTACACCCTTGTTCTGTTGGTTGAAAGGATTTAGAGGAAAAAGACCCAGGCAGGTACATGCACACAAGCATATTTTCCTCTCATTATATTCCTCATTAAAAGAAAACAGGGATCTTTGGTGAACTGGCTGACCCTAGGGATAGGGCAAGATAGACGCAAGACGAAGAAAATAAGGAAATGCTCAAAAACCAAAAACATGGAGATATGCCTTAAGGATAGAGGGGCTCCAACAGCATTTCCTACTGGCCAAATCTGAGGAAACTTGAATACCAAAATAACTACAGACAGTAATGAATTATAAAATATGTCATAAAGACCAGTGTATAGGGCCGGGAGTTTGGCTCAGTGCCTTAAGCGCCTCCCCTGGCAGGCGCAAGGTTGTGAGTTCAATCCCCGGTGCCGCAAAAAAAAAAAAAAAAAAAAAAAAAAAAAAAAAAAAAAAAAAAAAAAAAGAAAGAAAGAAAAAGAAAGACCAGTGTATATCCCTTATAGACATATGTCAAATGAAAAATCAAATGAGATAAAATATTAATAGATAGTGATTTAAGCTAAAGGGTACAAAGTTTGTTTTCTGCATTATTTTTGTAACTTTTCAGTATGTCTGAAATTACTTCCAAATGGAAAAATTTTTATGCACTTAGAAAAGCAACTGTACCTATCAATTGTACAGTTGCTGGTATATATTCATTTCAGCTTACCAGCTAGATTATAAGGTACTTGCAAGAATGGACAATGTTGTCCTTCTTATGCATTTCTTTCCCTATCTCTGTTTCCTCCATGGTGCCCACTTCTAACAGGCATATAAAAACGATGTATACCAAAATAAAAGACAGCAACAACAACAACAAAAGAAAACAAAACACATACAATGAAAAGTGCCCTACTCTTTAAGAGGCCAGAATGCATCTCTACAGGACAGGAAACCCATGACTGCTGGAATTGTCCAGAAGCATGAAACACAGCAGCCTCTACCACTAGCCTGCCATTATCAATATAGGCCTCATGTGATAGATTTCTTACCTTTAGGATGTCAGAAAATTTTCCTTTTTACAGAACAATTATTAGTAGGTAATTTTGACAGCCCAACAAGACGACTACTGAGTGTCTTCCTAGGGTCAGTCTGCACACACCTCACCCACCAAGGTAGCTATAGCAGAACACGTGGCCAGGCAGTTCCTTTATGCTCCAGGAGAGTACTGTAGACATAGATTTAATCTTGATGACCTGCTCAAAATGCCTCCTGGCTCCTCACTACAGTGCTCAAGAATCAAGGTCAAATGCCTTCTAGCCTTTTCCCAACTGCTCTTCCAGATTTATTTATGCACCTTATAAATAAACACACACTTTGTACTTTGGCCACCTGTCTCATTTCTTCCACCCTCTGAGCCTCTGTCTACAGAATTTCCGATACCTGAGCAGCCTTCTCCCATTCTCTATGAATTCCAGCCTACCTTTCAAAATCTGCTCAAATTCCACTCTTTTGGTGATGCATTCCCTGGTTACCATATCCAGTTGGATTCTGCTTGCTTCTGAATCAAAACAGTACCATGTCCCCTCCTAGAGGCATCTACCTCAACACAGCCCAGCTTGGAGCTTTTGCCCATCCTCACTGATAAGTTCCTGCTGTGAAGAGAGACTATTGCTCCCCTGTTTAGAAACTGAGGTTCAGTAAGGTCAGGGACTTAAGCTGACCCAGCTGTTGAATTCCCTTCTAACACTTCAATATGGGCACATAAGAGGCAAGGGCAGGGGCAGATGTATGGGTAATGAGGATCCAAAGTAGGTTAGAATCCGTCTGGGAAAGACCTTAAATACAAATCTAAGGAACTCAGATTGCTTCTTTGTAAGTGATGGAAAACTATAGAAGTTTGATATGACAGTGCCACATCAGCTTGCTTTTATATATGACAGGTGTGATGAGGAGATCACAGTAAGAAGAAGATGGGGGGAGGGGGAAGAAGGCAATCAGTAAACACCGGTAATAGGCTGCACTTAACACCAAAAACATGATAAAAACAAGTTTTCATAAAATTCTCAGTTTTCTGTCACTATGATTTGGAAAGCACCCATGAAACCTGTCATTGCTGACCCAACCATCCTCATTCTGTGGTCACTGGCACCTCCAGTCCTCTAGGTCTGGCATACCAGTGTTACCATCTCAGCTAGCAAGGACCATCTTCCCCAGGTCCAACTGCTGTCCCACTTGCCATGTGAACATTCCTTGCCTATGTGATCAAGATGGGCTAAATGGAGAAGTGAGTCAGTGCTGATATTTGAGAGACTGCTGCATGAAGGAGGTAGACATGTTGTGGGCTCCAGGGGGCCAGTATAAGTTGAAAGACAACGTATTTCAGAATAAGGGTAAAGAAGACATTTCTAATAGTCCAGATTCCCAAAAATGGGTTGCCTTGGGAAAGAACAAATTCTCTGAAGAGGTATAAACAGAAATCTTTGTAGGAGGAACTAATGGCTCATAGGGAATCTGTAGCACAGGATGGTCTATATCTTTTTGATCTGTCTTCCCTAGACCACAAACAGGCCCTCTGCCACTCCAGCCAGCGCTCTAATGTACTGCCCTGTATTGTGTGCAACCTGTGCCGTTGCTCTCATCACCTCAGATGCCTCTATGGCTCCAAAGGGAAATTGGGATGCCTGCCTATTATGAATCAATTCTTCCCTCCTTTTGGTCCTTTCTCTGGGCAGCAGCCTGGCATCCTCTTCAACTTGGCAAACAGGAAGTCTGGTGGCATCAGCACTCAGGAATCCAAGGGCTGAGCGATTTCAGAAGAAATGGCTATGAGGGACTCTTGGCTCTAGGGCAGTGGAAAACCCACAGTCCCACTCACATGGCTCCCTGTAAGACCTTTTAGATGGGAAAGATGAATACAATAGAAAAAGCCAAGCCTCTAAAACCAGAGCAGCCTGCTTTACCCATGGCTGCACCAACCTTGGGTCCCACTCAATAAATAGCAGCAGCTTCAGCAGAACCAGAACCTGCACAGCAGGGGGAAGTCACATGGGTTCTGCAGGAGAACCTAAGCCTGTGCCATGTGCCCTCTAATAACAGAAACAAATGCTGATTTGTCTGGATTTTTACTTAGTCTTCAAAATGTGTTTATATTCACTGTCTCACAGGGTGCTCACATCCTCAGTGTAGAATGTGCAGGATGAGGATTTTCCTGTCCACATCATAAAAGCCAATGTCGAGGCTCAGCAAGGTAATTTTATTGGCCTCCCATCATACATCGACAATGCAACAGAGCTACCAACCAGCTTCCAAATGCAGTATCTCCCTTGTGGACCTGCTGACCTCATTGCCTTCTGGCCCAGGAGAAGGGGATGTGTAAGTAGACACTCATTGGTCAGGGTCAGGGAGCGACAGACAGGGTAAAAAGCACCCCTCCACTTGTCACGAATTTCTTTCAGAGCCCAACTCAGGAACATAAAAAGGTAAAAGCTCCCTTTCTGTTCATCTCCCTACTGCTGTCTCTCACTGTTCTTCAGGATGTACCACTTCACCCAGGAGCCCCCATGCCTAGACCTAAATCCCACACTCTGCAGAAAGCACCCCAAACCCTGCTATAACCCAGGATATACAGGCCTTGACACCCCAAACTCTAGAACCCCTGGTTCAGCTAGCAGTACTGGAGAAAGAACACTTTAGACTGCAGCAGCCACTGCACACAAACGGAAATGCCGATCAAATGTGACTGCCGCAAATGCAAAAGGAAGATACAGTTTGCTCTGGAAAGTTTTATTTCTCAAATGCCTCCTAAAATAAATGGGCCGCTGGAAATCATCTTTATTTAGACACAGGGTTCATTCTTTTTTTGCAATGCTATTTGCTTTCATTGGACTCACATAAATAAAATTTAAACAAACTAAATACTTGGCTATCTACATACACATTCACAAACCATCCCAGGAGCAAGGCCAACAATATCGCTAGGACTCAGATTTCTAGTAAAACAGAGGATTTGAAATTCACCAAAAAACAAACACAAAATTTATATAAAGGCAAAAAGAAGGGGAAAATTGGAAGTAATCCACTGATTTTAATCGGTGGAAGTCAGCCTTCCTTAGACCTAAATTATTTCCCCTACACAGACAGAAAGAAGATGAAACAGAATGAAACAGTAACATGGTTCAAAGAATATTATTACATTCAAATCTAAGTTGTCAGAAATCTAAGTTTCTCTTCAGTGAAATTAGATATTTCGTAGAGAATCAGCAGGAATGTTTGTTGTTTTACAGGAAGAAGATTTTAATCAGTGGCACTGGTTTAGTTCAAAGTTCATCAAACCACTTCTTGGTTCCAGTTTTCCCTCAACCATGAAAACCAGTAATTGCCAAAGGATGTTCTCTTCGCATGAGGCAAATAGGGCATGTGGGGGTTGAGGCCTTGGGTCTGCAGTTCTTTTTTTTGTTTGTTTGTTTTTTGCAGCACCGGGGACTGAACTCATAATCTCACGCCTGCCAGGGCAGGCGCTTAAGTCACTGAGCCAAACTCCCAGCCCCTAGGGTCTGCAGTTCTTGATCCATAAGAATTTTGCAGATAATGGCCATTCATGGAGTAGAAAGCTAATGTGTAACAGCATTCTTCAGTTGCTGAAAGGAGGTGCTGGCCACGATGGGCACAAGAAAAAATGGGAAGCCTTGTTCACACATTAAATATACTGAGGAAAAGGTTTAACAATCACACCTGAAAGCAGCAAACCACACCAGGGTTACTCTTTGGGAAGTCATTCCTGAAATAAATCCCATGGTAGACTGTCAAGAGATTCATCGCCTACTGATTCTTTACTGTTTGCTGGAGTTTAGGTATGGTCTGAGATTTTCTCAAAGTGATCCTCCCCTTGTCACATCCTTCCCGCTTTCACGGACACAGAAGTCCGTGAAGATGCTTTAGACAGAAAACAATTCCCATCTTTCAGGAAGATGGGCCACTTTCCGAGTTGATGTTTCCTGGCTTTTAATCACTAAGCTGGATCATCTGCCAAGAGGAAAAGTCAGGATTCAGCAGCTGCGGCACCTACACAGAGCAAACCCTAGAACTGCTGCACGTGGTGCTCAACCTGGGTGGTGCTCTGGAGAGGAAGAAGGGGTGCTCCGGGGCACCAACTGTCAAGACTTGTGTCTGTCTCCCTGGCCTCCTTTTTGACCCCTTCCTCCTTGAACTGATTCCAGTCATCCTAAAACTACTCATTTCCCAAAGGTACAGAGCTCTCCTTGGGCCCTAGGACACTGTCCCCGACCTATACCTTAACTACTCTTCCAGGTACCATGCCAGTGGGCTGGTGCAGGATGTGAGACTACATCTCTGAAATCCCTAGAGTCCCAGGACCCTAGGGTCCTACATTTGCTGAATTTATTTCAAAGTCCTCCAATCAGTTATTTAACATTTTCTTTCACACATGAGACTGCACGCTCTGTGAAATAGAGGCTGTATCTGTCTTATCTTTGTACACTGGTTCCTTAACGCAAACCCTGAAGACAGTTGTTCAATAAGCACTGGCTAAATATTTTTATAAATATGGATTTTATATTAATGATGATGAGACACAGGTATCTGAGTTCTGCATTCTATGTATTTGGCCACAGGTAGCCACATAACTTTCCATTACCTGATACTGTACCTCATAGTGTCACTCAAAATTTAAAGAAGCAGGAGTTTGGTACAAGTCTAAAATATGGAGACCACCAAAACAAAAACATCACTACTATGTACTGCAAACATACACTAATAAAAGAAAAAATAAAAATACAGATATAGAAATGAAGTATTTCAGGCATCTTAGGATGAAATATGCTTCTTTTTACTATAACTCCTTGTTAGAGGGCAAAAGAGCTTCTCTCTCTAAAGGGTTTGTTCCCACGGCTACCAAAGATATCTACCAAAAAAATAAATAAAAAAAAAATTCCCAGTAACAAGAATCTGTGCATATCGCATGCTAAAAGTTTCTTATCTCAACTTTAAAAAAAAATGTTTTAAATCAGGTGTTGTGGTGGCATGCCTGTAATTCCAGTTACTCAGGAAACTAAAGCAGATGAATCTCAAGTTCAAAGTCAGCCTGGGCAATTTAGAGAAACCCTGTGCCAAAATAAAAAATCAAAAAGGGCTTGGGTATAGTTCTGTGCTCTGTGGGTTCAGTCCCCAGTGCTGAAAAAGAAAAAAGAAAAACACGTTTTAATAGGTATTCTTCAAAAATATGGCTTCCTTGTCTGAAATCACTTTCTCTCAACAACATATATTACTCGATCAGATAAGCCAAATAAATATCATCACATATTCTCAGGACAAACTTCAAATACTGCTACTTAAGAAACATACCTCACTAGACTTGCTGGAGTCTAATGTTTAAAGAAAAATAAGGTAAATGTGCACTTGACCTCTGACTTGGGATGATGGTAGGATCATTAAAAGTAAACATACATAAAGGCACCGGAAGCCCGGGGCATGTACTACTTACACATCAGTACAGTGTGCTGTGCACAGCGCTCGGTCAGACTGCATACCATGGGCTGCCTGACACCTGGACGTGCTATTTGGAGAGTGGCTGGGGTGTTCTAACCACAGGTGAGCAGTGTGGACTCAAAGAGGAGGCTGGAATTCAGTGTGTCAGTCAGGGTGCCCCAAAGCAACACCTGTGGAAAAGTCAGCCTAAATCCCACCTACTGAGCATGCAAAGGGCAAAGCTCTTGGTGAGCTGCACTGAGAGGCGGAGTCCTCCCTCTCATGAAAGGTTCCCGTGGAAAGGTGGGCGGGAAAGACCCTCTAAGCTCCCGGGCATAGCTGAGAGAGAACAGAGCAGAAGCACTGTGTTACAGGGGGAGGCTCAGGGACTGTGAGGGATCTACCTTCCACATCAGGATCGAAAAGGACTATGTGAGCCATGAGGAGGAAAAAAGAGACCAATTTCTCTAAAGTCTCATATTTCACTGTTCTAGTCTGCTTTGGATAATTAGTTTTGGGAAAAGAAGAAACCTGACAGAGCATGAAGAACAGAGCAGCTCGGCGTGCATCAGTAAAACCCATGTGGGTAGACGGGAGTCCCAAATGGGCTCCCTCCCTGGATCAGCACAGAAAGACCTTTTAACTGATGGGGAAAGTAGCTTGGACTCAGGAGACAGATCTGCATGTAATGACTAGCTTTACTATTTACTAGCTGTGTAAATGTGAGGGAATTAATAAACATCTCGGAGTTTTGTTTTCCCATCTGTAAAACTGAGGCAAAGAACCTTTACTTCACTAGAGCAGCAGATAGTACAGAATGAAATAAACTAAACACAACACCCAGACCAGTGCCTGGATATAACCCTAAGAAAGATTATAGCAAGAGGGAAAATGATCTCACTCAACACATTCCCCAGACTGGATAATCAATCAAAATCTTTAAAACCTTCCTCATCTGAGAGGCACTGATCACAACTATCTCCCAGGTCTGGCCTTCATTTGCATCTGTCTCTATACCCCGCCCATGGCCCCCTCCCCACTGCTGCAGCCCCTGCTCCGAGACTCTGCTCACCCTGTCCCACCATCCAGGTGCAGCTTTCAACCACTCCGACTGCAAACACTTTGACAACTCCCATGGCTTAAAGGGAAAATCTTGCCCTCCTCGGTGGGCATTCCAAACTACCCATCCCCTCAGCACGCCAGCCAGTCAGCCAGGTGTGTCCTGGAGGCTTCTCTGTCACTCATCCTGGCACCAACGCACATATGGCTCTTCAGTCCTTGGCACTTGCCGGAAGCTGGAAAGTGCCCTCCTTTCTTCATTATCCTCACAAATGCTGTCCATCTCTTCCGTGCTTCCTCAGGGGAACCCTCCTTGACCTACCAACCTTCCATGGCACTCCTAAGCATACATCTAGGTACAGACCTGATGTTAAAACGTGCTTGACTGATAGTCAAAGAGGGAGAGAGTGCAGTTGCCAGAATTTGCCCAGGGATCTCCAATTCCTTGGCATCTCTTGGTGGGTCTGTTGATAAGTAAGAGCTGATGGTTCAAGAACTGGTGGGTCTCTAGGAACAGCACCCCTCTGGACAGGTGGGGTACCATCACCCATTGAATTAAATCCTTTAGGTGCAGTGTAAGTCTCCAAGACTCAAAGGCTGAAATGCCTGGAGGTGCTGAAGATGTCAGCAGACAATTTAAATCAAGATTTATTTTAAAGTGGAATTTCAAGGGAATGATGGAGTTCAGAGCAGGTTAGTGTTTTATCCTTGAATCCAAACCAGTCTTGGGACTTCAAGAAAGCAGGCTAATGCTCCAAGTGCCTCTCCAGGTCCTAGAGTGATGTGGAATCCCAGAGAAAAACACTAGCAAGTGAGCATTGAGACTAAAATAAGAAAGCTTTTCCTATCCACAGAAACAACCTGACCACAATCTGGTTCACGCTGCGTACCCTTCATGTTTGGAAAGGCCTTTGAGTTTATAAAGTTCCTTTCTATCAACTTCTCTCCTTGGTATTAAGAGCAGCTCTGTGAGAAAAACCACACAGCAAATGCGGCTGTCCACATTCTAGGGATGAGAACGCCTCAGGGTGGGGAGGTATGACCAAGGTCAAGTCTCCGGGAAGTGTAGAACAGAAGCCCAGCTGACCTCTGCCTTTGTGTTATTCTCACTGACACAGAGAAACTGATAAGCATAACGATTAGTAACTCCCTTGGCTAAGGAGCCACACGGCAGGCTGGGCCAGCAGACCACAGCACACTGAAAGAACCAACGCGATGTCCCAGGCCCTCCGTGCTGAGAAGGAAGCTTCCTGCACCTCCACAGCCCTGAGCTGGGTGAACCCAGACCACAGGTGCAGGACAGCATCAACTTCTAGGTACAGATGTGACGTTAAGATGTACTTGACTGATTGTCAAACAGGGAGAGGATGAAGCTGCTGGAATCCACCCAGGGACCTGCAATTCCTTGGCTTTCCTCTGTAGGTCTGTTGGTAAGTACCAGCTGATGGTTCAAGAACTGGTGGGCCAGAGACTGAGCGAACCAGGGTTTCTGTCCGTTGAGGAGCTTTGCCCATCAGGTGCCGCCACCTTGAGGCCTCCCAACTTGCACCAACCTCCCCATATTCCTCCTGCTTGCTTTTGACTTGGCCCTCCCTTCTCTTTTCAGCCCTTGTCAGGCCCTCTGGGAATGCAGTTCAAGAGCAACAGGTTCCCCCCAAATTTCAAGTCTCAAAGGGATTCCACATTCTCCTTGTAGCCCATTCAGATCCCACCTACCTCAGGGTCTCCAAGCTTTTATGTTCCTCTTCACATCTAAGCCAATACTCTCATCCTGCTATAAAAATCAAATAAATGGAAACACCTGCCCATTGAGGATGGTGCTATGTGACCTTCTCCTTTTTCCCCAGTATCGTCTTCTTTCAATTTCCAAACTGGAGACTCTCATCCCTGGCTCCCAGTCATCCTGTCCATCCCAAATGCTACTGCCTTTCTGGAGCATTCCAATTGCCTTTGCTTCACCTAGCTATCCCTGGGCTTTCCAATCCCTTAACATATGAATCCTCAATGATCATCTCTTCTGGGCTACTTCAGCCACCCTTCGGCTGAGGCATTCAAAATTTTATCACACACCTTCCATCCCCCTCAGCAAGTCTTCAAATTTATTTGTAAATTCAAGACTTGTGCTCTCTAACCACAGCCTCTTCTTCTCCTCTTCCCTCTCCCTCTCATTCCAGCTGACCTGTTTAAATATTTCCACCAAACGCATTTTAACTCATCCACAATTCCTGATCCATTAAAACCTTCATTCCCCGCCCCCAGTCTGCAAAGGAAAATTTCTCTTAATCTACCTTAAATTTCAAGATCCATCATTTCAAAGATGTCCTCTCTAATCCTAAATGCCCTTCCATCTTTTTTACTATCCTGTATTACTGTGTTCCTCCATGCCTGGATGAAAACAGCCCAGTGCAGCTACAGAGAATCTGTAGAGAATAGAATAGGTGATGTCAGTCAGTTTCATCCTCAGGAGCTTCAGATCAGACCCGAGCACCACTGATCACCACACTGGTTTCTCTGATTCACTCACTGGCTCTCTAGAGAGAGTATTTTCTGCCTTCTCTCCTCAGACATTTGAAAATAGACTATGCTAGCAGTTAACCTGGTTTCCTGCTTCAGAAAAAGTAAAAGCCATGAAGAGTATTCTCAGCTTCCCAAATCAAACTTACATCTGTCTCTCCTCTCTTCCTACCCCCTGACATCTTAATAGTATTTTTTTATTTTGAAGAGAATGAAACCAAATGAAATAAAACAGAATACAGTCAATCAAAACAAAACAATGAACATGGTACATGATTTCAAAAAGAGATAAAAGGAAATCAGTAATGGCTACCACAATGCCTCCTGTTATCTTCAAAATAACTGCCTATACCATCAGGCATAATAAAATCAAACAAAATAGTACAGAATAAAACCAATAAAAACAAAACAGTGGAAGCAATACAGGACTTCAAAACAATAGTAAAACAACAGTGGCTACCATAATGCCTCTTGTTTTCTTCAATCTTATTTTGAAGTCCTGTGTTACTTAATAGCATTTTACAATGATGAAAACATCATATATTCTTCAACTTACAGGTATTTCATTTTATTCAGCTAGATTTTGAGATTATGTATTTTTCACTGGACTTACTCTATTTTAGTGTTTGTCTCAGCACTTTGAACATACTGAGTATCGTTATGATGACCACATTCTTTCCTGCTAATTTTAATATCTGTGTGATCACTTCTTGGCTAAGATCAAGTGTTAAAATCTGAGTGAGAATTAGTTCTGATTGATTGAATGTTTTCATTATAGTCAAGTTTTTCTGCTTCTTTTCACGTCTAGTAACCTTGACTGAGTGTCAGACATAAAGTGTACACTGTTTGGTGCTAGACCCTCTTTTATTCCTACAAATACTCTTGTGTTCCGTTCTGGGATACAGTTATATTGCTTGGATCAAACTTATCCTTGTAGGCCTTTCTTTAATGATTTGTTAATTTGATCTGGAGTTGGAAAACAAGCAATTCTGTCTGATGGAATAGGCAATATTCCTGGCCCTACATGAGTGCCGAATGCTGTTTTTTCTAATCAGTTCAAAGGCATTTTCTGCCACCGTTGAGTAGTTTCCTCCCATGCACATGCTGAAAAGCATTCTGCTGATCCCTGGAGTTCTCATTCTGTACTATCCACTCCTCTTCTGTACTCCGTCTTACAACTCCAGCCGTGACGGTCTCTGTAGACTCTTTGTTTCATCTTCTCAACTTGGAGAGTCCACGGGTCTCTGTCAGGGCTTTGCCTTCTTTCATCACGATCCAGGAACCCTCAAGCCATTAGGATGGGGCCAACATGGAGCTCACTGAATTACTTCCTGTATCTCAGGGATCACCGTCCTTCACTGTTTCATGCCCAGTGTCTTGGAAATCACAGTTTTATATAGCTTGGTTTTGGTTTTGTTGTTTCTTTCTCCATTGAATTATTTAGCACCCTCATTGAAAAGCATTTGACCATATATACTTTTTCAGATTTTCTCTTCAACATAATTTTTCCGTATGTCTACCTTTGTGCCAAACAATGTTGCATTTACTGTAGCTCTATGGTAAGTCTTGAAGTCAGATAGTATGAGCCCTTAAACTCTGTTATCAAGATTTTTTTTTTTTTTGGTTATTGTGCTTGCTTTGGCAATACACATACTAAAGTTATGTTTTTACAGGCCCTCTATAATTAAACATAAGGCTAGATTTATTTTGTCAATATTTTTAGAAGGCTGTTAGGATTTGTTAATGGGACAGCACTAAATTAATAAATTTCAATGAATATCTTAAATCTTCTAACCCTTGAGCATCGTATGTCTTCACTTAAATCTTTTACTAATCAGTGTTTCATAATTTTCTGTATAGAAGTTTCCCATGTCTTTTCTCACATTTATTATTTTATTATACCAGTCCTCATATACTTTTAAATTTTCATTTTCTATGTCTGCAATTTACATATAATAAAATTATTTTTTGTACACTGACTTTGTATCTTGTGATACTGCAATATGCACTTAATTCCACTAAGTTTTTGGTCCATTTATTAGGACTTTCTATTAGACAATCATGCTGTCACTGAGTAGAAATAGATTTTTCATTCTGACCTTCACCTTTTACCTCTTTTTCTTGCCTTAATGAACTGATCAATACTTTAGTATAATACTGAATAAAAGAGGTGAAAGATAAATGCTTACCTTATTTCTAATCTTAGTAAAAAAGTAGTTCTTCACCATTAAATATGATGCAGTCATAGTAGATGCTGCTTTTTTGTAGACGATGATTTTTAGTTTGAGAAAGTCCTTGTATATTACTAGTTTGCTGTGAGTTATTACTGTGAGGGTTACAGAATATTGTCAGTGGTGGTTTTTGTTTTTTTATTTTTTGCATTTGTAGACTCAATCAGGTAATTGTTCTCTTTCATTATGTTAACATAACAAAGTATACTGTCTGATTTTCCAATAGAGAACCAATCTTATATCTCTGGCATAAGCCCCAAATAATCATAAGACACAATCTATTCATACTGCTAGATGCTATTTGCTAATATTTAATATGAGGGTTGTCTTACACTGATGAAGAATACTGCTCTTTTCATGTCTTTGTAGGTTTTGGTATTGAGATTATTTTTGCCTTGTAAGTTGGGCAATATTCTTTCCTCCTTTATTATTTGAACAAATATTTTCTTAGGAATAGTATTATTTCTAAATTGATAGAATTCAATATAGACCTCTAGTTTTCTTTGGGAAAAAGTTTTTGAGTTCCACCTAAAATGCAAATATAGGGCTCATCAGACTTTAAATTTCTTAGTATGCTGCATTTATCAAAGAATTCACCCATATTTACTCTTGATTTATTTAATTTATTGTCATAAAATTGGTAAGTATAATTCTCATGATGATACCTCTTCTTTCAACTGATAACCTATTCTTTTTTCTTTTTAATCAGTTTATCAATATTATTAAGTTTGGCAAAAAAAAAGTCCACTTTTGGTTTTACCTTTATAATTTGTTATGTATTTTATTGATTTATTTCTATTTTCATCTTATCTTGGTCTTATGTGCTCTTCTTTTTCTATATTGTTAGATAGAAAGGTTATTGAATTTAAACCTTTTCTTCTTTATTGAGTTCCCTCTAAACACTGTTTTAGACTCTCACACAAACCCTTGAGACATACATTTTACTTTTAAAATATTTTCTAATTTCTCTGATAATATTTTGAGTTATAAGACAGATTAATTTACAAGTATTTGGAAATTTTTCTAGACAGATTATTACCGATTTCTATTTTAAATCTATTCAAGTAAGAAAAATGTTACTTTGTAAGGGTTCAATGTTTTGAGATTTAGTGAGACTTTTTATGGTCCAGATATGATTCATCTTGGTGAAGACTCCATGTCTTCTAAAAAATAATGTGTATTCTGTAGTTATAGGACATAGTGTTCTGTAAACATCAATTAGGTCAAGTCAGTGAATCATTATTAACCTATGTAAATACAAGTTAGATATTATCTATATTCCCTTGCTCTATCAATTACTGAAAGGGTATTATAAAATTTTTCAGTTTTGATGGTGGACTTACCAATTTCTACACTTAATTTTGTCATTTTTTTGACAAAAAACTGAGTATATGAAAGCTGCTACTAGGTGTGAATGAATTTAGTTGTCACTGTCTTGATGAACTGACCCTTTTATGATTATGAGAACTGTAACTCTGAAATTTTGCAATGTCCCTTGCATTGAAGTCTATTTTGTGTGGTATTGATATAGTTATCTCACTCTTATTTTGAATCTGTGACATGTACTTACGGATTTTTGCATTTTTATTCAGTCTGACAATGTCTATCTTTTAACTAAAATAATGTTAGCATTTCATTTAATGCAATGATTGCTATGGCTGTGTATATATCTACTACCTTGACCCTTGTTTTGTGTCAGTACCATATCTCCCTTATCCCTTTTTTCTCCTTTCCTGATTTATTTTTGATAATTAAGAACTACATAGTAATCCATTTTACTTTTTCTTTCACTTTTTCAGTATTATTTTGCTTTATTTTTTAACCATTATTCTAGATTATTACATGCATCCTTAAGTTACTATGTCCATCATGAATTTATGTACTATCTAAAACACATACAAGGATTTTAAGAGAAAAAAAGCTCCATTCTTTTCTATTTTATGACTCTGCTGACTTATACTTCGTTTTACCCTGATGCTCATTTTATTTTCTCTTTTAAAGGAGAAAAATCTTTTTTATCTTCATGTTTGCCATTTTTTATTTTAAAAAGCAAAACAGAAAAAAGGATAGAAATAATACAGAATTTCAAAAAATAGAAAATTAACACTAGTTGATATACTCCATATTGTTATCTTAGAAGTAGTTGTTCAGGTTACAAGGTTTACCATTTTTTATCATGCATGCCATTTTTGGGGACTGAACCCCAGAGTTTCTCTCAGGCTAGGCAAACTTCTACCACTAAGGCCCACACTTAGCTCCCTGAGATACGGTCTTGCTAAGTTGCTTAGACTAGCCTTGAACTTGTGATGCTCTTGCCTCAGCCTCCAAGTAGCTGAGATTACAGGTATGTTTGGTGCTCATTTTTAAAGTGAATTCATGTCTGTATCTGAAATCATTTTCTTTTAGCCCAAATAATGTCCTTTCCTATTTTTCATAGTGTAGATTTACTGATAGCCAATTTTCTTCATTTTTATTTGAAAATTTCTTCACCTTAATTTTTGAAAGGTATTTGTTTTTAATGGAACGTTTATTTTAAATTCTTTTCAGTTGTTAAAAAATACTCTGCTTTCTTGCATTATTTGTGAAAATAACTCAATAGATATTATCTTATTCTAGTAGAAATAAGGCTTTTCTAACCTTAATTCTTTTAAAATATTCTCTTTAACTTTTATTTTCAGCAATTTGAACCTGATGTGTTTAAGCGTGGTCCTCTTTGTGCTTATACTGCTTGACATTTGTTATGCTTCTTGGATCTGTGAATTTACAGTTTTCATAAAATTTGCAACACATTCAGCTATTTTTCTTTAGAAAATATTTTCTTTGGTTTTACAATTTTACAATGATCAGAATGCCTTTTATTACCACTATACCTTCATTGATCTTCTATCCTGCAGTGTCCAAACTATTTTTTTTATCAGATACTATATTGTTTGTATTTCTTTACTGAGATTTACTACCTGTTCCTTTACTGTATGTGTCTTTTTCTTTTGGTTCCTCGAGGCGGTGCATAGTGTAGTGATTTTAAAATCTTTGGCTACTAATTAAAATATTTCTGTCATCTCTTGAAGTGTTTCTAGTGACATTTTTCCCATTGATTATCAATGTTTTCATGTCTTGTAATTTTTGATCATAAAAGGAAACATTTGGAAGAAGCAAGCCCTCCCTGCAAACCAGCACCATGCACAAGCCACCACCAGTGCAGGGACAACCAGACCCCAGCCCCTTCCAGTACACAGGCTGGGAAACAAGTAGAGCCAACACCCCCCACCCCCGTAAGTGACTGGCTGATTCAGAGAAACACAGGCTGTGATGATGGCTATTCGAGTAAAGTATAATTTGATGCCTGTGGTGTTTGGTGTTTCACTGATTTTGCAGGTCTAGGGCTGGTGGTCTGATCATCTATTCAGAGAATAACAGTATGCAGTGTGGCATTTGTGGGGGATCTCCTTCTGAAGGTGGAAGCCATTGCTAATTCCCTATTATCTTGTTTTGAAGTCCTGTATCATTTTCATTGGTTTGATGGGCTCGGTTTTACTGTTTTGTTTTGTTTGATTTTGTTATATCTGAGGGTAACTGCAGCTATTTTGGGTATAGCAAGAGGCATTATGGTAACCATTGTTTATTTTGTATTGTTTTGAAGTCCTGTGTCACTTTCACTGGTTTGTTTTGATTGGCCTTATTCTGTTTTATTTTGCTTGGTTTTATTCTCTTTAAAATAAAATAAAAAAGGAAGTGTTTGGGAATCATCTGGATTTTTCTATCTTCCTTTAATGGGTATTACATTTTTGTTTGGCCAAGTGTTTCATTTATTCATCAATTGGCCTGATCCTGTTGAAACTTGTTTTTAAGGCTTCTTGGATAGATCTAGAATATCCTTACTAAAGTAGTCTCTTTTCTGGGGTCTCAATTGATTACCCAATGTATTCATCAAAGTCAATCTACTATAGCTGGTCAGGACTCAACCTTGGATGATTTCTAGTAGCTTTCCTGCCAGACCTCTGTATCACCTAGCACATAAACCACTTGCCATTTGGTCAAAGATTTAAGAGGATCTCTATTCAGATTTTTGGAGCCCTTCTCTCAACATGTCTCTCTGCTAGTCTGTCCTGAAAATTCCAGCTGTCTTAGCAGCCCTGAGCTATGTTCTTGGCCTCTTCAGCAAATAGACTGACATCCTCTGGTTAGCTCTGCCTCCCTCTGCCACAGTTCTAAAAGTGTCTCCAGGCAGAAAGCCAGGAAACTGAAGTTTATCTCCCGGGTTTCCCTTCCCTTATGAATCTCGACCCTGTGCTGCCTATTTCTCTGTTCTAGAATCCTGTTCTGAAGAGAGTTTCTACATACTTCTGTCCTGTTTTATAGCCGTTTATGGTGAAATGACCAGGTTGGTACTGTTAGCGTGTTGTGGCTGAAAGTAGATTTATTAGAGCTTTAAATTATTCTGTCTGTTCACATTCTTTTATCCATTGAATCTATTCATACTATAATAGCCACAGTAATTTTTACATCAAGATTTTCTCAGCATTATATTAAATGTGAAAATCTTCATAAAAGTAGAAAAATTATATAATAATCACTCTTATGCTTACCACCTAGATTCCAAGTCAATACCTGCAACTTTTTTTTTTTTAATCACCTACCCATGCATCTCTCTTATCCAGTCACCAATGTACCTTTTCCTTATTTTAAGGTAAAGTGAAGACAAAAAAAGTGACATTTTTAGAAAATACAAATTTACATCATGTTACTTCCTGCTTGGAATTCATTAGTGGATTCCACACCCTTGAACTAAGGACTCTGTGACATGGTCTACAAGGACCAATGTGATCTGGGCTCTGTTGACAAGTTTCTTTCCTCACTTTCCCTTCTCCTCCCCTTGGCACCCTACCATCCTGGTTTGTTGAGTTCTTCCCAGGTCCTGTGCTTCTTCCTATTGTAGGCCTTGGCACGGCTTATTCCTTTGTCTGGAACACACCGCCCAGCCTCTTCTCTCACCTGGTCTGGATAATTTATTCATTCTCTACTTTTTCTAGGATGCTTCCCACAACCCCTAACAGATCTCAGTTGTGCGCATTAAATGTTCTCACAGAATCATGTACCTTTCTCCCAAGGCCTGATAAAACTGTGCTACTATAACTTTTCCCTCCTTCATTAGACATAAGCTCCATGAAGACGGAAACTATTTAAGCTCATTACTATAAACCCAGTACTTAGCAGGGTACTTGGCAGATACATCTTCCACTGTGCAGGCATCAAAAAATATTGCCTAAGTGAAGAGGTAAGTCATTCCTTTTAAGAAATTCAATACACAGAAGAAAGTACCTAGCAGAACTTTCTGCCTCTTATTCATCTGTTATATTGAATCCAATCAGGTGGCTCAGAAATGTTTAAGGGTCAACCCAAACACTGCCTTTAGGCCAAGCTTAGTTATCTTGCTCCAGAGAGCTGAGGATGAAGTCATTCACAAAGCCTTGCAAAGACAGAATGCACAACTTTCAGTGTTTTTCTAGATCACAAATCTAAATTTCCGTAACACTGTGGATCCATATCTTCATCTGATACACAAAAACACATCTCTGAATCATACAGTATTTTTCAGATAAAATATCATTTTTTTAAAAAAAATAAAGAAATATTATCTTTAAGGGTTTAAAATCAACAACTCATTTCATGCCTTACTCCAGATGCAGTCATCTCACAAACAGGCAACACTTGATGGTGCTCTCTATCTGCTGGGACCTCATACAGGCTGGAGGATATTTAAACCTTGGATCATACTTTTGCTGAAATATTAAAATGGAAATCCAGGAAAAGAACAACTGCTGAACTTTAATAAAGAAAAGCTCCATATATGATAGGCGTACTGGTCATTGTATACCAACCTGCCCTGCAATATCAGTATTTGATCTTTGTAAGCAATTTTACTAGCCTATGAAAGAATATTACACAGAAGAAAAAACTGGCATAAAGTTGACAGTAATGTCTTAGAGGCAGTCTTCAACTTGTTTCTCACAAAAAGTCAAATTATTAAACTCATAAATATCCTTTTTCACTGTAGAAGTAATGGCAACTGTTAATGCCAGTGACTGAGTAGGGAACACAGGAAAATTATGGCTTTAATTTCAACTACTAAGGTACCAACAGCTTTCCAAAGAGCTGGATCTGTGCATGAAAGCACAGTAATAAATTCTCTTCCCATAGGATTTGAGATCAACAGACTCAACAGTCAGCTCTGCAACACTATTGCTCTCAACAACCTTTTCCATCTTCTTATATAGCACAGTAACGCATCAGAGTGTGCAGGAGTAGGGAAAGCTGCTGACATTCCAGTTAGCACACAGCTCGCTATGGGCAGAATGGATGCCCAAGAGGGCACATGTGGCCAGAGGTGCCTTCTGGGTCCTTTGAGGTCTTTGCCATGAGCTATCAAAAAGAATATGGTCAGAACAGATGATAGCCACAGCTGACAAGTGAGAGTGTGCCACTCGATCTACTGCTAGCGCCTGGCTGCTGTCCACTGCTGTTGCCAGGGAAACAGACGTCAGCTTGATGGAAACAAGGATCAGCGAAAACTTTCACTTACCTCGTTTCCACTGATCCCGACAGCCATTTCTATGGAAACAGTAGCTGCGAGTCAGCGGCAAAGAGGTTACCACTCACTTGTTACCATCAGGTGTGGCTACCAGCCTGTGTGCTTCAGATGCCATGGTACCAACGGCACCAGGGTCCTTCTGTCAGCTATCCCTGATAGCCTCCTGCAATAAGAAAGCTCAGTGTTCAAAAGTATATAACAATGTGTACCTTGATTCTTTATTAGAAAAAGGAAATCTAGTATTCTTCCATTTAAAGTCAAACTAGAGCTTAATTTCTTGTTCTACCAAAGCCAAACCTCACGAGGTTACTTAATGCCTCCAGCTTTTTCCAGCACCCTAGCCTCTGCATTAGTCTCATTTGCAGCACCACTTCAAAGCTCAAGAAAAGTGACAGCTAGCTATGTGGAGAAAGCTTTTGAACAGACAGCCTAGTTAAATCAAAGGCAAATCTAGCTAACTGTAGGAAAGCATTTTGCTACAAATGCTCATTAAAGGTATCTTTGGCATTCAGCAGCCTGATCACTACTAATTACACAGAGGAAAAACAATTTTTTAAAAGTATAAAAACTGTCTTACAAAGAGAACCCCCCCCCATTTCTTTGTTTTTAGACTAAAGTTCTGTGCCTTATAAAAAATTTACCCAAAGTTCTCTGTTGGCCAAGATAAGGAATTCTCATTACCTCAATACATATCCATTCCGTTAATACTTGAATAAAAACTCACACTGATGGCTTGGTTATTCTATGCCCTCAACAATATCCTTTCATTTTGTTAAGGAATTTGATTGCTCTTCTAAGATGCAAACATGTCAGTGTGCATGTGGGAGGAAATCTGTTGTTCATTTTCTATCAGCAGATGCTGCTAAGGTGTTGAGTCAGAGAAAAAAACTAATCCCACTCAGAAAAAGAAAAAAAAGTATAAGAATGCCTAATCCTGGAAGGTATGCCTCCATTTAGAAAATATTCGCAAGTGATAAAACCACCACCTACTGGTATATTTTGCCTCCAGTGCCAATATTTTAGAAGAATCAGAGATTGTATGTCGTATAATGGCATGAACATAAATGGGCCAGGGTACAAATCATGCTGCTGCAAACCTGCTGCCAGTCTACACAGTTCTGACACAATTCAGAATACGGCAGAACTCAGTCCACAGTTCCACCAGTGCTGTATACCATAACCCTTCATTTTAGAAAGCCAAGGATTCATAACAGTAGCCATGCCTGAGTCTTTGTCCAGGCCCTTGGTACTCGATACATCCAAAGTGGGTTGTAGAAGTGAAACTCAGCCTAGATTTGGGGGGAGGGATTTGGAAATGATAAATAGTAGGCAGTGGGTTTAGAGGCAAATATAACCTAAATTTGTTTGTGATTGTGGCTACACAACTCTGTCGATGTTCTGGGTCTACTAAATCCTACATTTTAAGTTTGTAAATTGTGTGGTATGCGTATTTTTTGGTTTAATAAAGTTGCTTCGTTTTTTAAAAGAGGTGAAACTCAGAAAGATGGACTGATCTGAAAATTGCCCTTGCTTTTCTATAATGCTTTACTTTAACCATTTTCCCTGAAAACACTAAAATTCAGCAAACTTCCAGTAATATAGAAATGAACTGTGATTTTTTTAATGGTACCTCTGACCTAGAACACACAAAAAAGACAAATTAACTTAGAGCTGAATGATTCCTAATTTATAGACATGAGTTGGGTTTACATTCAGTTTTATGTCATAAAACCTGGCTTATTAAGAACACTTAACATCAAACAACATAAGAAGCCTGCTTGAGAAAGTATGTAAAATATTGTTGCGAGACACTGACAAAAGCTTTGAATTCATAGATAAATTATAAATCATTTTAATCTATTTCTTAAAACAGACCCAAGAGGTGGTTTATGTAGTCATATTCTTTAGTAATTATCACCTCATGTCACTTGTGTATACTTACGTAATAAAATACTATAGCAGCTATGAATATAGCTCAGTGGTACAACACTTGCCTAACATGCAAGAGACCCTGGGAAATAAATAACTTTGATTTTTCACTAATGCAGACACATCTTGGTCAATTACTACTAATAAGTCTGAAAGGGCTGAAGTGATTAGGTTCTTCATTTGCATCAAATCTCATACACAGTCTAACTGGAGCCATCGGAACAAGGACAAAGCCCTCCACATTCTTGGGCTCACTGAGTCCTCCCTGGATGCCCTAAGGCTGGTACTGTTACCAGCTCAGTTTTACAGATGAGGAAAAGAAGGCTCAAAGATGTAGGTGTTTGCTTCCAAACTCCCAACAGCTAAAACACACAGCAAAGACTCAGTTTTGGTTACTGGACTCTAAAGCTGGTTATACTAAAGCACTATGTCCCAGAAATGCTATTCCCCTATATTTACATTTAAAAATATGCCTTGTAAGTATCACTTTATAGCAATGATTTAGATCTGCATAATACTATACAGTAGATAAAGAACATCTCCACCTCCCCTGGCCACCTCATGGGTGCTATACTATAGCATTAATGTGTGCATAAAGCGTCTTCCTCTTGGTCATTTCCTGGAGAATCCAGAAAATGTGACATCTCAGAATTTCCAAAGCCCTCTCAGAGTGTTTCCACTTCACCCAGAGAGAACAAAAGAGAAAGATCTGTGATTTAAGATAAGGGTATATTAAATGAATAAAATTCTTTATGTATTTGTATTATCTCAAAGCAATTTTATATTCATTAGCTGATTTAAACCTAACCTGTGGGGAAGAGGGCAAGACAGGTTTATTCTTGGTTCAAGGATGGGGAGACTGAGGTTCAGGGTGACTAAAGGAGTCCCCAAATGAATGGTGACACTGGTAGGACACAGCTCATTTCTTCACTCTTTTGGGGCATCTCAGCACCATCTAAGGAGCCCAGGGGATCCTCCACTTTGGAAGCTCACACATCACCGCACCAGTCAGTGGCAAGAGGGTCCTTAAGAAGCCAGCTTACTGCCAGTCCTCCCACTGCCCGTCAACACTATTCTACCCCTGGGAATCTAGCAGCGAGTCTAGAGACAACATTCTGAAATGGCAATGTGCTCTCTTGTCCTCGTGTACTAAGGAAAACCTCAAAAAGAGACAGGACCTAAATGAACAGTTTTAAAGGTGAAAAATCACCGAACTTCTAAAAAGCCAGCGTGAGAAGATGAGATACACAGAATTTGTCTGGACTGTAGATTTAAAGAAGACACTTGCTGCTTCCTTAGCCATCACAGGACTGTCTCTTCAAAGAGACTTAACGCTAGATGGCAACACTAGTTACAGACAGCCTTAGCTCCTCCCACAGGGCACCATCATTAAGACAGAAGAGCAGGTCTGTGCTCGGGCTTGGGGACAGAGGGCACATAGTTCACAAACGTGGTACTCACCTGGAGGAAAAAAAGGTCTGTCAGAAAACCAAAGATTTTTTTCCAGAGCATTAGTTTTACAGTGCCTTATCAATATATAACGCCAAATGAACCGCATAGATTAAAGTTAGTACAAGAATACAATAGGATGGCATGGCCACATGGAAAAGGCAGGCACCAAGAAGCATAAACAAATGCTTTAAAAAGAGTTGACTGCCTGAGACACCAGGCATTGTCTAACATTTCTTCACTAGCAGACCACAGTGTGCTGGCCATAACTAAAAGGTCTGAGAGTCTTTTAATGCAGTTCTTTTAAAATAACGTTTGTGTCGGTCTGACAGTCCCTCAGGGACTAAACAACAGACACTGTTCCTTTCCACATTGATGTGCTGGTTTTTGTTACAGCTCTAGTGTTCCCTTACAAATTTATGAAGGTTCTTAAAATGAAAAGAAAAATTTTAAATTTGCCCTAATATAAAAAATACAAACAAAAAAGCAAGAGGGGCACAGATGGACAGAAGACTACCGGGCAGTGTCGGAAGTGGTGGAAACATACCACCACTTTCCAGTTTCCCCTGCTGGAACCTCCTCCTCTATAGACATGCATCTCACAAATCCCCGGTCTGCACTTGGCATACTATGCTGCTTACATGCTGTCTGCCACCAGACGACCAAGGCTGGAGAATGAGGCCGCTGTCTCTGCCTCTGCCTCAGCCATCCCGGCACCCCTGGCCTTTGGCCCAGAGCTCTGAAACTCAGGGAACCCTGGCCAGATGAGCCAACAAGGCTGAGGGGCTCTGCTTTGCAGACACTGTTCCCCCTTCACCCACCGTGCCTGCCAGCATCTCCTACCGAAGTTCCTACCTCTCTTTGCAGGGAGCAGAGCAGTATGTACCCCTAGAAGTCTGAGCACAGTGTGGATTGCCAGTTAAAACCACTGGGAAGTCTTGTATTTCCTGTTTTAAATTTGCATATCATCTGCATTCTACTTAATAGTTTTGTTTAATGTAAAAAAAAAAGTCTTTGAAAATTTTACTTTTTCCTCAAAATATATTTCAGAAAACTGGTGGTTCCATGAAGATGTGTGCTTTGTTTAAAACCACCCAGCTATGGGTGCTTCCTAAGGGGTGGCATGTTGAACTCCTGTTATCATAATGGGGAGCCCCTCCCATCTTTTCCTGTATTGTTTTTTAAAGCATCTCATGATTTGGCTCTGAACTCTACTTCATTAGCTGGGGCAATGGTTCTTGCCCAGGGAAGCTAAAAGATAAGGCATGTCACCAGCACTGTTAAAATTAGTGGTTTCCATGGCCTCCGTCAGTTCAGTTGGGTTTAGGAGACATGGGGCGCCAAGGAATTCACAACAGAACTGCTGTTAACCTTGTATGGGCAGATCTTATGGCAAAGTTTCTCCAGGGATAATTGCCACTGTCACCCGTCCCAAGCCTAACCTCAGGCCACAGAACCTCATTAGGAGGAAGGTCTTTTAAGGTTTGCAGTAAAAGAACATAACCTGCAGAAGGAAGCTCAGGCAGGGGAGGAGGAATGCTGACACGGACCCCCACCCTGCTGCCAACATCAGCTCAGTCCTGGCCCGATGCCTCTTGCTGGAGGTGGGGAGGAGAACTGGTTCCTGAGCCATTTCTACACAGTGGACTCATGGGGCACTGTATAGCCACTGCATGGAACTGACCAAACTCAATCATGGGAATTCACAAAGCATATGCCCTGGAAACAGGCAGGGTTGAAGGAAAATGAAAAAAGGAAGCCAAGATAGATAACTCAGTTCTGCTTTCTGCTCTGTAAAAGGCAGTATTTCAAAAAATGAAAAACAAAAAACAAACCAAAAAAAGGCAATTAAGGTATCTTCACTAACTTGGCATACATAAAGACATCACTTCCCTGAGACATAGCCTCAGAAAGAACAGACGGAGCTACGAAGCAGTAGATAAACTTGCTTGTAATCAAGTCCAGCAATATTATTTCCTGAGGATGTCTGTGCTCAGAGCAGTGACAAAGGTTGGGGATAGGTTGATGGATGCCTCCAGGCACTTCCCACCCCACCACCACATAACACCCCCACCACAGCTGCATGCTGTATGGGTGAGGGAAGGTGATGACTGTAAGGCCATAGAAATGTATGTGCAAAAGCTGATCACCACTCTGAATTAAAGAAAGTTTCTACAAGGTATTGATGGTTAAAACTGAATTACAGGGACAATTCTCACAATGATTACAGTAAAAAACCGAAGTAATAAAGGATCCCAACCTGAGGAAGTAAGGCTCAAACTTTTCAATATTTACGTGCTAATCTAGGTTTATTTTTCCTTCACAACAGAATCTGAAACACTCTAAGTATTTATAATGCCCCGAGGGTGAACAAAAGAGCTAGGTTATGAACCAATGGAAAGACAACCTCTCCCACCCCCAAAAGACAAAGGCCTCTTCCTAGGAAGACTGGGAAGCCTTTTACTTACTTGTGATCCACCTCTCTGCATTCGATACTAGTGCTTCTGGGAAACATTTTCATTAACAGTGTTTAGCAAGCATCAGAAACACAGAATCTCACAGACAAATAACAGGCAGAAAGAATCACAGTTCAATCCAAAAGCAACACACTGAGGGGACATCAGAGTCCAAACGCATGCAGAAAAGCCATCAGAGAGCAGCTGGGAGACACGCAGAGCTGCCTCACATGTGGCAGCAGGAGAATGTGCAACATTGATCCAACTGCTTACCCACTAAGGACACCAAGAACCAGGTTAAGGACGAAAAATGAGCCAAGGATGATCAGACTAACAAAATACACCCATGGCCATTCCCATCCTATCGCATCATTTACCTGTAAAATGTAAGGAGATCAGTTATCAGTTATTCATTTACAAAGAGCAGAGCCCCAGTTGCAGCTGCAGACCACTCAGTGCCTTGGCTGAAGGTTCGTGTTCCTAGGACAGGAACTGGGCCTAAGTCCTTCCATTTTTTTTTCCCAAATAAGGGAAGATTCTGTTGATCAGATCTACAATAGGGCCTACTAAAAGTTGGCCCAACCAGCTCATTTAGCTATAGTTTTGTACCAATTGGCATGCATTAAATTTGGATTCAGGCCACGGGAATAATTATAATGTATCTCATTTTAGGACAGACAAAAGGGCAAGCAATGAAAACTATTTAAATCCCAAGCAACAATGCTGATGAACTTCTGGTCAATAATCATTCTATAGCTTTCTTTCATGGAGGCTGGTGAGGTTCCAGGAAATAGCTTGATTTGGGAAGCCTCAGCAGAAAAGAAAGCATCTGGCACTCACTCCGAAGCCCCCTCTAGCAAAGCCTGTGTGGTCTTGGCAACTGTCCTCAGGACTCTGCTTTCAAGATGAAAGAGGTGTAGCTTACCCGCTCAATACACCAAGTACAAGATTTAGTACGAAAAATGACCCAAAGATGACGAGACTGACAAAATACACCCAGGGCAATTCAAATCCCATAGCATCATTCATCTGCAAGAAATAAGATGGTCTCATAGGAGTGGGTTAATAGGAGAATCTAATAAGGAGAGAGGGTCACATTAGAGACAGCATTCTATATATTTAATTAAACATTTACATAGACTGAAATCAGAGACAATAGCAGCCAAGGTATATTCACTGCATATTCCCAACACACACACATGCACACACTCACACACACACACACACACACACACACACACACACACAAAGAGCTATTGAGCTTTCAGATCAAATAATAGTAGATCATGGCCCCAGGTAGGGAAATCAGCTGGGATTTGGCTCTTCTCACAGGGAACTGCCTTGAGAGATAATTTTCAGAAAAGGTCTTGGTAGAGGACAAAACTAGTGCTTAGCTGGAATCTATTTTCTGCTCTGCCTGAGTTGTTAGTATTAACTCTACTTTGAAAATTTGTCATGGTGGAAAAGTCTTAATTATAGAGACAAACTTGTAACATTTGACTCTATAAACTCTTTTCTTTTTTAAATGTCTTAAAATAATAACCTTCTACTAACCTATCCAAGAAAACCTAACCCATTTTAAGTCTGGATTCTCAGCAATCAGTGAGTAAAGCACAACTAAATGAACACAAAGAAGAAAACGGTTCTGACATCAACTAGCTGACACATATTCAAGGGGTGTTTGGAGGAAAGAGACTTCTTGTTCCTACATCTACAAAAGGACCCTGGCTTTGACCTGGACAATGCCTCCTCTGAGATACTAGCTCCAGCTGTGAGCTGACTGGGATTAGAGGTCAAAGGGGGTTCCGCCAGAAGAACGCTGTGGCTCTACTGGACAAGCTCAAGCTGCATATTCAGACACGGCCTCCCTGTCAGACTCCCGCCCCCCACCCCAGGGGAAGTTTTGTAGTTAACCTTTATGCTGAAACAAAGAGGAGCCTTACGAATCACAGCTGGATGGAACTTTACAGCAGCACAGGTCAGCATTAAATTGGGCAAACATCTTTCTGAGGAAAGAAGTGTGTTAAGGACCAAAGAACACACAGAACAGATGACCCCATGTCTGACCCTACTAGAATATCCAGAATCCTCAGCCAGTAAACGATCTGGGGAGATTCGTCCTTTACAGGTACAAGCCCTTAGGGTTTTAAGCATGTGCCTTCTTGCACATTATCTGGCTCCAGATTTTAGCTTCACAGAACAGGGTTCATGCATTTCACAATATTTGCCTCGTTCAGAAGCCGAACAGGAAAAGAGAACATTAAAAAAATTATCTAACATCTGTTGCTGAAGACTAGGGAGAGGGCATTAAATCCCTTATGAAACACCTGTTTGGCCACATGAAAATTAATGTGCCTAATAGAACTCCTATCAGTCGCACATCTTACATCGGCAATTAGAGTAATGAATGGGCCAGGGCCATGGCTGCAATTGTTGATCTAATTAAGTTGGATAAACTAATTTCAGCAGGAAGACAGAGGATAATTCTTCCAAAGCAACTATACCACTAAACTTATTTTAAAACCCGTGTGTGGAGAACAAATGGGCTGCCTGGTATAGCGGGCAGAGCTCAGCTTCAAGTCAACACCTGCAACAGACACGTCTGTGGGCCTGTTTTCCTCTCTGTTGGAGGGGAGACGCATGTCGCAGGGGAGAAGGTGTCTTCAAGAAGAGGGGAGGATGTGTAAGTGGGACTCCCATTATGAAACCTCACTCTTCTACAAGTCTGGCAGTCAGGGAACAGGGCCATCTGCTTCACCAACCCTTTTTTGGAGTTCAGTCTGGTGTTCCAGAGTATGGCTCTACGGTTGTAACAGCTGTCTGCTGCACTTGAGAAGGAACATTTTCTTTAAAGAAATTAAAATGCCTTTAATTTCTTGGAAGTAGGTCCTCAGCAGATTTGCATTTGTTCAAGGAAGAGGTATTACCTGGAATGACAGCTGAGAGAAAGCTGGAGCTAAACAAAAGCCATGGAGGGCTCTAAATCTTTCTGCCAAGAGGCAAAACCTAAGTTCTAAGGGCCTATCTTTGTCCCAACTAAGCCTTCTCAACTAAGTTCCTTCTCAGATCTAAGGATCTCTTAGACTTACCATATACAGAGGGAAAAGTCAGCACTGCCACACTGTTCCCCAAATACCCACGTCAATAGAGAACCTGCTTGGGATTTAGTCTAAATGCTCTTTATCAACAACAGACAAAGCAGCCTCAGCTGAAGATCTTCAATTTAGATTAATTTTCAAAATATTTTATATCAAACTTGTCAAGAGGGGTGTCACCTGGTACCCAAAAAATTATTTTCTATTTAGCTTCAGTTCACTCTCACTTTAAAGGCTGAAACGTCAGTTTTAAACTCCTTAGGGCTTTTTATTATTTTCTTTTGAAAACACCACTGGGAAACTTGGTATCCTGCTTGCAGCTCCCCAGAGCATGGAACACGAGAAAGCCAAGCCCTTGGCTGATGACCTAGAAAGGAATTTCCCAGATGCCTTGAATGGAGACCATCACGGACCTTGAGTTCTTCCTAGCAGGGTCTGACAACCAGCACCTCCACAGGTGTGTGTACCACCAAGGCAAGAGCTTGGCACTCAGACAAGAGGTCACAAAGAACTTGGCTAAATAGCTTTCTTCTAACTAATACTTTTCATTTCCTACATTTAAAAACAGTTCCTCTGAATTGAAGAAAAAAATTTCCTCCATTTGAAGGAAAAACAAAAAACTGAAGGAAAAATACAGATTGTGTTATCTAATTCTGCATCTTATAGATAAGGAAATGAAAGACAAGAGAGGTTCAGTGACCAACCCAGGGTCACACAAGCCTCATCGAGCCTGAACTCTGTTCCTTCACTTCACTCTGCTGTCTATGGGCAACAAGTATGCGTCAGTCAAATGACTTTGATTAGGTTTATGGAGCTCCCTCTGTGAAACAGCTCTACAATAATTTTTTTTTTCCACCAGAAGTTAAAGATCCCACTCCCCACACATTAAAATAGTTCTTCTGTTTTACATATGCCTTTGTGCACAGGGAACCCACTTTGCTTCTCAAGAGCCTGTCAGCCATTTGGCAGACACTCCTGAGAATTAGGGCATAAATGAGCTTGAGAACACTGGCTGAATATCAACTTGGCTAGATTCAAAACAATCCCCAAAAAGAATTTGTCCACCATACACAAACACCTAAAGGACTGAGAAATTTGCTTACAATCAATATTTAAAATTGGATCGCCTTAGCACTCTGGGAGGCTAAGTCAGGAGGCTGCAAATTAGAAACCAGCGTGGGCAATTCAGCAAGACTCTGGCTCAAAATTTAAATTTCTTTAAAAAAAAAAAAAAAAGAATGGGAGTGTAGAAAGGCCCAAGGTTCAGTCCCAGTACCAATCAATCAATCAATTGAATTTCCTTTATCTCCCAAGATGTTTCCTTTGTGCTCTAGTTGTGGATAAAAATAGATATTCAGGCATAGCCCATCTACACTAATGAGACGAGGGGCTTGGTACACTTGAAGGATGGTAACAGTCACTTGTACTTATTGAGCTCCTGCTTTGTTCCATGCTCTGTGCTGGACAGGCATGTTCTGTTCTGGAACACAACTGTGTGGCTTCCAGCTGATTGCGGGTCATGAATATTAGAAAGGCTTGGTTCCTTGGCTCCTGCCTGTTTCTATAATGAATTAATAAATGTAATCAACAAGCAATTAAAAGTAATCCTGATACATTTCAGAGAGTAAGATTTTAGAGAACACTCCAGAGGACATTGCTTAGCTGCCCTCTAGTGTTCTAGAAGAATTCACAAACAGCTGACAACTGGAAGAATGCCAAAGAAAAAGCACTAGGTTCTACTCTAGACCAAACTATGACCCACGAGCCAAATCTAACTCTCCATCTGCTTTTATATGGCCCTCAAGCTAAAAACGGCTTTTACATTTCTAAATGGTTGAGGAAAAAAGAATATTTCGTGACATATGAAAGTCACATGAAATTCAAATTTTAGGGACCATAAATAAATTCTGGTTGGAACAGCGTAATGCTCATTCATGTATGTAAGGTTTACGGCTGAGTTGAACACCTGTGACAGGCCAAGTTTATTTACTATTTGACTTCTTACTATAAGGTTTGTAGATCCCTGCTCAGATTGAGTAGTTGTGGAAGACCCTGGAGATATTCAGTGGTCTCTCTACATCCCACTGTTTGCATCTGTAAGACCCCAGTTCCTCTATAAAGAGATATAGAAAGGAGTAATGTTTATGATTTAAGCTGCTCTGTTGGAATAAAGATGCTATGTAATTCATAGAGAATGTAATTACATTGTCGACTTATTAACTAGGTGATTGTCATCTTAACAATAAAGATTATAACCATATCATTCTAGGTGATACTTAAAAGTTCTCAAGAAAGCCAGCTGAAACTTTGTCTTTGGGTGCATGGAGTTTTCTCTCCTTTCATCACACACTCTCAGAGTTTTCATCGCTTGACAACAGGACAATTGTTGTGAGAGAATCAATGTGCAGAAAGGTAACATACAGTACAAAATTGCCCATTAGTTAAGGCATGTTGGATCAGCAGTTGACAATTCACCATGACAACAGAAAGAAAATAAAGCCGAGAAGAGTCACGGGTTTTACTTTTTAAAAAAAATCAAACTATTGTTTTCTGTATAATTTGGGGGGAAGGGTGGGTTTTGGCTATTTGGATGTTTTTTTTCTATTTATCAGAAACTTCAAAGGAAGCCTGGGGTTGAGGCCTCACTCTGACAAGAGTTGTGATGTGGGCGGTAAGAGTGGAAATTCACCTAACCAGAGGGCCCTGTCCCTGCTACTGTCTTGGCCTGTCCAATACAATATCCCTCATTTCCATGAGAAGGCATTGTCTTCTGAATATAATTAACTAATATACACACTCAAACAGACACATACATGCAGACATTCCTACAACAATCATAAAAAGAGAAGAGAAGAAGGAGAAGCATGAAAAACATGTTGGTGGTGCTTTACCCTTATCAAACTAAGGCTAACACTTTGGGCACTCAAGATAAAAAATACCTTCTTTGCCTGACACTGAACATATAGCCATCTCCCAGAATCTGCAGGGAATTGGTCCCTAGAATCTTTTTCCTTGAGTACCAAAATCCACAGGTGCTCAAGTTCCTTATAAAAATGATGTAGTACTTGCATATGAGCTCCACAATCCTTCCATACACTTTAAATCATCTCTTATACTTTTAATTCCTAACACAATGAAATTGCTATGAGAATGTTCAGTACAGATGCAATGTCTCTTCTCTGAATAGTTTCCTCTGCAGTAGGTTATATGAAGACACGTGGAGCCCATGGGTGAGGAACCCATTGATATGGAGGACCAACTGTACAGCAACTTCTAGTCTTGTGAGCATAATGTTCATCAGAGAAGGGAAGTAAAGTCTATGTTTAACCATTATATTATCTGAACTTAACAGAATAATACAAAATTCTTGAAATTTAGAATTAAAAACTATCAGAAACGTCTCAATTTGTGGACTTCCAACTAGAAGTTATAAATTCAAGAAGCACTTTATACTGATTTCCTTTTAACAACTCATTTTTGGAATCTGAGTAAACACCATTTAGACTTCGATTTAGGTTCAAAACATACATATCAGTTACTTTTTTCCAGCAACAGTTGTGCCATGGAAAATGATCTCTAAACTTCAGTGAGCTTTCAAACTTTTAGCAATAAACACTAACCCAGGGAAATGGTGGCTATACTACTACTGTACATTACTTATAGCAAACTCTTCTGGCCCTGACAGCAACAAAAGGAATAAGACCTTAGTAATCAAAAGGGTGTCCAATTGTTGGATTGGTTTAACAGGTCTGGCAGTTTGACATACCTTTTCTACCTCCTCTGCCAGAACTCTGGAGCTCCAAGGAGAAAAGAAGAAAGCTAAGGGTTTATGCTGAGCTGAAATATAGGAATGCCAATGACATAAACAGAAAATATTTTAATAGTGGAAAAACTCATGTTGGTTAAGGCTGTAGTAAGCCAGGGAAAGCATGAAAGGGATACGAATTATGTCCCCTGTTTACCCCTTAGGACCTAGCCAAATAACTTGTCTTTGTACATAAAAGTCCAGGAGCCAACAATATGCAGCAGCCTTCTACATCCTGAGGGAGGAGGATCATCAAGTGAAGACAGGGCCCACTTCCTTTCCCAAAGAACTAGCTGTCAGGGTTTCTTTTTAGCCAACTCTTCATTGGTTTTCATTACAGAATAATTTTCACCCCAGTGAAGAACATGCCATAAACTCTTTCTTGAAGCTGCTTACCCAGTAGAGCACATCTGTCCAGCCCTCCATGGTGATACACTGAAACACAGTGAGCATGGCAAAGGCAAAGTTATCAAAGTTGGTGATGCCTCCATTTGGGCCAACCCAGCCACTCCTACATTCTGTGCCATTGGCAGTACACTGGCGTCCATTCCCTGAGAACGCACACGGAGCTGGGTCCTCTTCAGCTACGATATCTGTGAACAGAGGAAGCAGGCTGCACCACTCGGGAGAGGAACATCAGGTCACCCAACCTAGCCAAAGCCCAGTGCCCTTGCCCAAGCACAGACTATCTCATCTCCCACCCATTCCATCTCAGGATCCTGACTGCTATTCAAGATCCACTTCCAGTACTTCCTCCTTCATGGGCTCTGCCATTTCCCAGTCATAATCCATTGCTCTTTGCTCTGTGCTCACTCTGACAGTGCCTTCCCCACGCTTATATAACATGGTGCCATTGGTTTGCCTCATGGAGGGCCCTCATCTTGTTTACTGGGATGCATTGCACACGAAATCAGGATGGAAGAGGAGAAATTACATTCCAGTTTATTCTGAACATCACTCACACTAAGAACTGCTTCAAAAAACTTGCTGGTGTACAGGGATTTGGCATTTTTTTCCTCCCAGGTTTTTTTATTTGTTTTTAAAGATTTTTATTCCAACTAGAGAAGTTGTTTTAGGGAAAACCAAAAAATTTTACAGTTAAGTTAGTTACCGTTTTCATTACTTACCTGAATCAGCAAAAAAACATGTTTTGTGCATTTTTCCGATAAAAAGTTCCAATCCTATAATAGCATAGATTATGATTACAAATAATACCAAAAGGGCTATGTGAAGGAGGGGAACCATGGCTTTTATAATGGAGTTCAGGACAACTTGTAAACCTAGGAAAGAGAAAAATACATTTGTGAGCCAGGAAGACATGTCAAATGAGAAATATATGACTCCTAATGTTCTTTCTCTATTTACAACATATAATAAACAGACTCAAAAAGATATTTCAAAGGAGTTAATGTTATACCTGATGTGAGATGAGCTAAAAAAGAAACCTTAAATACGACCTAAGCAAATGGACTTACTACACAGAGAAACTAAACCTAAAGAGAGGCCAAAGTCAAAGTCACTCATTCATTTAAGTATTTTTTTTTTTATCTATTCAACCAAGCCCCTTGACCATCTACAGTGTGTGAATCATAAGGATTTGTGCTTTGGGCAACATGAAGATGTATTATACAAAGTGCCTCTCTCAAAGAAGTTATGTTCTAGAAGAAAACTAAGAATTTCTCACAAATATCTCTACTTCTAAGTGGTTCCACTAAAGAGCGATGAAAGCTGGGTGAGGAAAGACAAGTCTAAAGCCTGCCTCCTGGCAGGCAGGGCCAAAGGCTGGGTAGATGGGCTTCCACAGGCAGGGGTGAAAAGAGTACCCGGCACCAACAGAACAGAGGTAAGAGAGCACAATGAGTTTCAGGGTGACCCTTGATTGGTGGTCATACAGTGAAAAAGAATATCAGGAAAGGGAAGCAGATGGCAGCCATATCATCCTGGACTTTGAATTTGGGTTATAGAACCAGACTTTATAGTCAATCAGCAAAAGGCAGCTATTGTAGAAAAACAAACAGGATGGTCATAGGCAAGACAGCCAAAGCAGTAGTTCAAGAGTGTAGGGGCTCCTCAGATGGGTGAGACTGAGGACCATGATGAGGCCAGAACTCAGCAACTGCTTGGACTGTTAAGCAAATGAGCACCCAAATGATCTGAGCCAAATCCCAGGGCCTTCAACAAAAATGAGCGCTTTCAAAGGAGGTTCTTCAGAATGAGAGAGGTAGGTAAGGGCAGCGGAGAGGTGAGAGCAACTTCACACCTGGGGAATCTGAATGCCTGGCAGAACATTTAAGTATAAGCAGCCTGCAACTAAAAAAGTGGGCTTGAGAGGCAAGACAACTATTCAAAGCCAGGGTGCAGGTACAGCTGCCAAGGAAGAGAAACCCTAACTCGAATCCTGACCCTCATCCTAATCCCAACCCTCACCCCATGCTTCTTGGCATGGAAGAGGCAGGGCACAGGTCAAGGAGGATGAAGAGGATTTCAGACTCAGCGAGACTCTGTCTTTCTAAGCTTCATTACAACTAAAATTCCAGTTGTGCTGCCTTTAACTGTGCAAATGATTTCTTTTGGGGGGAAAAAATGTATCAACAGGATAACTTTTAATATTTTTGCCTCCTAAAAGGAATGACAGGAAGAAAAAAGAGTAAACAGTGACTCTGATCTATTTGGACAGGTTTGTTATTTTGGGGCGCATTCATTTTATTTTATTTACTTACTTTTGTTTTTAGACAAAGATGGGCTATCCAAAATCACCCAATAGTTAGCTCTTAAATTCTATGGCAGTGACCCATAAGCCTTATGAATACTTTTATGTTTAGTGTAACTACCGTATTTCAGATTGATCAAATTTATGAGATAACAAAGTTCTATCTTGAAATGAACATGTATACTTTCATTGTATTTGGCTCCTCTGGACATAATCAACATGTACAGTAGACACCACAGAATGCTCACTGAGGAAGATGGAAAGCGGTGGAAAGAACACCAGCCTGGGAATCAGGGCACTGGGTCTGGTTCTGTGCAGCTGTCCACCAGAACCTGCAAAGTCACTGCCTTCTAACAGGCTTTAATTTGCTCAATGAAAAGAAGATGCAGACAGACCAGAAGATCTTTAGTAATCTTTTCCATCTGGATGATCTTCCACTCTGATAAACATTTATCAGCTAACCGAATATGGGTGGTCAAGAACCGCAAATGTGTCTGAATTACCTCCTTTTGAAATATAGTTGCCTTTCATTGAATGGTGACTCCCTGCTTATAAGACTCGTGTCTTATAAAACAGCCAGAAATATCATTAGAAGGGAGTAGACCATTCTCAGATAAGGATAAATAGTTAAATAGTCCTGGGCATTTTCACTGTTTGCTCGTAACGAAGAAGAAACCAACCAGTTCTAGAATGAACATGGTCAAAAGCCCTGATCACTTCTCCCAAAATCCATCTGAGTTTGATAAAAAGGATTGAGTTTCTCAAGCAAGCAGTTAAAATCTGGGCTTAAAAGTCTTCACGTAAGACTCACACCCCATTTTTCCCTGTTGACTTGTAAGAGAATGATTGTGGATTTCTACCAGCTTCGCAGGGAAAGGAAGAAATATAGTTCAAAATCGATTCTCCAGAGAATCTGGGAGCACTGTTCCAGTCATCCCCTATGCAGCCAACACACTGCGACACCAGTTCTGAAGTTTTCACTGGTAGGAGACTCTCACGCAAGCATGAGCCACAGCCCCAGGAGTCTGCGTGCAGCACATTCCACAACCCAGCGATCCTCTCATTTGCTCTTTGCAGGGAAAAGGCTATCATGGTTACTTTGAAATTAGATTAAGCTATAACAACTAAATCTGAAAGATCTCTGCTCAATGAACGTCTTATTTAATCATCTTTCACTCAACAAAGTCAGTTATTTCCAAGGTATTTCTATTTTTCTCAATTGCTTCCAGACAGTTCTGTGGTTTTGACTTCTGCTGATCTTTTTCAATGAAAATAAATGAACCATCTGGAAAAACAAGCACACATAAAACACCACTTCCTACATTTTAAAATGTTAAATTTGGAAATGAGGTTTTTTTATTTCTTTCCTCACGGAAGATTGTTGGTGTATTCAAAGTGCCAACAGGATTAATGAAATTTCATGAAGAACTTCTGGAAAGGTCAAAAAATAAAACAAAACAAAACAAAAACCTGTGATCTTCTGGATTTATGACTTGTAGAAAACTGGCACACCCTGCATTAGTCCTGAATCCTCATTTCAGCTCTGAGCAGGCAACCATCTAGGAAAGGTGTGGGACTTCAGAGGACAGAGCCAGTGAGGAAGCATAAGAACCCTGCAGTTGCTAGCCATCGGACAGACAGGGCATCTGTTCCATTTCAGGTATGACTCAACGTGGCTGAAAGTCTGAGACAGGAACAAAGTGGAGCTGGCACTGACTGGTACTGTAGGCCTAATGTAAAGCAACTGCGAGACTCCTGCATGGTCCACATCTTGTGCTAACAGTCTGACTCCATTCTTTCGTAAGGTTCTCACAGCCACCTACAAGGCAAGTACTGCTGTGCTGTGTATACACAGGTGAGGAAGCTGAAGCATTTGTCTCTTCTCTTTGGGTAGGACAGGAACAATTTCAAATAGCGGAGAACTACTCAGAGTTCCCAGAAGTCTAGGTCCCTGTTACTCCCCACTCTGGAAACATGCCATGAACTGATCTCTCCAACATTATTCTCTATGTCATCCACCAACTTCCCAAGTGGCAGGGCTGCGAGCAGAAAAATGATAGCAGTGTACTGTCAGAGAAGAAAACTAGACTAGGATCAGGAAGCCTGAACCCAAAGTCTGCTGCCATCACCACCCAGCCTCTTTGCAAGAGAAGAGTCTTCTACCATATTGTAATGACAATAATCACCACTTGTCCCCCTTTTGGGGCCATCCTGGAGATCCAAAGTGACAGTGTAAGCCAAAGCATTGTGCCCTCTGTGAAGGCCTGCACAGTCGGCTGCTGGGCCACTGACAGGTGAGCAGCAACTCACCTCGGAGAACTCTGTTTCGTATTACTGAGACCCACCCAGAAGAAAAACATCAGTGCACTCCTGGCTCCAGGAAACAAAAAGTGCTTACTGGGCACTCCTGATACTAGTCGAAGTGGTCGTAACACTCGAAAGGCACGGAGGGCTTTGACATCAAAGCCTCCTGATTTGCCGCTAGAGTGGTTCCCGCCTTCTGTTTCTTTGGTTAATTGTTCCAAAATTACACTAAATAATCTGAAAGAAAAAGAAAGAAATGTTAAGAGTCTGCCACCCAGGGAAGCAAAACAGGATGATAATAGTAGTTATTTTTGAACAAGGACTAATTCTGTAAGGTTGCTACCTAAATAGCAAGCAAAGCAAAGGCAAGGCCCCAGCTCTAGAACCTGAAGCTGATCCCTCTGTCTAACATGATTTGAGTTAGGGGTTCATCTGTTTCATAACAATGAAGCAGCCATGTGCAGGGTATCCCCGCCTAGACAGGGACTCACAGGGATACAGTGATGAGCAGTGGGGCTGCCCCAAGCTGAAATGAGAGCAATGACCTTGATGGTTACCATTCTGAGCACTTGCCCTGTACTAGCACCTTACATATATTACCTTGCTAATCGTCACAGAAATGCTATGCAGCAAGAATTATTAACACTGCTTTACATATACAGAAACAGGATTGATGGGAACAAATATTCTGCTCAAAGTCACATAAGTAGGGCAAAACGAACACTTGAACACAGGCAATCTGCCCCACTAGAATGTAGTTCTTTAAGGGCAGGGAGTTTCACTAGTTTGCTTTGTCTAGCTTAGTGCCTAAAACAGTTCCTGACACATATGAAGTGCTCAAAAATATCTGATGAAGTCAATAAACGACCTCAACATCCCACAACTTAATGTGCTGTACTACGTCCAGTGCCATCATTCACATGCTTGCACCCACACATCCCTACACCCTCATGGAAATATTTGGGGAATGATACAAATCACAGACAGTAAGGAACTAAGCAAAGGCTAAGAGCAATTACTGAAGGAAAGGTATTGTCATTTTCTCTTTTGAAATGTGAACAATATTGTATCTGGCAGCCATGGTAAGTTTTTTTCCCACTCTCAGAAGGTTTTTTTGGATATAGCTATTCTCAGGCAATCTGCTCACTTAACAGCTACTTTTGTTCTTTCAAATAAATATTTATTCTTCACGACTGTTGCTCACTTTTCAGAATATAAATATAAAATTGCCCGCTGCAAATAGCATCAACTCTGGCCAATCAGATTGTAGGAATGATTGGCCTGGCAACAAAGAAAAGGTTCCTAAAGGTTAATTAGCAGCCAAAGCAGAAATTCTGCCCTCACTGGCAGGCTGCTGGATCACTAAGACACTAAGTCCATGAAAAACAGGGTGGTCTGATTGCAGTCCTGATTGGGCACAGCCCTGTCATTCTGGGGGCATTTATAGACCAACTCTTTGTTTTAATAACAGTACAGCAATTGGCAATAAATCCATTGAGGAGGGGAAACAAGCCAGGTCTCTACCTTTCCAAAGCTTCAGAGGTGGGCTCTTCCTAGCTATGGCTGGGGAAATAGATCAACTTTATGACAAATTTCTCATTAATGTAATTTTAAAAAGTTATCATGAACCCCTGCAGCAAGGCTAAAGTTAAAAGGCTCTCCTCCAAAACAAGTTCATAGCTTCACAAAAACAAAGCAAAAGGAAGAAGGAAAACCTCAAACTCTTCTGAAATATGGAAGCCACAGGAATTTTCATCCCAAAGCGTTAGGAAAGTAATTTATGCAGGTGGTGACTTAAGATCACTTTCAAGTATCAATGTTTTGCAATGTTCACTTCACAGTATTTTCATCCCCTGTCCTTCAGCAATGTCCTTGAAAACAGGTGAATAAATGTCTCTTTCTCTCTTTCATTGCAGAAGAGTCTGAGTCACAGAGAAAAAAAAAGATGGCTCACATTCCCAGGTTGCATCCATATCTAACAGTTCTGAGGCATTAAGAAAGGCCCTCTTCTCTGGGACCCAGCCTCTCTGTCTGTGAAATGGGAAATTGGATTAAGGGACACAGACCCCGCCCCGCCACTTCCTATTTTCGTATTCTGTAATTCTATTCCCTTACCACCACCTCTGCCCAAAAAAGCATCATGAGCCTGAAAACATAAGGACAAGAAAGAAAGCAACATTTAGCCCTAGGTTGTTATTAAAAGTTTTCCCTAGACAGGACAGAAAAGACAAGTAGCTGCCTAAATTAGTAAAAGTCAGAAAAACCAGGAAGAAGACTCCATGTTCTTATTCACAAAACCTTAAATAATGAGGTTGAATGTGTGAATATTTGAAATGTTTCTTTCTTGAAAAACCAGGAGAGTAGGATAAAAATTGACTCACATCACACTTTTCTTTAAAGGGAGTAACTTCAGCTCCAGGAGACCCCATTGAGTCCTCTGGTGGTCACGTTATTAACAGTTAATATTTTAGAACTACCCATTACTTTCTTAATGTCTCTATTAGTGAGAATTCTCACAAAACGAATAGGTCACTGTGAACTTGGAAGAGAAAATCCACTGGCTCGAGATACAGACTACAATTGGAAACTTTAGTGAGCAGGAATTTGATTCAAATGAAGACATCACAATTTGTCTTTTTCTTTTATACAACTTTTCTCCTGTTCTTTGATCACAATTTAGTGCCTACTTTAGATGAAGAATAATGTTATAGTCTAAAGTTTTTCATACTTACTGAGAAAGAGATCGATAAGCACATTTTAGTTTCCTAGATGATTTTTTTACTCTTAAAATCAACTATATTGCAGTTGAGTTTACACATACTAAAAGGTACTCATTTAACATGTACAATAAGGTGAGTTTTGACAAATGTGTAAGTTTAAGTAACAAACACCACCATGAAGACACAGATATCTCCAACTGTTCTCTTATGCCCCTGTGCAGGCGTCTTCTCTCTGAGCCCTGCCTTCAATATCTACTGATGGGCTCTTACCCAGATAGCATTTTTTTCCTCTTTTAGAACCTACATAAATAGAATCATGTAGTATGTTCTTTTTGTTTATCATCTTTTGCTTGACATATTTCTGAGGTTCATCCAAGTTGTTAAATTTATCAGTTTGTTTCTTTTTTTGGTCAAGTAATACTCCATTATACAAATGTGCCAAATGCATTTATCCATTCACCTGCTGTGAGACAATTTGGGTTATTTCCAGTTTTTTCTCTTGAGTAAAGCCCTTCTGTGCACGTGTTTTTGTTTATCTTGGGTAAATACTTAAAAAATAACTGGTAACATGGTCACATGGTAAGTGGTTTTAACATTTTTAACAAGTTGTAAATTTTTTCCAAAGTTGTTCTATCACTTTCCATTTCTAGAAATGGCAGATGAGAGTTCCAGTTGCTCTACACATTAGTTAACATTTGATATTTTTGGTTTTTACATTTAGTGACTCTAGTAGGTGCACAACGCTGTCTTTGAGATAAGGACATTTTTCTAATCACTAACAATGTTCACCAGCCCTTCACAGGTTTGTTGGTCATTCACATGTTCAAATCTTTTGCCCATTTGTATACTGGGTTGTCTGCTTACTGTTGAGTTGCAGGAGTTCTTCATATATTTTGAACACAACTCCTTTGTTAGAGTTGAATATTTTTTACCAATCTGTGAATCCCTTTTTATTTTCTTCACACTGTCTTTTGAAGAAATGTTGTAAATTTTGATAAACTGCAATTTTTCAATTATTCTTTTCTTCAATTCTTTTATGGTTGATGCTTTTTATGCCTGAGAAATTTCTGCCTACTCTGAAGTCATAAAGATTTTGTCCCATATTTTTCCTAGAAAAAGAATGTGGTTCCTCTAGGGCAAGTTTCAACAAAAACTTTCTACAAAGTGTCAGATGGTAAATATTTTAGGATTTTCAGGCCACAGGGTCTCAACTTTGCTGTTAAACACCAAATATCCATGGACACAAGTAAGTGTGGTAGAATTACAATAAAACTTTATTTGCCAAAGTAGGTGGCAAGCCGGGCGTGGTGGCTCACGCCTTTAATCCCAGCACTCGGGAGGCTGAGGTAGAAGGAGCATTGTGAGTTCGAGGCCAGCTTGGGCTACAACGCGAGCACAAGGCCGGCCTGAGCTACATAGTGCGACCCTGCCTCAAAAAACTAGGGCCGGGAGTTTGGCTCAGTGGCTTAAGCATCTGTCTGGCAGGTGCGAGGTTGTGAGTTTGACTCCCGGTGCCACAAAAAAACAAAAACAAAAACAAAACAAAAAAAAAAAAAGTAGGTGTCAAATAAAATACTTTCTCAGTAGGTGGTGGGGTGGGGGCAAGATTTGGTCTATTAGTAGCAGTTTGCCAATCCAGGTTCTAGAGTTTAAAACATACATGTTATCACAATCTATCTTCAAATAATAATTTCTCTATCTATCTATTGTGCAAGTACTTGACAAGAGAATGCAATTATTGCTCTACCCCAATCCTTTGTGCAATTATTGAAATATATTTTTCTTCTATGAAAGGTATAAACCCCACAACACATTGTTATTTTTGCTTTAAATGACTACATTTAAAAATCTTTTAAAATGAGAAAAAATGAGAAAAAATACCTATCCATGCATTTATCCTTTCTGGCCTTCTTCTTTCCTTTCATGTGGACCCACATTTCTATCTGGCATCATTTTCCCTTGGCCTGCAAAACTGCCTTTGAACTTCCTTGAGGTCCAAGTCTATCAGTCATGAATTCTCAGCTCTGATTTGCCAAAAAAGGTTCTTTTTTTTTTTTTTTTAACTTCAGTCTTGGAATCTATTTCACCAAATAAGAACTGGAGGTTGACATTTTTCCCCACTTTAAAGAAGTCTCTTTATTGTCTGCTTGCTTGCATAGCTGTTCAGAAGTCTGAGACAGTTTTTGCTCTGTTTTAAAATTTTCTCATTGTCACTGGGTTTTAATAACTTGACTGTGCCTGTGATGTCCCTTTTCATGGCCTTCTTTACATATATTTTGCTCAGGCTTTTTTGAACTTCTTTCACGAGTTTATATTTTCATCACATTTGGAAAATTTAGTGTCATCTCTTGAAATAAATTTTTTCTGTCTCTTCTCCTTCTGAGACACTCCAAATATATGAAGGTTAGACCACTTGGTAATTCCCCACAGGTTGTCGATGTGGCATTCATTCTTTCCTTAATTAGCATTCTTTACACTGCTGTATCTTCAAGTTTCCTCATGTTTTTTCTTTGATAGTGTCTCATATGGTATTAAGCCAATCCAGAAAAATTTTTATTTTTAGGTGTATTTTTCAACTTTTGAAGTTATATTTGGTTCTTCGTTATATTGTCCCATCTTTTTCATTATAGTCATGTAGTCCTTTAAGTCTACAAACATTTATAATAGCAGGTTGTAATCTATTATAAAGTCCTTCTCTATCTGTTCCTGTTGACACAATTTCTTCCTGGTTATAGGTAAGATTATTTCATACGTCTAGTATTATTGTATGCTGAAGATTTTTAAAAATACTTCTAAGGATCTAAGCATGGTGGTACACATCCAGAATCCCACCATTCTGGAAGGCTGAGGCAGAAAGACTGCAAGCTTGAGCCTAGCCTAGGCAATTTGGCAACTTAATGAAACACTATCTCAAAATACAAAATAAAAAAGAGCTGAGGCTGCAGCTTCATGCAAAGGCCCTGGGTTAAATTAAAATTAGTGCCAAAAACTAAATAAAATAATTTCTATTTTTCTATCTTCCTCTGAAGAGTACTGAGGTATTTTGATCTGTTTTTGTTATTAAGTTAAGTTACTTACTAACAAAGTAAGTTTGATCCTTTTCAGGCTTTAAAAAAACCCCAAAACATTAGCAAGGGCTTTGGGAAACCTTTACACTAGAACAGGGGTTGGCAAACATTTTCTGCAAAACATCAGACAGTAAATGTTTCAGGCTTTGTGGACCTAAACTACTCAATTACATAAACAATGAGTAAGGCTACATTAAAATAAAACTTTATTCATAAAAATAGATGGCAGGCTAAATGGGCTAGACTTTGGCCCACCACACAGTTTGCCAATCCCTGCTCTAGAGCTTAGTTAGCTCTACTAATAATAGTCCTTCTAGAGCTTCCATGACAGTCCAAAGGGTTCACTGAGGTCTTTTATTCTAATCAGTCAGAATCTGAACACAGTTCTGCACTAGGTGAGCCCTGGTATTCACTGTACACCCACTCTCCCACTCCAACCTTCTTCTTTTTTCTAATAGTTTTCTTTGCCTGGCTTCATAGAATTATATCTCACATACATCTCAGCCACAGTTCTGGAAGACCACAAGACACATTCACGGAGGGCTCTCTCTGACTATTTCCCTCTTTTCCCGTATTCTGCCTCTCAAGTTTCTGGCACTGAGCTCCTCCTGAACTCTTCATTTTGTCTCCTAAACTTGGGGGGACCAGGATGCTTACTTGGTTCCCTGTCTTTGTGCTGTGCTGTCATATGCAAAGTCTCCAGGCAGACAGCATGTGGACACAAGACATGGAGCTAAGATCTCCATTCTCCACCTGAACAGAAAGTCCAGTGGCAAGAGAGGCACAGCAAGACTGCCAGGGAACCAAGAGACCTGCCTTCCATTCCTCGACAGAGTACGACAAATGAAGGAAGAAACCTTCCTTCCTGCCTGTCTCCCATCTGTTCACCGAAAAGCAGTGCCTTTTCAAAGACGCCTCAGGTGCCAATGGACTATGGTAGCGTTTTCCCCTCATCTGTCTAATTACCCCACTGGGTCACCACTTTGGATCGCATTTTAATTTTCTGGGTTGAAAGGACAGACCTCAAACTGATTCTACTTCCCAACAGCCAGCAGAATTAGTATCAAATGAAAACCCAAAGAAGTCATGATAAAATGATAATCTGAAAGAAAAATCACCTTGTTTAACTGCAAAAGGCAGTTGACCAAAGTCACAGAAAGAAAAAAAAAGGCTATTTAAAAATATCTCTCTACAGAAATAAACATAATCTTGGGAGCAACTGATAAAACAGCTAGGGTAATTAAGATTCTAAAAAAAAAAAAAAGATACACTTTATTTCCTTCACATGGATATTTGGTTCAAAGATTCATCATTCTTCTGATACCAATTCATTTTTCTCTGCTAGCAACATTTCTGGGTGTGGAAGGAGCAGGAAAACACAGGCCACTATTTTTTATTTCAACATTCTCTACCTAAAACTACTGATGTCTTCTTCTTGCAACAGGATTTTGAGAAAACACCTGCTTCTCTGCATTTCTAGTTTACTTCATTTTATGCCAGCTATGTGACATCATTCAGACACTTGTTTTGTTATTTAAAGTAGGAGAATAGCATGCCAGACTTTCTCCCACAAGTCGGCATGAAAAAAACAGCTTTGTTCACGGGATGTTAAACAGCAGTGTATCTCGGTGTTACAAGGCATTATTATTATTATTATTATTTAGCTTGCCAGGGTGCTAAGTATTAAGAGCTCTCATCATCTGACTCTAACCATCAGCAGGGCTGATCTATTTGTGGAGATTCAAGGCCCTGGAAGGTAAACTATATCTCATTAGGAGCTTAGACTTCCTTCCACAACATATTACTGCAAATGAGAATAATAAACCAGTTTCTTTGCAGAGATTGGCAAGGTATTGACAGTCTTAAAAGAACTCCCAGTAGGTCCTGGTACAGTAACCGGCATAAAAAGCAATGTTCTTCCCTAAAAAGACTGTTAGTCCTCCCTCCAACCCCTACCTCTTATTTTCCAGATAAACATTTTCCCAAAGTAAGAAGGACTTACTTACCCTACTATTACTATAACAAAATCCAGTAAATTCCATCCATTCCTAACATAAGCATTTGGATGTAGCAATAATCCATATGCTATAATCTTCAAAAATGTCTCGACTGTAAAAATAATCAGGAAGGCATATTCTACTTTTTCCTGCGAAGAGAAACAAAGAAACACACCAAAAAGAAAAAAAAAGTGATTAGAATCAACATCTCAGAGATACAAGCACTTTTCTCCAAAGTTTTATGAGAAATGGAACAATTACATTGCACCTGGGCCAGGAAAGCGTTTTAATTTTAACACTGAATTTCTCATAAGCAACTGCGTGTAAAATGCTTTTCATTCCCGGCCGCATGATTGCATTTTGCCACCTGCCCTGGATGTGTGTGCAGTGAGTCTGCCTAGGACATAACGGGCATGTTTGTTATTTGCACACATTTGCAGAACGCAGCATGTTTTTCTCCTGAGATTGCCAATTCAGGCCTAGAAAAGCACAAAGGTGCAAGTAAAGATTGCACCAGCAGGTTTGAACAGAGTGTCCTCTGGAAGAAATGAAGACGTGTCTGTTTTGATCCTTATTTCCTCTTGGGTTTACATCTGACTTATCAGAGTCAGCTTTGTCACTAAGTAGCAGGGTGACCTTGCACAAGTCCTTCCCTTCCTGTAGACGTAAGTGTCCTCATCTCCAGAGTTAAAGGGAATGAATTTGGATGGCGAACGCACTGCCTGATTACTGGCATGCCCCCTCCCTGGGCAGCGCTGTTGCCAGGCCACCAGGCACCTACCCAGGGCTCAGTCTTTGAATTCTTAACTTTGCTTAGTCCTCATAGGCATTCCTGCCACGCACCTCGATGGTGTCGCCCACCCCAGGGTTGGAAGACTGAGAACCTTTCCAGTTCCAATCCCCAGGAATCCATGAGCCGAGGAAAACACCTCACTGGGAAGGTCTAAACACTTTGACTCTTTTCTCCTTTATAAATATTTCTTTATATGGGCCTAGTTTCCATAGAAATCTGAACCAACAGGCATTCCCTGGTAAGAAGCTATCTAACAGCTAAACAAAAAAACATCCACAATGAGAACTCTTCAATCTGGCCTATGGAGAGCTAATGCTGTCTGTGGGCTCTTGATGCTTAGTGAACTAGAAGTCATGGAATTCACTTATTAATATGCCTAGCAAAAGAGATCAAAATAAATTTGACACAGGAACATACTCAGTAAGCACCTCTTCTGCATGACAGGCTCTGTACCAGAAGTGAGGATTAGCAAAACAACCCCAACCTTGATCACAGTTCTTGAAAGCTTTAGTTTGGTAGTGGACAAGAGGGTTTCAAACATACACAGAGAACCTCTGAAATCGCAAGACAAGGTGCTGACAAAGGCCCCTCCATCTCTACCTCTGCCATCTGCAAAGGGCCAAGGTCTTATCCACTTCCCCCTCACCCTTCCTTTACACAACTGACTGGGCAAGAACTTTGCTGTGCTTTATGTGACTACTACTATAGCCATATTTTTATAAATGCAAATAAATATATATTTGCTTGCAGTAACCCCTGTGCTCTTTTATGTTTAAATGAGAACTTTGCCCAACCTGGCCCTGGGCTCTAGCTGTCTGCTGCAGGGGTACCGCCCTCTATCTCTGGTTGCCCCCCACAGAACTTCCCCATGACTTGCTACCAGTATCCTCCCTCGTGGCCACCAAGGGAACCATCCAAGCCAAGCTGTGCATTCCAGAAGTCATCCTACTTTCAATCCCCCGCTGGTCATGTAAAAGCCAGTTTATTGATTCTTCCTTCTCTGGCCCCACAGTGATCATGGTCCCTGTCATTCCTAAACTTGCACTCAGAGCTTCCTCTGAACTCCAGGACACCACCACAGCAGTCTGATAAATTCTATTTTGGTTTGAGTTATCCAGAGTCAGGGCATTTTACAACGTAAAAAGGCCAGCTCATTCCCAGCCTCTTCGCTCACGCCTTCTCTGGACCTTCAAACAGGTCACCTTCTCGGCAGGACTCTCCCTGTCCCCTATACCTGCACTGCCCCATCCCTCCCCAGTACCCCACTCACTTCATGGAACCCTGTCTTCTGGGCTCAGGAGCTTTAGGAGATGCTCCCAGAGTGGCAGGCACACGCTCGGGCCACAGGCAGACCTACAAGACTGCCCTTGCTTTGTGACCAGCGTCCCCCATGCCGAGGAAGCACACCATGTCACACTAGACAGTTACACTGAGCAACAGAGCCTCATTTTGCTGCTGGGTGAAAGGGACAGATTCAGGAATATTCCAATGAGGCAGAAACATTAACTCTGAAAGCTAAAAGAAAAAAAAAATAGAAAAGAAATAAAGCAAAGAGAAAAGATTGTTATTTCAACCAGAAGCAAAAATCCCTGCAAATTCCAACCTGCTGTGCTCAAATCAGACCCTGACCACCAAATGTACATCACTAGTGTTTTTGACACTTAGAGTTCTAAGGGAACAAGATAATCTAAAAATGGAATACTGATTTTACAACTCCTCTTCCTCTTTTATCCATTCTGCTTTATTTACTAGGCCAGACAGGGGGAAAAATGGTGTTTGCTGGCATCAATATTCATAGCAGTTACATCCCTATGTCAAGACACACCATACTTCAGTGCAGAAAAACAAGGCAGAGAACAAAGAGTACACCTACAAAACACAACTTGTTTTTCTTCTTTGGTTTTTATTTGTAAGTAATATTGCCACAATAACACAGGGGCCATTAGTATAACAGAATTGTCTAAGGTTCTGTTATTCCTCTTGTTTACCTTCTCCCCTTCCTTTTTTAAAGACTTTGTCTCCTTCAAAAATCTTTAGCGCAAATGACTTGATAAAATTGATTGCAAGAAATATACCACTGCTTTCCTGGAACTTATTACAGAGATTCCATCATGAGGCTAACTGAACAATCACGGCCTGCACAATACGACAGACCACTTTGCCCAGAAACTAATGTCATCTTGGTCTTTGAGCCTGCCATTAAAAAGGACTCTTATAAGATAAGGGTACCTCTACATTAAACAAATGTAGTGCTTTAAAATTTTTTTTTGCAAAGCAACAATCAGGGGAAGTAGGATAATTATTTGTTTTATAAAAAGTCTGTTCATTTAAAAAGAGAAAGTCAAGTTAATTTGAAAAGGAAGCCAGCAAGATTGTGAAGTCTCTAACTGGGCAAGGCAGCAATACACAGAGCAGTGAAGGTATCGGGTGAGACATACACAAACAAGACACTGAGGTCTGGCCAAGACAAGTGCGCAAAGGAAGAAGCAACGGGAAGGACAAAAGAAGTGGGATGGTTGAGGAAGGAGCATGAAGGAACCCTCCAGACTAGACAGGAAATGAGGTCCCTTCCATACAAAACGTGGGCAGGGCTACATCTTAAAAAGCCCTCTGCCCCAAGGCTAAATAGAATGATGCCCACCGCCCTCCACTTGCTGGGCAGAGCCAGACCTGTGCTGCTCTGCCACTCACCACTATGGGTTTCTTCTCACAGACACAAAGTTCCAAGGGGCGGGGCTGGTCAAAATCCTTTTGGAAAAACACCACCAGAGACCCTCCTAATCTGGACCTTGTGAGCCCCCCAGTCACCACGGAAAGAAAGACTCAAATCTAATTCAGAAACCTACTTCATTTCTTTAAACTGTGGCATTTCATCAGCAGGACTATCTCTAAGCCAACCACCCCTAAACCAGGTTACATTTCTAGACCAGTTAACTGTATACGTAACAGTAAGAAACAGAAGCTGTCAACTAGCAGTGGGTAGGAGGGGCCAGAATCCTTGTTACTTGGTTCTTTCCTATCCTATTTTCAGGGATCCTTTCACTAGTGTTGCAGTATCAACATCCATCTGTCTTTCCCTCTATCCATCCACCCATCCACCCCTGAGCACCTGGTCCCTCCTTGGGAAAGTCTGATCCCTAAGCTCACAGAGCTTCCAACCTACTGTCAGAAGATCAACAGAGGACTGATGCAGACATTCACCTTTCTGCTCCTCTCATCTATCCACATGGCAACATATGTCTGGAAAAGCTTTCTTGGCTTATTCTCTGCCAGCAGCTGCCCGTCCTCCAACTCTCCTGCACTCTGCCAGTGTGCTGCAGTCCTGGGCTCCCTATTGGCAGGAATCATCCCTTACAATCTTTGTACCTCTACCATCCAGCACCATATCAGGTAGAAATAAGGCACTCACAATTGCTACCTCAAGTACAGAAGGAAAAAGGGAAAGAATAAAGAAACAAAACTAGACATAAAGAAAACCATAAAAACTCAAGGTTTTATGATCCTAGTATGTACATCAAAAGCAAAAAACAGGGTTTTCACCCAAGTTACCATAAAGCTTTTACAGATCAGGCCTGAAATAAATGGTCAAACTGCTGGGATAAAAACTGTTATCATGGTACCTGGCCTTCCCTTTCCATCCCAATCTGCAGGCCCAGGGTAAAGTCCTCAAGTTTCAAGGCTTCCCCTACCTTCATTGTCTAACTCTCCCACTTCTCATCTGGAAGAATCCTTTGCTCCACACCATGGGCCAACCTGCTATCTTTCACATATGTTAGACTCTTCCCCTCCTCTATGCCTTTAGCCAGCCCCCTTCCCCACGTGGTACACCTGCCTCCATACATGTAAACCTCTCTCTTCATACACAGCAACCACACAGCACTATGAGACAGGGCTGAAAATAAGCCCTGAGGAGAATGAACACAGGATCTGTAGCCATATTAATTTTCTGCTAGCCCTGGCTGAGCCACTGATCATGCTACGGTCCTGGGCCACAGTGGAACCTTTCTATATCCTGTTCCCCCTTTCCAGAACATCTCCCCACCCATATTTTTCATCAGGCTAAGCTCTACTTGTCCTTCAAGGCTTAGCTTAAGGGGTTCTTCCACAGCAAAGCCTTTACTGACCTCCCAGAAAAACACAGGAACCCACTGTCATATGCTGTAAAAGCCTGTTATATTTCATAGTCCTAAATCACAATAAAAACTTAAAATTTTAAAAATTATCTTTAATAGAAAAGTCCATAATAAATCTGCACATTTACAATCAATTCACCTTTCATAAAGAGGCAAAGAACACACATGAATAAAGGACAATCTCATCAATAAAGGGTGTTGGTAAAACTGGGTAGTCACATGCAAAAAAATGAAATTGGACAATTTACATCACACTACATGCAATAATCAACTAAGTGGATTAAAGATTTAAACATTAAGAGTACTAAAAGAAAACATAGGATAAAGCTTTCTCACAATGGTCTGGGCAAATACTTTTTTTTTTTTTTTTTTGAGACAGGGTCTTATTATGTAGTCCAAGCAGACCCTGAACCCACTACATAACTCAGGCTGGCCTCAAACTCACAGCAATCCTCCTGCCTCCATTTTCCAAGTGCTGGGATTACAGGCATGTGCTATCTTGTCCAGTCAGCAAAAACTTTTTAGATAAAACTACAAGAACAGGCAACAAGAGCAAAAAGTCATCAAATGGAGATTGGATCAAACTAAAGAAGTTACGTCCAGCAAAGGAAACATCAGCAGAATAAAAAGGCAACTTATAGGACGGGAGAAAATATTTGCAAAACATACATCTGGTAAGGGATTAATATCCAAAACATACAGTGAACTCAGCTCAGTATCAAGAAAGCAACCCAATTTTTTAAAATGAGTAAAGGATCGGCATAAACATTTCTCAGAAGAAGACATACAAATGTTAACAGGTACATGCAAAAATATTCAACATCAATAATTATCAAGGAAATACACAGTGAGTATATATACCTATTAGGATGGCTACTATCAAAAAGACAGGCATTAAGTGTTGGCAAAGAAGTAGAGAAAACAGAACCCTTACACACTGTTGGTGGGAATGTAAATTAATCCAGCCATTACAAAGGTTCCTTAAAAATTTAAAAATGTAACTACTATAGAATTCAGCAATTCCACTCCTGGGAACTAGTCCAAGGAAATGAAATCAGTGTGTTGAAGATACACGTGTACTCCCATGTTCACTGAAGCATTATTCCTGATGGTCAAGATGTGAAGCCAACCTAAGTGCCCTCGAGTATATGAGTGGATAAATTTACAATATGGTAAATATACACAAGGGAATATTCTCCAGCTTTTGAAAAGAAGGACAAACCTAGAGGATGTTATGCTAAGTGACATAATCTAGGTACAGAAGGACAAATACTCACAAGTGTCTGTATATATATATGCATGTGTACATGTGTGCATGCATGAGTTAAATTCAAGCAAAAAATACAATAGTGGTTACCAGAGGGTAGAAGTAGGAGGCCTGGAAGGAGTGAAGTAAATTCAGATTTATTGTACAACGTGGTATACAATACTATGTACAACATGATGTAAATTACTAAGACTAGATTCTAAATGTTCTCAGCACAAAAAATAAGTATGTGGACCAATGGATGCATTAATTAGCTTAATTAGCAATCTCGCAATATGTATCTCTGTCCAAATGTCATGCTGTACACTGTAAATGTGTACACTTTGTCAATTTAAAATAATTAAGTTTTTAAAAAATTACCTCTGCAATATTTGTGTCCCCCAATAAATGGTAGTGTCTGTAAGGCCAGAGGTCATGTCTATTTCATGCATCATTATGTACTCCCAAAGTCTGTCACAAAAATAGATATTCAACGTTGATAACTGAATACATAGGTCAGCATAATCTCTGACCAAATATTATTAGGTGTCCCTTCCTAATAATAAGTTCCATAATACCAGGGCCCCCTTGGGTTGGCTCTCTTCCAGGGAGACTTCCACCCCAGCGCAGCCGACCTGCCCTCTACCCATGGCCTGGCAGGCAGTGGCCGTTAAGGACCTCAGTGCCAGGCAATGGGGTCTGGCCTTTGTTTCTCATATGTAAAATGAGCAGACAGAATCAGATGAGCTCTTCTGGTTGGAAAACTACAATTCGCTGTGACTTGATGAGCAAAACCCAAACACAGGATTCATAGGGAAGTTCTAGAGGGCCCAGAGACCCCTGGGAAGAAAGCCAACCTAAGACAGTAGGAATCTAGAGCAGCTGCTAGTGCTCCAGGTGGCTGGCATCTGAGGTCACGGTGCACACCAAGCCTGGGTCTGCTGAGACAGCCTCCCACACACTGTCTCATACACTTCAGAGGTGACCTCAGGAAACCACAGTGCCACTATTACGTGGTTTCAATAAGCTGATCCAACGTCTAGTAACACTCTGGTGGGTGAACCATGGGAGGGTGACCAGCAGGCAGGCCTTGGCTCAGAACTGGTCAGCTGCAAACAGAGGTAATTTACACCCTTGCAGGTATTAATGAAGTATGTACTTAAGTAGCCTCCAATTGTTGTTTAATGCCACATTTACGTGAAGAAACTGGCCAAAACTGTTTGCCTTTGTTTTTCTTCATGTCTGGTTTAAAACTACAAATTTTATGTGACATTTGTGCTCTCTATCTCTACTCCAGTGTCACCCAATTTGAGTCATTTTCTCCTCTATCTATAAAGGAGAAAAAAATCATTCTTGTCTTTTCACCCAGGTTATGGTGAAAAGCCAATTAAGCAAAAAGGAGGAAAAGCTCAGCAAGCCGTCACACACTCTGCGAAGCAGGAATCAACTGCTCCCTCTGGATACAGTCCTCAGAGGAGCATCTCCAACTCTGAAGAGGTCCTCCATAGTCCAGAGATCCTGTGACCACCCAGCTGAGGCAGAACCCTGCCGGCATGTCATTCAGAATGGGCCCAGAGATGAAAAATGGAGAAGGTCAGCGGGGTGACCTCAAAGACATATGGTCTATGAACAGAGAGAAGCATCACACCTGGGGCAGAAGGAGGCCCAGGGAACCCTCCTGCTCACTAGGGCAGGAAAGGCAGCTGCTGCTTTGCTGCAAGGATGACAGAAGTCAGCTTGGATAGAGTGGGTCACTGTGGTCCTTGCTACGCAGCAAAATTACAGGGTGAAAGCACTCCAGCTTTCTTCAAAGAACCACTTTATCCCTTTTAGGCCAGGAGTGGGTTACTTGTTTAGAGATAGGCACATTTAACAGTCCACACCAGCCAGCTCCAATTAAAGCTAACCCCGTAATCTTCACTTCAGAAATTAGAGAAGAAGTTCTGTCACTTCTTATCGCAGTGTCTGTGTGAGTTTTTCATCACTGTGACAAAATACTGGCGAACAGCAACCTAAAGGAGGAAGGATTTATTTTGGCCCATGGTTTCTGGGGTTTCAGTCCATGGCTAGCTGACCTCATTGCTGTTAGACCTGTGGTGAGGCAGAAACATCATGGATAAAGATGTGGCAGAATGAAGCTATTCATCCCATGGCAACCAGGAAGCAGAGAGTATGCAAAAGGGCACCCAGCATCCAATCACCTTATCTTTTAAAAGCTCTACCTCTGGACAAGGAGTCTTTGGGGGACATTCTCGATACAAACCATGAATAGACTGCAAGTCTAGAGTTGCCAAGGGGATGCAGAGGTGGAGTGCCAACACCAAGGAAAGCCAAGCCAAAAATGGAGAGTGTGTCAGGCAGAAAAGCTTAACAAAAAGAAGCACCTGTCACTGTATGAGTCCCTGGATCAAACTGTGCCTGAAGTCAGAAATTCCCTCCCTTCCACTTGGGCTTTTCAGTTACAAAAGCTAATAAACTAATTATATTTGGGTTGGGTTTGTGGCTAATTTCAAGTGAAAAAAACTCCTAACTAAATGCATGCAGAGTGCAGGACCACAATGTCTCTGAAAAAACTGAAGCATCTGAGGGAATTTTCAGTAGCTGCTCGTAGAGAACCTCCTTTGAATTCTCCCTCTGACCAATAGGCTGGGTGAAGGATCCCTACACATAGGACCCATGCTGCTGCAAGTCACTGCCTCTGGAAATTTATTTAGGCTCAACTTTCCAAATTCATTCCTTCTAACTCATTAAATTTCTGTTGCCACCTTCAATTTTGAGTGATTTCTCGTGCTCTGCACACTCCTGTATCCATAGATGCTTCAGATTTGCCTCTGTGGAGACACAGATTCTGAGCTCCTTTGGTAGTGAGCACATTGCACAGCTGGCAGCCTCCTCCCTCCTCCCTCAGTATCCCCTCCAAGCACTGCCCACCTCACCTGCTACATTTCACTCTCTTTCAATTTAATTCAACAAAACTCACAAGCTATCTACTCTATACCAGGTAGGAACCAGACCAATGGGGATCTGAAGACAAGTAACACGATGTTCACATCCTCAAGGGGTCAGCAGAAGCATATACTAACATTTCAAGACACAGCAGATAACATTCAAAGGGAAGCAGAATACTGCACGTCTCCTGTGAGGAAATGAGGGTAGAGCAACAAATCATGCCCGGTACACTAGGGAAAGAATCTTGAAAGGCACGAGGCTGGATCAAGTGTAAATCTCTCCGTATCTGGCAGCCCAAGGAACTCTATATTCTGTTTACATTCCACCTCCTGACAATCAGCTGACTGCTATGACACCACTAGGGACACAGCCTCAATCCTACTGACTTCCCTCTGTCCTCCATATCTTTCTGCTCCAGTCCATCAACTTACCTAATGTATTGCATATATGTCATACCCACTGGCACATGTGGTCTTTGTGACTGTTCTTCTCCATGCTGAAAGCACATCTCTCTGATTGTCCAACTCCTGTTCTACCCTCTAAAGAAGGGCTAGGGTAGACTGTCAGTGTCTTAAGAGTGGGAACCTTTTTACCCATCTCTGCAGAATTCCCTCCCAGTACCATTTTCTCTAAGTACGATTCTGTCCCCTCTTTAGAAAGCCTGATACACTTGGCAGGATGCATCAATTATCACCACATGACTACAGCCTGGGCTCCCTGTAGCGGACAACCCTGCCAGTCACTGGATGGAGTAGCACGTGCTTCCCCAATCCTGATGCAGCTCAACCCAGTGTTTCCATTGAGTAGCACAGGCATCTGCAATAAAACATTGGCCATCCCAGAGTTGAAGGTTACACCACCTGTTCTGGCATTTAATTATGAAGTTAAATCATATCAACCAATTCCTGAGAACCTACTATACATATGAGACTATGACAGAGAGCAGAAAAGGGCTGCCTCAGGAGCTCTTAGTGTGGTTGGGAAGTAACCCTACTCACAGGTTATCTTGTATTAATTGTAGACTGTCAGTGTCTTAGGAGTGGGAACCTTTTTACCCATCTCTGCAGAATCCCCTCCCAGTACCAAAGCAGAGAACTGAACATTTAGCCTCAATAAATACTAAGATGTCAGCATTCACAAAAAAGGGAAAAAACAAAGTCATGATCTCAGAGCCACACTGCTAACTACTAGGCCAGCACACTTGTCATACAATCAGTGAGCCCTAAGAACAGTGACAATACCAAAGCCTAAATCTTACATACCCTCTTCTAGTTGAAGCTACAGAGTAATCAGTTCTTTCCAAACCAGGGCAGGCCTTTACGCCTTACCCCACGGGTCAGGTGAGATTGGGTAACAGTAGGATTATGTGCCCCATGTGGGGCTAGTCAGAATCATGTGCTGGTTCCTTGAGAATCCATAGGGCTCAGGACATGTTATGGTTTATATCTAGATGTCACCCAAAAACTTCATGGCACTCAGAAAGCAGAAAGCAGAAGAAAAGCTCAAGAGGAAGAGGGCAAGGACAAGATATCATCTCTAAGGTCATGTCTCCATGACCCACCCAGACACAACCAGAAGTGTGCTTTACTAATCTCCTAGGCATTACTCAAACTAAAAACGTTGAGGATCAAGACTAAGAGTCACAACATATGTTATGGTTTATACATTGTGTCAACTTGAGAAGTCTAGAAGCTTAATTAAGTAACTTAGGAGCCCTACATACATCCTGGGGTGTAGAGCACAAGCAGTTACCTGTTCATTGTGTCAATTTGAGGTCAGAAGTGTAACTGAGAGACTCAGCAGGGAGCCAGGGTTCCTACTTTGTAAATATCCCCATCCTGTGCAAAGGCAGGCAAGGAGATTTGTGAATGCTACACCCACCCTGGGAGGGGAGTGACCTGTGTACAATTTATAAGGGAGCAAAAGAGGCTTGCTCTTGCCCCTTTCACTCCGGCTGCTTTTGCTCTGGCTGCTACCTTGAAGTGTTGTCCCAGTGTCATGCCACCCTGCCTTGGAACCAGTTGATTATGGACTGAAACCTCCACAAACAGTGAGCTAAATAAACCTTTCTTTCCTTCATTTTGAGTGTTGGGTGTTTTGTCCTAGCAACAAGAGAAAAGTAACCAAGACAATGTAAAACGTATAAGGCTGGGTCTGTGTGTGACAAACCCCACAGCAAATCCTCACAACATGCTAGCTACTACCATGATGCCTGTACAATACTCCTTAAACTGCTATGGCCACCACCCAGGAGCAACACATTGCCTGGCATGGAATATTGCTAAATGCAGCGGTGCCTCAATTCAAGAATGCTTTTGTTTGTGAACAATTTGGTTTGCAAACAGAAGCGCCTTGCAAAATTTTGTGCTTGTTTGTGAACTCTGCATCAGGTAACGAACACAACCACAGCCATCTTTCCCACAAAAGCACAAATGTAGCTGTCTTTTCCAGAATCATGGAACCAGTTAAGTTTGTTACCCAAGGTACCACCATACTGTTCCCACTAAGTTAGTACTGGGACAATGTACTCAACTCACTGCTAACCCTGCAGTCTCAACCCTAGCAAGTGCACAAATCTCCCCTTCCCTAGTTTAGGAGCAGCTCTTCTTTGAGAGAGACAACCACCCCATGTCTACCTTCTCTGGCATCTTTCCAGACCATCCAGCGAGTGTCTAAGGTCTATTAGAGACAGAAAATAATAGGAGGTGAAAGGGCCCAACTCCCAGGCCTCATGTTACCCATTTCCCTACAACGTGATGGAATGGGGCAGATGGCAGGGCGGGGGGCAGCATCCATTGGTCACATTCATTTCGCCACAAAAACTACTCTTGGAATGAATGACCCTAAATCATAAATAACCTTTTCTCTGTAAATATGCTGAGACCACAGGAATATAGATACTGCAATTTCTAACTAAATTCATATATCAAAGTGCCTAACACTTATAGACTACAATTGAGATAAAATGTGTAATCTAGTTACTCAGAAAATTAATAAGTCCACGCCTATAATTCGCCATTGTTTTAGTATTGCAAAGTTAATGAAGAGACATTGGGAGGCTTAAAAACCAGGCACTGGCCAACTGAAGCCTTAAAAGAGAAAAGAACCAACAAGACAACCATAGTGTAGGACTAAGGCTCAGCAGACCTATGCTCAACTGGAAGCACCTAAGAAGTTAGCGTCACCCCTGCGCTGACCTGGTCTCACCAGTCCAGCCTCACTCTCATCTGTCACTTGGCAAACCTACCAGAGACAGGAAAAAAGGCTCTGCCACTGTTCCCCGAGTGTAAGCTTCACGCAGGCATTCTACAAGTGATGCCGTTCTGGGAAAGCACTGGCTCCAGAAATAGTTACGGGGGGTACTTTCTAACTCCACTTTTTCACATTTGATTTGTTTGAGATTTTTTCGCTGTGCATTTTTACTTTAAACTCTAGATATGTAAGGCAGATAAATAAGGTGAAAAGAAAGTTAAATTTATATGAAAAAGAAAATAGAATGAAACAGAAATAAGGCAATTATAAAAAGGTATCCTGGAAAGACCTACCTTTATTAACATATTTGAGACCTACCTTTATTATTAATGTGAAAGAAGGAAGTCGTTCAAATCACCTTAACCCTTGAATGAAACTGTTTCCTGGCATGCACATACACAAAAATGTTTCCGGAGGATTAGAATAAAAAAAAAATCACCTGACCATAGGAACTAAGCATCATTTATAGGAAGCAGAATAATATTTGCCTCTCTTCATGGAATTTGTACAGTGACGGAGAAGAGTGAATTGTTTCAATGAATTCATACAAAATTAACTCAGTAATTTATATCCAGCTGTATTTGACAAAAAAAGACATAATGGGGAAATATCAGAACATATAGGAAGTATTTGAATATGCTAACAGTAAGTGTATTTTCATCAAATTTATCTTTCAAATGACATAAAGTGCATGTTTTGGAATTTCAATGTAAACTGTATTTATTACTGCTGGGCAGGAAAAAAAAAAATAAAGCTGAACAACACAGATCGAGAAGCCAAGAATTGGGAGCCATCAATGGACACCAATGGGCATAAATGTCAACTTTCCTGCTCACCCAGAAACACTCTCCCCTATTCCACATTCATAAAAGCCTTTAAGTTGAAAGGTATTTAAAGAATGCAGAGTGAAACACCCAAAAAGCAAACCAAATGGTCAGAAACAGTCAACCCAGGAATTGATGAGGACAAAGGTAAATTTCCTATGGCTGCTTTCCAGAAGATGAACCCAATCTCCAGGAAAGGAAACAGAGAGCTGGGCCAGAATTGGCAGTGAGGCCCCTGCTTACCCTAGGAGGGCAAGTGAGGCTGTCCTGGCTGTAGCTATATCTAGGCTTCTCTGGAGAGCGCAGAGAGGAGACTGGGTGGTGTCAAGATGGGAGTTCATGAGTCCTTGAAGTGAGGCATGGAAGAACAGCAAGCTGAAGGCTTTGAATCACAAATCTGAAGTGCTTGAGCTGTGATACTCCACACACCCATCAGCACTGTCCTCCAGCAGATGTATGGACTGAAATTCAGACTGAGAAAGGGCAACACAGCATGCCAAGCATCTTCACGCACAAAAAAGTACCAACCACCTGCAGGCTGGACACAGAGAGAAGGGAAAGTGTGCGGCAGACTTTATCGTCCTCATACCCTTCCTATCTTCCCGAAGCCTCTTCAATCCACATGGGGACTGGATCATAAAACCAAAAAGCCCTGACCCAGCTACAGCACTCCTTGAAACACACCAAAAGAAATTAAAATCGGCATACTCTAGAGACACTTGCATACCCTTGTTTACTGCAGCACAATTTGCAATAGCCAAATTCTAGAATCAGCCTAGGTGCCTGTAAAGGGATGAGCAAGTAAAGAAAACGCACAACTGAGTATTATTTGACTTTAAAGAACAAAGCCATGTCATATGAAAGAAAATACATGGAACTGGGGATTAGCACAGCAAGTGAAATAAGCCAGATTCAGAGAGACAAGAACCACATGTTTTCTCTCATGTGAAATCTAGAAAAAATAAGAAAAACATGATTTAAAAGTAGAAGGCAGACTATTAGAGAAAAGGAAGAGGATCAAGGGGAGAAGAGAGGGGAGGATAATGGAGAGACAGATAAAAGTATATCACGCAGCCATGAATATGCCACAACAAAACCTATTATTCTGTAAAATTCACACTGACTCATTAAAAACTAAAAACACAACTGGGACAGGAAGTGACCAGACGTCTCACTAGGTCTTAAATGTGGAACAGCGGGTCACAGAGGAGAGAGGCAGGACAGGACACAGGGACATTAAAGAGTGGGCCGTGAGTCCCCACCCCGGACAACGGGGTCCACAGAAGCACAGAGTCATATGTGTCCTCTGGCAGGCAAGGGGGCTATGTACAGTCAGGCACACCAACTCCTCTCAGCTAGGAACAGTGCGGTCCAAGCAAAGGAATCTGCAACTCACACGGTGAAATGAGTGGGGAGGGAGTTCTCATCCATCTTCTTTATGGAAAAGCTGGGCAGATAAAAGCCCTCTGCAAACTGCGCAGGCTCTACAGAGCCAGAGGCTGTAGTTTTTAAACATGTTCCTGTGTCTTCCTTCATTGAATGAGATGACTCCTTCTCTCAGCTTTCTTGAGACTGTGGGGAGAACTTCTAAAAGAACAATCTAAATCCTGGTCCTGGGTCCTGGTCCTGTCCCTTACCAGCTACCTGGAACTGAAATTCTCTAGGCAGTCATTTCCTCTGCCTTGTACTAAGGACAAAAACATTAATTTCATGGAAAAGAAAATTAGTACTGAAAGAGGAAAAGGGCCACCAGCAAGTGGCCACTGCCACTGTGGTGATTGTATTGTAAATGCTATGCAGAAGAGCTTCCACAAGCTCTAGGTCAGAGGTACCCCTTACTGATCTAGGACTGAAGGGTTCTGGAAAGTTAAAAAGTTGCCCAGCATTCGGGAGGCTGAGGTAGGAGGAGCGTTGTGAATTCAAGGCCGGCTTGGGCTACAACACGAGCACAAGGCCACCTGAGCTACATAGTGCGACCCTGCCTCAAAAAAACCAGGGCTGGGAGTTTGGTTCAGTGGCTTAAGCGCCTGCCCTGGCAGGTGTGAGGTTGTGAGTTCAATCCCCGGCGCCGCAAAAAAAAAAAAAACAAAAAAAGTTGTTCTACTAGCCAGGTATGGTGGCACACACCTGTAATTCCAGCACTTGGGAGGCGGAGCCAGAAGGAGTGCTGTGAGTTTAAGGCCAGCCTCAGCAACAAAGTGAGTTGGAGACCAGCCTGAACTGCATAGTGAAACCCTGTCTCAAAAAGATGAAAAGGAAAAAAAAATGTTGTCCTACTTTGCATTGCCACAATGCAAAGGTCAAAGAGGGCACACCAAGTACGGCCTACCACACATTTGAACCCTATGATGAAAAGGAGTATTGAAGGTTCAGAAAACAAAGGAAAAAAGCATAAATAAATAGGCACCTTAAAATCACAATCATTAAAGTCATTTGGATAGCTGAAAGTTCAAAATCACATCCATCCTGCTAATTCAGGTATAGGGAGACACCTTTTAATAGTTTCACAATCATAGAGCACTAATCATTGGAAAAGGCAACAGGATAATCACAACAGCTTCAATTCAAAATGCATTAGTACTCTAGGGCCAACTGAAATCACTGACACTTGAGCCCTATACTTCATAAATAAGGGAACTGTTAAGCTACTTAATTTCTGTACTCTGCATTTAAAAGCTGCCCTTATATATCAGTAGAGTTTGCTTTCCACAATCACTACCCTATAAATTTAGTGTTCAGGCATACTCATTACATTAGGATATCTTTGAGACGCCTGAACATGAAGAACCGCTGATCACATAAAGAGCTAAATAGATGCTATTTTCTAAATATCTAGGCTTATTATTTATAAAGCATCCTAGTGAGTTAGGATAAAATGGGAGTGAACAAATACAGGTTTTCCTTTAATTATAGTAATGTTGGTGAATCAGACCTCAAATGTCTGGAAATTACTACTTTCTATAACTTGTGCTTCTGCTCAACTGCCACACTGAAAAACTCCAAACACAGAACAAACAGTTCAACTGTCACATGTAGTCTTATATTTATCACAGTCTTGTCATATGAGAGTACGGAGTGAGACAATGATGTGAGGTAAGATTAACCCTGATTATCCAGTAAATAGTAAATGGGTAGATTTTGAAAAGTAGCTTTGTGGTGCCCATAACAGGATTAGTTTGCTCTTGAGTGGCGGGAGGGAGGCAGTTAACTGGGCACTGAATCCAGGGCCTTCACACTGAACTGTATCTCCAGTTGTTTTTTGTTTTTTGTTTTTTGTTTTAATTTTTATTTTGAGGGCCGGGGATATAGTTCAGCCTCACAAGCGCCTGCCTGGCAAGTGCAAGGTTGTGAGTTTGATCCCCAGTACCCCCCTCAAAATTTATTATTTTGAGAAAGGGTTTCACTGAGTTGTCACGGCTAGGTTTAAGCTTGCAATCCCCCTGCCTCAGCCTTCTAGAGTGCTAGGATTACAGGCATGTGTCACTATGCCCCGCTGCTATGGAATTTTAAACAAGGAGACATCCATTAAACCCACATGAGGCAAAATAAAATTTATCTGGATGACTTTCTGGTTGCCAGTGTACCCAAAGTCAGGCAGCATGATGAAATTGTAGTCAGATAGTTTGGATTCAAACTTCCAACTTGGTCTAGCTTTATAAACTCAGAGAAGCCTTTCACCCTTCTGTTTTGGTCTTCAAATTATTGTTAAAAGAAATAAATGAGACAGTGAGCAATACTCGGTGCTTGGTATGCACACAATAAGTGATAATTATCATACTGGTAACTGAGGAGAGAAGTTTAGATCACAACCTCCTTCCTAACATACTAGGTCTCTAAATTTATTTCCTTTTAACTGACTTGTCAATTGAATCAGCATTCTTCGTTCCTTCCACGTAAAAGACAGTGACAAATATCCAGGCCATAAAGAACTCTCATGGCTCCTCACTTAATTTCTTGATAGCTTATACACTGCTATTCTTAATAGTAGAATTATATGCTTACCAAAAGTTGGTTGTTCAATTCCAAGTTTAGGTCAGTTGACCTGTTGCTATCCTTCCTTAATTTATTGAATATTGCCACAGATGATGAAATATGAGCACCAAAACAAACAAACAAAAAACCCATAGTTGTTGCTTCCACAAACACCAGGATGAACCTTTTGGAAGTACTGATAAGGAATGCTGCTAGATTTTTTGTTGTTGTTGGTGTTGAGTCACACATGGATGAGACAACAGTAAAAGAGAGCAGAAAAACCATAAACTTAGAATTACCCTCAGCTTCCTTCTCATATATCTTTAATTTCTTATTCTAGGTTTTTTTAAAAAATGCAACTGGAGTATGTAGGCAGATTATATGTGTAGTCTATGCGGGAAGGAGATCAGTAGATGCGTATTACTAAAAAAAAAAAAAAACAAAAACTGTGGCCCTACTTCAAAAGATTGGCAAATAAAGGTCAAGGCGTAGATTCTATGTTAAGTGATCTTTAAAGTGTGTGTATATCTTTTAAAATGAAACTCCCTGCAGTTGACTTTATAGAGTAACCAAATAATCAAGTCAAAAGTAAGAACAGGTACAGCAGGTCAGAGAGACTAACCAGGGCTTACTTATATTACTTACATTTGATTTAAAAAAAAAAATAAAAGCACAGTGTCACATATGGGAGAAGAGGGGTACAACTTCTTAACCTTTTAGGGTGGGGGACCAGGAATTGAACTCGGGACCTTGCGCTTGCCAGGCAGATGCTTTGCCACTGAGCTACACCCCGGGCCTGAGGGGTGCAACAGCTGGTGGAAGTTCACAGCTGGTTAAAGTTCCCCCAGAAAATCACTCTGGTGCTAGACTGCTATCCTGACCTTAATCATGACTTCGAGTTGGCAAGAATTCTTTCATTCTGTATTTTGTTCTGTGCTGGATTCAGTTCCTGAACTCCGTGAGGCAGAGCGAAGAAAAGAGGTTTTCTGTCAGGAGCCTACTACGTTTCCACAATGGTGCTAACATTTTAAGAGAAGACTGAAGACCCATCTGACCTCATGGCCCAGTTAGCAACCAGCTGGCAAAGGTCTTGGGTGGTATAAAGGCAACTGGTCAGGACCTTTTGGGGTTGGATTAGACTATCAGCAACAACTCAAAATGTACTTTTCACTAGACTGGGGGTTTACAAACTAGGGCGCAGCTTGTCATAAAGTTTTACTGCAGCACAGTCACACTCGATTGTTACGCACTGACTCTCACAGGGGTGGTCTGGCTGTGAGAGAAAGAGCTGAATACCTGTGACAGAAACTTCATAGCCCATAAACCCTAACATCCATAGTATTTGGCTCTTGGGTACCGTTCTTGGCTTTCACTTCTCTGCCAGACAAGGGCAATGCTAGTGATTATCGAGCCCTGTTCCTTCTTCTAAAACGAATGGTGGAATATTTTTACTTAATAGATGGGATATATATGAAACACTAGCAAAAACCCTTGCAAACACAGTCTTACAAACAGGTTCTGACAGTCTTTTCCTACAGCTGCCTGTGCATACTTAACAGGCGCTAAAAGTACAGTGACTGCAGAGGCTTTTGAAAACCCATACATGCACAGTCATGTATGGTATCAGTTTTGTTTGGAGGGACACACTACAATTTAGAATTGTAGGCATAAAAGAAACTGCTACTTGGGGAATGTTTTTTAAAAGACCTTGAAGGACCTGATTCTTCATTATTCCCAAAGCAGCTTTCAATTTTTTAACTCTATTTAACCAAAGTTCCTACGAGACTATAAAAAAACCTGTAGCCGCTGTGAAAATGAGTTAAAATAATAGTTGCTGCAAAATACTTTAAGTGCATGGCATTCATCCTTTTGAACTGAGTTAGGGAGTACTGTAATTTGGTCTGTCAGCACCAATGTCAGCATACACCAGACCCAGAACAGTGTGTGTTGATGCTAAGGTTTGGGGGATGTTTAAAGAGGTTACAATGGCCTTAAATAAGACTCAACCTCCGTACTCTTCCAAGAAGTTAACCTAGACCACTGCTGGTGAACCTATGACACACGGGCCACAGTGGGCTGTTTGTATCATTGAAAGCTCTAACAGGTTCCACCATCATTGCCCTAGACTCTGTCAAATAACACCATTGTAGAGAAAACACCAACAGCTTTGAAGACAGCCCCAAACAAGGAGTGCAGACTCTGCATCTAATACTTGTGCCTATGTGTGTGTGGCAGTGAGGGCTATGACAAAATTCTTCATTTCGTACATAAAAGGAGTTGGGTGTTTCCTCTTGAAGAGGCATTAGAGAGGGCAGGGCTCCTTGCTGAAGATGAAATGTGCTAAGTACCTCATTTTTTCCCTAAGAAACCAACAAATGAGTCTAGACATCTCAACAATCAGCCCATTGTACCACCACAGGCTAGTGAGGCTTGAGAGGGGACACAGTTATCCAGTCATCAGTCTTAGGAGAAGAAAGACCAAAAGGAGGACCCCCTTCTGAGATTAAAGTAACCAGCACTCAAAAAACAATAAAGATAGTCAAGCTTACTATTTTGACAATAACAATGTGCAGTATTGTTCTGTTTTGTTTTGCTCCAATTTATTGTTTTGTTTCATTCAATGTTACATTTTGACTGGTTTTATTTTGTATTGTTTTGTTCGATTTTGGTATGTCTGATGGTATGGGCAACTATTGTGAAGATAGCAAGATATATTATGGCAGCCATTGTTGATTTCTTATTATCCTGTTTTAAAGTTCTGCACCACTTTCACTGTTTTGCTTTGATTGGCCTTATTCTGTTTTCTTTTGTTGGGGTCTATTCTCTTACAAAGAAAAAAAGAATTAAAAGACAGTGATACTTGCAGGAGAAACGGCAGTACAGACACACAGACCTCAGGAGGGCCCCAGCCAAGGCCCTGTGATAGTGTCCTGGGGCAGTTGGGGGACCATCATTGTGGGAGGAGCCCTGGCCTCACCGTGGTAACCACAAGATAACTTCAGTCTGCCACTGTCTGCCTTTGCCAAGAGTGTCACAGTCTTGGATGAGGGTGCTTGCCCAGAGTCCCTGGAAGTAGCTCGCGGGCTTCTCAGTCACCGCTGCATACGCCTTCCAAGAGGAGGATGCCCAATAGTATCTCAAAAGGGAAGTTGATGGAGGTAATATTGATGTACATCCACCAGAAACAGTACTTACTGTTCAACATGAAGTCGAAGCTACCATTCTTGGAGAAATAGGCAATCCCATGTGGGGAGAACAAAAAAGAATGCCAAAATACTTTTCTTCTACAGTCTTAATGCCAACACAGCCGTAACATCGCTGGCGTGGAAGGTGACTGAGGAATGTAAACTTATTCATCCCTCAAAATGAAATGAAGGAAGGGAAAAGCAAAAAAGAGAAAAGAAAACATGGAAACAAAGCTTTGTAAACAGGAAGAGGTCAAGAGGGATTGAAGGGAGGGAGGGGAATGGGGAAAAGAAAGAATCAAGTTATATCGTTTACAGGTACAAATTCCTAATGATGAATGTGATCGTTATGTATGCCTAAAATGTACCAATAAGCAATTAATTTAAAAATGAAATGAAATAGAACAACTGTTGTACTATCTGCAGAACCACTGTGATACTATCAGGAAAAGAAAAAAAAAGAAAAGAAAAGAAAAGAAAGAAAGAAAAAGAAAAAATCAAGCAGACCTAAAGATCCATCTCCTTTTGAAGGCGTGAAGCTGATGAAGTTACCAGCTTTAACGACATGGATGAATAGATTGAGTCATTGTATGAAAACATTCCTGACAGCACTATAAGCATACCATTGATCATGAGTTAAAAAGACAAAAGCTTTGGCAAGAACTTTCTGCCAAAAAGAAGGCTATTGATGAAAACCTTGAAAAACAAACTCTAAAAAGAAGATTATGAGAAAAACCTTTTAAAAAATATTCTGTTGTGTATGGTAAAACAAGAACACATACTCCATGTTGCTTTTTATTTTCTTCTGCATCTGGATGAGGTGCTTTGCACAGAATTACAGATGAGGACGAAGAATATAGCTCACGTGTTGGTGAAGGCTCTTGATCGGGACAATTTTGAGCTATTTATTATAGTTGTAACATTCTTAAAGAAACAGCGCATTTACTGAGAATAAAAAAAAGATATAGCAAAATGGATAGTTTTTAAAAAATGGCAGGAATCATACTGTGTGAACATAAGGTTTACTATCACTCTCCAGCTCCTGTCCTTTGACATAGGAGTGAGGAATAAGGCAGCTGGAGTAAGCTGAACCTCTCCCCAAACTCAGTGTACTACTAGGCAACAAAAACTATAAACAAATAGCAGCATGTGTGCTCTACCACATAATCATGGACGATAGCTTTAAACCAATGTTTGCATACATTGACTGTACACCACAGGTAATCAAGATGCTCTTTAAATGCTCAGATGAACAAAAATGAACAAAATGAACAAAAAATTTGGAACTTACTTCTCTCTGCTGTTAATCTTGTTGCTAGCGAGAAAATGTATAGCTGATCTCTGAAGGAAATGGGCTGAAGATGCTCATGAGAAGGGCTCTGAAGTTCAAGGATTCATTGTTAATGAAAATGATTAGAAATATCTCCCAGCATGGCAGACCAACTAAAAATTTGTTTATTAATTATGTTGGGGATCTTGAAGCCCAGATCTCTAATGAAGAAGAGAAAGACTTAGTAACTGAATATTTGAGAACTCTGGCACTTCTGAACATTCCAGACTTGGACTGGGAACTGGTTTTGAAGGAGTATAAGTTAGTGTAACACCTCAAGGATAAACTAAAATCAGGTACTAATGAAGACCTTGTTTTAGAAGTGATTATAATGACTGGAATTGTATCTACAGATGGCTCTTGAGCTGTAATTCTACCTATAGCTGGAATAATCCCTGCCCTTTTAAAATTTCTGAATGCTCAATGAGACAATGATGAATTTGTGTGTCAGATAATTTATGCCTTCTACCTAGTAGGTCTCCATCAAACCACGAGAGATAATATAATCAAGGAAACACAGACTCTAGTGTATCTCATAGATCTGATGCACGATAAAAATAATAAAATCTAGAATATGATGAAGAATGGGGTCAGAAAATTCAGAGGGAAAATTTCCTCTGGCATAACAGTCAGTGGCTGGAGTTTCTAGAGAGTCGTCAGATGGATGAGAGCAAGCAGTGCCGGCATGGTGAAGATCGTAATAAGCCACATATCATGAAGATGATATTCTCAAAACACCTGACCTTTTCTGGAGCTCAGATGGATTCACTGCCACTGAAAGAGCCACAAGTCCAGATCACTTCAATGACTGTCACCTTCACAACTGACATGTAGTTGGACTGCATTCACTTCCTGGCAAATAAAAAGTCTTGGGAGTAGGGGAAGAGGAGGAAGAGGAGGGAGAAAAGGAAAAAACAAGCACGTTCTCCTTCTGGGAGCTCTTGGCCTTGGCTAGAGTCCTGAGTGAGACTCCACTTGCCCGAGTAAGATGGCCATCATGTTCCCTTTCAGTGTGGCAGGGACTCAGGTGCCCTGTCCGGGCCAGCTGAAGTTACTTCTGGAAACTCACTCAAGGGGACTGACTGGCTGCTGTACAAGGACATGTTACCCTGTGCCACAGGAATCAGAGTGGCCGAGTGGGAGCCACTTGTCAGGACCTGTGAAGTGTGTGTGGGGTCTCTACAGATCCCACGAGGGATCTACCCACGGATACCTGTCAAATGGATCTGGCAGCCACCTGGCCAGTTTTAGTTAGAGAAGCTGCAAAAAGAAACCGACAAACTCAGGAATGCCCAGTTAGGATAAAAGGTACTTGCCTTTGTGCTGTCTTCCTCTTCCCAAAAGTGGAGACATTAAGTGTCACGCATTGATAGAGGGGAGAAGCTGAGCAAACTCCCTGACTACAGTGGCAAGGATTACAAGGCGGACCCTCTCGGAAAGGAAGTCAGCCCCAGCTGTCATGTAGAAGGGGGACAGGGAGATTCAACATGGCACAGGTGAAAGCAGAGACTGGGTACACAAAGCTACCTCAATTTGAGATCTCTCAATGAATAAAATACAGATTGGCAAACTGAGGCACGCAGGGAAAAATAACCCAATATTATAAAACCAGATGAAAAACCCTATTTACCTGACTCTGCTTCTGTCCCTGCACAGTGACACTTGACTGTGATTTTACCAATATTTGACTTAAACAAACAAAACAAAAAACCCAGAGGAACTGCCTCATGGTACTGGACTTTTCACCTCAAGGGCTTTCTAAGAGCTTTCTTTGCTCCCTTTATTTTCCCAGCCAGCCTTTCCCTCTCTCTTTCCAGCACACACCAAAGCAGATTCCCTCTTTTACCTTTCATTCTGGCTCCAATTGTCCCCTCTACTGGGGAGCTCCTGGGGCCAAACCATACTGTGCCACTCAGATGTCCCCACACACTGGTATAGTGGTGGCGAACCTGGGGCACACGTCCTGCAGCAGGCTGTTTGTATCACTGAAAGCTCCAAAAGGTTCACTGTCACGGCACTAGTGCCTCTATCACAGTTCTAAGTTATCTCCATATCAGGACAATCAGAAAATGATGTGAGCAGGCCCTTCTGGAGCCTGGTCATGGGCCACCATCTTCTCTCCAGCACTCTGACCATAAGGAAGCAGACGCTGGCCAGCACTGACCAACCAAACCCACCACACCATGCCAGTAAGTCTAGACGTGGAATCATCCTTGATGAGCCTCACATTTCATCAGGAAGCATAAAGAAAGGTTTGGACCCTTCCACTCCAGCATTCCGCCAATTCTGTGGTATCTCCCTGGCCAGTTTCCAGCTTCAAAGCTTCTCTAGAGAAGCACAAATCAGTGGAACGACATACAGAACTCTCTTCTCCCTCCAACCTCCAACCCCCAACCCCATCTGAACTTTCTCAGCTGGTTCCTTTCTTTCCCTGAGGAACTGGACCACATGACCTCCATTTCTCTCTGCACTGGGTTTCCTGGATCTACGAACACCCAGCTGGCCCAGATATCCACAGGGAACTTTCTACCTCACAATAAGACACACAGTAAGATTTGAAGGCCAAACAGAAATATGCGTGGTTGCAGATTATCTAGTTCCAGCAAATTCCTTTTGTCTGCACCAGATACAGAATGGGCACTTAGTGGTTAATGAAAAACTAAGTGAACACATGTCCTGCACCCTGATAAAGTCTATTCTGTTAGAAAATGGCACAAATCTGGCAGAAGAAGGGATATTTAGAGTGGGAACTTAACACAAAAAGTATAGAAAACCTCCCCAAATTCTAAACCAGCACTCCTTCCTGTGTCAGCAGGGCAGCTAGACAGTAATGAGGACAGCAGGAACACTGTCTTCAAGAGAAGTACTTGAGACCAGAGGCACATGTAGGGGCTGCTAGAGAACAGCAAAGTGGCATACTGGAACCTCCAAGGAAATGGCAGAGGAGACACAACTCCACAAACACATTTCTATCTGGCTCGCTCTCCTAAAAGTAGAGAAAGTAGACCCTGGGGTCTATCTCAACAGTGTCAGCATGGGTCTAACTGCCCTCTTTGCCCTTAAAGACTGCCTCTTCCAGAACACACTCTCAAGGCCAGGACCTCAAGGCCCAACTGCGATCAGATGTGGTCTTTGTCTCTTAGATGCAGGAAAGTCTACTGTAATGAACCTCACCTACTGCAGGGACTCTTGAGACGAAAACAATGGAATAAACAGAGCAGCTGTGACACTTCTTAGCTCATATGTGCTCTCTCCCCCTCCCCTTCACCCCTTTATAAAAACAGAGCCAATAATCATCTTTCTTATACCTGTATTCTATCAATACAACTTTCACTGTCATCAGAATGCTTTGGGTTTCTCCATGCATCAGTAAGGCATAATACCGACGCTGCCCTTGTGCAATCCCACAGCACCATGTGAACAAGTCCAACCTCAGGCCCACCACCTGGGGAACTCACTGTCCCTTACAGAAATTCTGTTTCCAATTCCTGGTCCCATCAAAGCCAAAGCTCGGGGACTAAGGAGTGTGTTCTATACTCAGCATCACTGTGAAGGCACGCTGGGATATAGCAGAGTGCCTCTGCTGGGTGCTTTCCAAGTGAAACATCTTAAACATGGGATGCAAAGGCCAGGAGCACACATCTTCTAAACAAGTCATTACAGTGGGTCTTGGGCCAGCAGGGAGAGAGACAACAAAGGACACACACACACTCCCCACCCTACCGCCAAATACCTAACTATGAAAGGCTCACCATGGCAGAAGGGAAATGGCAGAGCCAACTTTATGAGCCAGAAGCCCTTAGTTTTGCTTTCTTTTGCTGTTTCCACGATCACACAAGAGCTAACTACCCAATATGCTGAACCCACTTCTTCCACTTTTCCTTTCCTATAATTACTGCATAGATGAGTTTAAAAAATAGGTTCATTGCAGACAAAAATGAGAAAAATGTTGCTCTGACTTCACTCCAAGAAAATAAAAAAAGAATGAATGTTGATCTAATCTCTGTCCTCAGTTCACTCTGTGATTCTCCACGGTGGTTTATAATTTCCCTTCCCCAGTCAAAAGCTTGCGTGATACTGCTAAGTGGAACAATGTATCTGGCCTTTTTGTCTAAAGTCTTGAAAGTTAAAATAAACGACCATCTCAGCTCTGGTACATGATATCCACCATTACACTGTAGGTGGATAACTTTCATCAGAGAGAAAAAGATGATCTAGTTCATTTTTTATTTAAATCTGTTGAAAAACCAGATTTTCTTTTGGCCACTGCATATATTACTGAACTCTGCTCCCTCCCCCTTTACTATTTCCCACTCTTGTACTTACTGCTTTTTTGTACTGCAAATTAACATACAATAAAAGCAATAATTCTAAAGCCACTCTAAGAGAAAAATCACAGCTGTAGTGAAAAGATTAACCCAGAGGCATCCAGGTGATATAAACGAGTCACACAGGCCAGAAGGATTCTTCTGAACTTGATAAATCAGCTACATTACAGAGGCTGCTGGGGTGAGTTTTAATGGAATTTTGAATAAGAAAAGGAATACAGCAGCTCTAGGTAACAAAAAGTAATAAATCACAATTATTTTCTATTCATGTTATTGCAACATGCACCCTCCACTTGAGCTTATTTATTATAAACATTTTCAAACACACAGAGAAAATGAAAGTATTTTACAACAAATGCCCACATATCTCAGTCCCATAATTAACATTTTGCTCTACTTGCTTTATCACATACCTAGCCATCCCTCACTCCATCATTACATCTTATTTTTAGATACTTAAAATACAGACTTCTCAATAGTTTGCTCCCTAAGCATTTAAACATGCATATCACTAGCTACAGTTTAACATTTGCTCACAAGTTTGGTAAAGTAAAATGTATACATCTAGAAATGCATGAATCTTAGCAGTATCACTTATTGAGTGTCTGACACATAGTATTTACTCTTATGAAAGGTTTCTGTCAGTCAGCAAAATGTTACACATATCAGTCACATATACCTTTTTGTTGTTATCCACTCTCCACTGCTGGACATCTGCATTTCTAGTTTTTTCTTTATTTAAAGTTGCTCTAATAATTTATGGAAAATTTATTTTGTGGAGATAGGCTTTCATCTGTCAGGTACATATTGAAGAATAAAACTGCTGGGTCATTAGTCTTATTAAAAAAACACAAATCTGCCTTTGGTTTTTCCAAAGTGTTTGTGCCATCGTGCAACCCTACTACGATAGTTAACTGATGGTCTTAACTTGAGTAAGAAACACCTGACTAAAGTGAATCAGCATAGCTCTGGGTGCGGCTGCGGGGATTCACTAGAGACAGAAGACCCATCGGGGTGAGAGTGACACCGATAGGTTATCGCCTGGGTGGAATAAAAGGGAAACGAAGAAGGCAGGCCGGCTTCTGTTTCTACAGAGGAGCTCCCGTCTTTATCTTCATCTTGGGCATCGTCTCCTGGCTTCCAGCGCAGACCCTTCAGCCTCCATCACAGACGGACTCACGCAGGACACTGCAGTGAGCTCCAGGTCTGCTACTGGATCCTTCAGATCCCCAGCACACAATCATTTGGCATTTTTCCACTCCTGACTTTGCAGGTGGCCACTGTAAGCCAATCATGTAAATTCCAATGTATGTGTGTATCTTGCATTAAATCTGTTTCTCCAGTCAGCACTGACCAACACACCTACCAGCGCTGTGTTCAGAGCTCGCTCCTGGCAGCTCTGCAAACTCACCAACGTTTAGCATTAGCAGCTTTTTATTTTTGTCACTCTGGTATTGTCATATGTCATTACAGTTTTGATTTACATTTTTCAGATGACAGTAATGTTAAATGTCTCCCCCTCTATTCAAATATCTGTTAACTCTTTTAACTCACTTCTAAGTATTGGCCTTTTTGAGTTACATGAATATTTTGTATGTCCTAGATACAAATCTTTCATCAGATCAGTATTTTGCAAATATTTTTCCCCAATTGGTGGCTTATTCATTTTCTTCATAGCATCTTTTGATGAGCACAGGTTTTCAATTTTGATGAAGTCAGCTGTGTCATGCTTTTATGGTTGCTGCTTTCCATGCCCTGCCTTATTAGCAAGCTTTGCTTATACCTAAGTCCTTGGTCGTCTTCACACAAGTGTGTTCAAGTCTGGGTTCCATTCAAGATCTTGACTTACTTCATTCTGTTCATCTCCCAGAAGGACTTTTGTGCACACGTACTCAGCTCCCTCATCCCAGCTGTCCCCTCATCCCGAGCCCAACTTTAGACTCAACACAACAAAAAGTTGAATAAACAAGTATGGCTGGCTCTAGACATCTAGGATCTCTCACTATCACCCTCTCCCCGAGTTAGTTCGGGGACAAAAATTTGTAAAGACAAGATAACTGAGAGTGAATCTAGGGCTACCTAGATTCAGCCTCAAAGCCGGGGCGTGGAGAAGGCTACACCTTCAGTCCCATCTGTACTGATTAACAGGAATTCACAACTCTGTTTTATTCTGTTCCTTTCCTACACATGGACTCACAGGGGTCCACAGCAGTGTTTTAGGTTGTTTCCTTGATAAGTCTGTGCTTACTGGAGCATGGGGAGGGGACGTTCTAGAGGAGGAAATGAAGTTTCAGGCTGGTGTCTAAGGATGCACAGGCAGCTGTGAATTCTCTTCCTCACTTAGGAAGTGCCTTTCTTGCTCCTTTCCCAATTCTCTTACGTCAGTGTCAGCTAGGCCTCAGCGATGGGAGCTTTCTTCTTCTTCCAGTCTCAGAACCTGCGCCTCTCATCTCTTTCTCTTCTAGGGTATTAAAAGTTTCCAGTGCTTTTCAATAGTAGCAGAACCTATTAGAAGCCACCTCAGGCCAGGAGTTTGGTTCAGCAGCTTAAGCGCCTGCCCTGGCAGGTGCAAGGTTGTGAGTTCAATCCCCGGTGCCGCAAAAAAAAAAAAAAAAAAAAAAAAGCCACCTCAAACTAGTTTCTTCTGCTATGCAAATCCAGGTATACCTGCTTAAGTGATAAACACCAGCAAAAATGTAGGGCAAAATTAAATCCTTATAGAAATGTATGATTGATTAAGTCTGTGTTGTACTTGTGCCCTTTCAAGAACAATGCTGCATTATGTTCATTTGGATATACTGTGATTTAACAACTGATTTAAATAAAGTACTTGCTTTCAAAATTAAAATAAAGAGAGAAAGAGAAAGAAAGAAAGAAAGAAAGAAGAAACCTATGATTGCAAATGCTCTGGAGAGTTCTCAGTTGGAAGAAATGTTCCTCCCACACCATAAATGCATGAATTTGGTTCCTTTCGGTTTTCTTCTACATGCTTTGCTTTAAAAGAAGGATCAGAAACAAGTTCTGATGGTAGAAATCAAAACCCTTCTCAAAAATGCTACTTCTTGGATAAACTTGAGACATTTCTAGGTAAATGTATATACCTTGAGACCATACTCTTAATAAATCAGACACGTGTAAATACCACATTGTTTCTCTGGTGTGAGAAATCAAAAGTGTGAATAAGGACTAAAATGTGTAACAGATATTGTGAAATAGGAAGAAAAGGTTCAAATTGGAAGGGGAACAAGTGAAGGGGGAGGAGAAAAGGAAGAAAGGGAAAAGGAAAAAAGAAAAGAAAAAATGGAAACAAAGCTTTTGTAAAGGAGGGGAAGAGGGGTTGAGGAGAGGGGAGGGGAGGGAAATGGGAGAAAAAACTATCAAGATACATCATGTATAGGTACAAATTCTCTCTGATGAATGTGATCATTATATCTAAAACGTACCAATAAACTTAATTTTAAAAAATGCTACTTCTTTCACTCCAAAAGCCTCTGCATACACTGGTCATGGAAAGGGTACTAACTGGAAATCTGTCTTGGCTCTGTGTGTACCTACTTAGATCCTGGACTTCTCAGTTTTGAAAACAAAATGGTAGGACAAAGCATTTTCAGAGCTGATACATGATGATTCTGTAATTTATTCATATGTTATTGTGGCCTACTTGTCCTATTTAATTTTTCATAAGTTCTCTTCATAGCACATAAAACAATGGGTAAATATCTTCATTGTTTATCTTTCTCTAGTAACTGTGCCCTTGCTAAAAGCCTGGGAGATCCCTTTTCAGGTTAGCTGGCCATCATTTCACTAACTCTTAGCACAGAGCTGGACACAAAGCAGACATTCTGTAACTACCTGTTCAATAAAGATGCACGTGCCTATCCACCGTGGTGAGTTTATAACTAATGGTAGGAAGGCACCATGTCTTCCCCGCCTTCTGTACCTGCCTATTGTTCTTCATACTTACTAGAAAAACCAACCACGAAGCAAGTTTGCAGTGGGGACAGGTGAGCCAGGTATGCTCTGAGTCCTTTTCTTCCCCTCAAACCATGGCACAAATGCCAGGAAAACAAGCCAGACAGAGACTGACTAAGTAGGGAAAGAATCCCCTCCTTAGCGGTAGAGGATGAGGATTGGAGCCCCAATCCTCCATAAAGTGAGTATGGTAATAAGCATAGTGCCTCTCACCCATCTCTGAGTCCTATAAGACCAAATCAAGAAGCACCAGTGAAGGTTTCAGTAAACGCATATCCATCTCGAGGTGCCAGTTAAAACTTTCAGCACCTCACAGTCCCAGGCACATTACCGATGCTTCCCAAAGGTTTGCCAAATTAATTAATTCAAAGAAATGAGTTGAAACCATGATCTTCGCAGAGAGAAAAAAGGGGAGAAAAATGCAGAATGTTCCATAACTAATTCCAATTCTGAATATTAATTTTATGAAAGCCAAGAGACTAAGAAGTTCAAAATCCAACTCAACCTCCTTTTACTGAGGATCAGGCCACGGAAAGCCCTGGCAAGGCTCAGTGGCTGTGGCGTTGGAAGGGTGTAGAGATTACAGCCACACTGTCATGTGCCTGTTGTCCTGGTGTGGTTTCTGCCCCAGTGAACCTACCATTGTGGTAGTACTTCATAACATTTTTCAGCCTAAAAAGAGATTACATGCCTGGTGAAACAGACTTGTACACAGTCTATTAGCTGCCACCTAGGAAGAACCACACATGTGTCATCTCACAAAACTTTACAGCCCACAAACTGACTCCATCTTACCAATAAAGATCCTATGTTAGTCACTTTCCCATCACTGAGACAAAATACTCAACACCTGCAACTTAAAGGAAAATAGGTTTATTTTGGTTCCTGGCCTCAGAGGTTCAGTACATAGTTGCCTGGCTCCAAGGCAGAAACACTGCCTAAGGGGCTGGTAGCCAGGAAACAGTGAGAGAGGAAGAGGTGGGGAAGGAGCCATACCCTTCTAAGGCATACCCGCCATGACACACCTCTTCCAACCAGATCCCACCTCCGAACCCTACGTTTAGCTTTGAGCTAATCATTGGATCAACCCACTGATGATTATAATGCCCCCATAATCCAATCACCCCTCAAAAGCCCCAACTTTGAACACATGAGATTTCTGGGGGACATTTTAGATCTAAACCACAACAGAGGCTGAAGCCAAAGAGGTGAAGTGACTTGCCCGAGGACACACAGGTAGTGAAAGGCTGACCCAGAATTTGTATCCCACTCTGTTCAATACCAAAACCAGCATCTGATCAACCAGAGCATTCTACCTGAAATATGCACAAAGTAATAGCTGGAGGCAAGTACAATCCAGGTGCTACAGGTTACATAGACAAGGAATCAGTCTGTCCAAGGAAAGAAGATTCCTTATGAAGGAAGACCTCTGAGCGGACATGGGTAGAACAATGTTGTGCAGGGTAGGTGCAATGAATGATCTATGTGAAAAGCCTGAGGAACAGGGTCATGAGGTATCTGGGGAAGCCACAGTGTGGGCTTGGGTCCCTGAGGCCTGGCAAGGAGGAATAACCTAAGAAAAGCAGATCGGGTCCAGAAGCACCTGAAGGGCCTCACAGGCTATGCTTAGAAGTTTTATTGTGTGGCCACTCAGATGCTAGAGTTTTCTAGGCAGCAAAGAGTCAGTGATGTGTTTTTAGGTTTCTCTACTGACGCTAGACAGTAGTAACAGCAGCACATCTGGCTGCCAGGGAAGTCTTTCCACATTAGGAGGACTCCAGGCTATCCGCAAGCTGAAGGGCTCCTGCGCAGCCCAGCCAGCCCTGGGCCATCTGAGGACACCACACACCGTCTGCAGTACTGGCAGCACTGGGGCAAGCTTGGTGCCCATCGGACCATTTGTGCCTTCACCTCTCCATCAATTCTCATATGCACACTGGAGTTCGGAGGCCACCAGGAGTCAAGTCAGAGAACGGCAGGTCACAAGAAGAAGCAAGGTTACAACAGACCCAAGCCCTCCACACACACACTGGGGAGATCCTTGCAATGTGGAGGACATGAACGGGTGTTCAGGATTACCCACCCAACTCAGAGTCACAGCCAGAACGATGGCCCAGGGCTTCTGGTCAACCCTTCAACAGAAACTGATCGAGCACCTAGTATGTGCCTTACTGTGACATGCTGGAAGCTGGGGACATAAGGGTAAAAAATGACAGGCGCTCTCCTTACAGAGCTGCTGCTTTGTCTCCAGGTCAAGGGTTCTTTCTTTTTTCTTATTTTAAAGAGGATAAAACTAAGGAAAAGAAAACAGAATAAAACCAATCAAAATAAGCCAGTATAAGTGATACAGGACTTCAAGACCTTACAAAATCAACAATAGTTACCATAATACCTTAGTATTAGTCATAACAACAATAGTACCATAATACCATAGTTATCATAATACCTTTTGTCATCTTCAAAATACCTGCAGATACTTTCGGACACAGTAAAATTCAAACAGAACAGAATAGAATAGAAACAATAATGACAAAACAATGAATGCAATAAGGGACTTCAAAACAAGCCAATAGTAAATCCAAAATGGCTACCATACTATGTCTTGTTATCTTTCAAATAGCTGCTCATGCCATCAGATTTAACATAATCAAACAAAACAAAAGAGAATAAAACCCAACCCAACAAAACGATGAAAATGATACAGTTTCCCTGCTAGGATCGCCTCCTGGTGAGGCCTGGTTCTCTCCCTCCACAGTCTGCAAATGGCGCTGACTCACGGAGAGAGGCTTGGGTGTGGTTGACCCCACTCCGGCAGCAGCCTGTGCATGGTGCTGGTTTCCAGGCGAGGATCCCCTCCCAGTGAGGGTGAGGCCTGGTTCCCTCCTGCTGCAGTCCACGAATCAAGGGTTCTTTCTACTGTACACAGATTCGTTTATCCCACCATCTATCTTACACCAGGGTTCACAGGCTCCCCCCGCCGCCCCGTAATGTCCTTCTTCTGAGCATGAGATTCCCTGTTGTAGCATAGTGTCCAGCACCTCCAAATAATCCTGTTAATTGACCTCTGAAGTCCTTAACAATCGTGGTACAACTGGATTAAGTCACCTATGCTCCCCACACTTCCTTTTCTTCCACTATCAAGTAGGGTGGTGATAACCATGCCAGTCACGCCTGATAATGCTTCTTGAGTTCTGACTAGGAGCCAGCCATTAGGTTTAATACTTCACAGGCTGGGTGTCATTTAATCATTATCACAACTCTAAGTCCTATAGCTTAGGAAACTATTGCTTTCAGTATTTTACCAATGAGGAAACAGAGGTTTAAGAACGTAGTCACTTAACCAAAGTCACAGAGAAGTGGTAAATCTGTGTCACCCCTAGATCTGTGCTCTGAGCCCCCATACTACACTACCTTTCTCGGCCTCCCCCTCACCACCACCACCGCCCCACGCATGGGTAACAGGAGGCTCCGGGGAGAAGTGAGGACGGTGGAGGAGGCGAGATTGCCAAGTGTGCGTAAGCACAAACAAGATAAAGAGGTACGGGAGGGGCTGTCTCTATCACGCACGCTGAGTGCCCAGAGATGACAGCCACTCTGCCAGGCTGGTCCTGACCACATTATGTTAGAGCAGGGCCTTGGGCGACAGGCAAGATTTGGAAAGTAGAAAGCGGGGATTCTAGGCAGGTGTGCTGGGGAACACAGACACAAAGAAAGACGACCAGGGGATGGAATAGGGGTTCCAGACACAGTGAGTCCAACTGGCCCATCCATACTTAGTAACACCAAAATTCCCTCACGGCACTAAGCCTGTTCCTTCCTCTCGGCCCCACAGGCAGACGAGCCAGCTGAGCCTACTACCTGCCTCCACGGACACCCACCCCACATAGCCTCTCTCAATTCCCCAAGCCCAGACTCCAAGGGGCACAGTTTTTGTTCTGTTTTGTTTTGTTTTTTGGGGGGGTCCTGTTTTTGTTTGTGTTTGAAGAAAGACAAAGGGCCAGGGAAATAGCTCAGCAGCAGGTGCACGTGCCTGGCAACACAAGGTCCTGAGTTTGATTCCTGGCACCAAAAAAAACAAAACAAAACAAAAAAAAAGACAAAAGGCAACTCTGGCATGATCCGAGCATTAGATCTCCTGCCTTCATTCTACGGGCTCTGGCCTGATTATTTGCATAGCTTATTGGATTGCCAATTATACAGTAGGATATTTTTGTGAGGAAGGGAAAGAAAGGGAAGAGAAGGGGACCAAGGAGGGGATGAAGAAAGGAGGAAGGGAAGGAAAGAAGGGAGGGAGAGAAGGAGGAAGGGAGAAAAAATGGGAAAGCAGAGAGTATTTCCAGCTATTCCTGCCAAGCATAGCACAGGTCAGGAGCAGGTGAGAAGAAGGAAGACGGCAGAATGATTCTCTCCTAATGAAGGCTGGTTGGCTCCAGCTCAGTCACATCTCTTTGGAAGGGAGAGAAAATGTGTACATATGACTTAAATAGAGAGAGTGAGGAGAGAGGGGCAGGAGATACAGACTAGAAATGTCCAATACTTCCTCACTCTTTTTCTGGCCTCCCCTCTACGCTGCTGCGGCTACCCCGTTTCCACAGAAATGTACACGGCAGGGACGGGATGACGGGGTGACGGGACTCTCCTCAGCTCCACACAGGATCCAGGCGGGGGTCGGATGCTGATGGGAACAGTGCCGGGAGCGCACCAGGCCCCCACTCTCGCGCGAGCACAGCCCTTAGCCTGAACAATTCACTGCACTCACAGTCCCAAATGACTTCACTACCACCCTGCAAGGTCACTGGAGCAAGAACACAGTGAGAGGGGAACAGTTTTCCAGGAGCATCAAGTCTGAACTACATACTGTTTAGGCAGAGAATCAAAGGTCCAAGGAGAAAAACGGAGTTTACCTAATATCACAAATCAAGTCATGGTAGGAAACATTAGATAAGCAAGTATGAGAATCAACAGGACAGCTGTAATAAAAATATAGAAAATGCAGGAATCATGCCATTAGTATAGTATCAAAAAGAGTTATTAACAGAGTGTGGTGGCATGTGCCTATAATGTCACCTATGTGGGAGGTTGAAGCTGGAGGATCTCAATTCAAGGCTAGCCTGGGCATTGATGGGATAGTGTTCCCATCTCAGAAAGAAAGGAAGAAAACTGTCAATGACCTGCCAGAAGAAAAGACTGGTCTAACTGAAAAGTGGGATGTCTTCCTAGAGACTCAGGTTACGGCACCAGTTGGCACAAGATACCCTAGAAGGATGGAATTCTGTTTTACAGAATGCAGCAAATGCTCTGGATCGGAAATCAAGATATGGTGCAATTTCTCCCACATAGGGAATATACAGGCCCAGAGCTCAAAGACTGGAACTTTAAACCTGCTGGTTTGTGTATCTTACTTAGTCTGCAAGAAAGGAGGAAGATGTTTCCACCAATATATTCAACAATGGTTCCACTGAATTGAAAGTAAAACTCGGGCATTTTGGTCCTTGGATACAACTGAATAAACACAACTGGCAGGATAAAGGAGAATAATCTTCAGGCTGTAGTGACTGATTCTGATTAGTATTGAAAACTGAGTTGCTTTTCCACAATGGAGGCAAAGTAATTCAGGTGTTTCTCTGGGTCATCTATTAGTACTTCCACGTCTTATAGAAAACCATAGCAACTGTTGTAGTCAGGGGTTGTAAGGAAAACAATTATATGCAGGACACATAATTTACAGAATTATTTTGTAATAGTCACCCAAGAAGTCAAATACAAGAAGTGTAGGAGATCTGTCCACACACTAAAGATGTAGAGAATCCAACCAAGGGCCTTGGTCTCATAGCAATAACCTGCATGAGTCCAGCTGAAGACCTAGAGCCCATGACAATGCTCCCCACGGGTTCAATTGAAGGCCTAGAGCCCATGACAATGACTCATGCAAGTCTGTTTTACAGATCTGTGCTAGGAAGACCCAAAGGTCAGCAGTAGAAGTTAGAAAGTCTACGCCAGTGGGGTGAAAGATCTGTGCCAGTAGTTTGAGGGTTCTGCACTGGAGCCAAGAAGCAATGCTCAAAATAAGGACCAGGGCTCTCCTGAAAAGTACCACAGCCATCCTCAGCAACAATGAGGTCCTGAGCTCCTCTGATGATGAGAACAACCGAGTCTGTACCAGGAAGCCAACATGACAAGCTTCTCCTAGAGATTACACAGTACACATCTTCCCCTCTGGAGCCAGGAAACAATGGTCAAAGTAAGGACCAGAGCTCCCACAAAGTAAACCAGAGCCATTCTCAGTGATAAGGTCCCAAGCTCCTCTAATGATAACAGCCGTATTCATATCAGGGAAGCCAGCATGACAAGCTCCTCCAGGAGAACCAACAACTCCAAAAACCATCACCCACAACACTACTCTTCCTCTCCAGGTCTCCTTTTTATGCTGGCAACAGTACTCAGGTGGGCCATTCACACTCAACAGCATGATTCAGTTCAACTGGTGTTTAAGTTGACTACCAGTTTTTAATCCACCGTAGCAACCAAAACCAGGTCAGAAAGGTGGTCATGGTGGCACATGCCTATATTCCCAGCTACTCAGGAGGCTAAAGCAGGAGAATTGCTTGAGCCCAAGAGTTCACGGCCAGCTTGGACAACATACCAAGGTCCTCTCTCTTTAAAACACAAACATACACAATCAGGAAAACTGAAGACTGGAACCCTTCAGGAAGAAAAGTTTGGGTCAGCATATCAGGTAAAAATGTCCCAGCTGGCCAAGCATGGTGGTATGTGCCTGTAATCCCAACACTCAGAGGCAGAGGCAGGAGGATCATAGTGAGTTCAAGGTCAACCTGGACTACATAACTACACAGGGAGCTCAAAGCCAGCCTGAACTCAAAAACAAACAAACAAACAAACAAACAAAAACATCCCAGCCACTTGATGATGTAGCTAAGGCCAGAGGAAATACAAAATGAGTATTGGAAAAAGGAAGTCATAAAGTGCAGTTATAATAACATTAAGTTTTATTACTCTTTACATAGTTAACTATGTTACTACTACTGAACCTCTTTCATTAGTGTAAGTACAGTTGTCACATTAAATAGCTATTTGCTGTAGGTCAATACTTGATTTATCTTAGTTAATACTATAAAAATAGATTTCTAATATAAAGGGTGATACATTATTAGTTCTTATAGTATGTCAATACGCAGTTTGTCTTGAATGAAATTACTGTTGCTGATTTTCTTCACACTGCAAAGGTTACACTGTTGTTGTTATATAATAGGTTTTCTCTGTATGCTGATACCCAGATTACCCTTGTGATATTAACAACACTGTGGTCCATTCATGGAGAATTGGGTGCTGGGCCAATTACACTGCATCCTCCCCTCCCGAATTAACAGAGATGGTTGGGTGTTGGAACAGAGGCAAAAGATTAGTGTTAGCCTTGCTCTGAGTGTATTGCTGAACAGCAGATTAACAAAACAGATCTCTGTACTAGCAACGAAGTTTTTCCACTCTAAGTGCCCAAAAATCTCAGCACAAAACAAAACAAACCAATATAAAGAAACATGAAAAGACAAGGCAACAAAATGCCTTCCAAAACTCCCCAAACCCAAAAAAACCTATCCATGGGGTATTGAGGGGAGGTAAAAAAAAAAACATATAACTGAATTACAGTGGTACCTTGGTTCAGAACTTAATTCTTTCCACAATTCTGGTCACAAATCAAATGGGACGAGAAGTGCATTGAATTCAGTGGTTAGGCTCAATGTTGATCTCATGGAGAAATTTGATTCAGTTCTCATCCAATTCAGTTTGCAATCAGAATTGTGGAAAGAATTAAGTCTGTGAGCCAAGGTATCACTGTATTTGAAAGAATGATAGAGCAGATTAAACATAGATCAATGAGGTGCTTGGCAGACTAACAAAAGAAGTAAATAAATAGGTAATGGATGTAATAAAATGAACAGGGAGCTTAAAGATGACTCTAATAAAAAGCTAGTTAAACTAAAACTAAACAATACAAAACATCAATGACCATTTTTGGAAAGAATCAGAGCCCATGAAAAGGCTCTAAATAGAAAGATTAAAACTTTTATTGAAAGTATAGACAACAGAAGCAATGTATGTGAGGACACAGTGTCCGAACTAGAAGACAGGGGTGTTATCAAACACCAATTACTCAGAGAAACCTTAAAAACTACAAAAGAACTTGAAAATTGGGTCCAACATCTGCTAGTTGATGCAATGAAGACTAATCTAAGATTAACTGGAGTAAGTAAAAAACCAGAAGAAGCACAAGCATCATTAAAAATCTGTTGACAGAAATGATAGCAGAAAACTTTCCAAATCGAGGAAAAGAATTACACATATGGATAAGTGAGGCATACAAACCCCCCCCAAAACACAATCAAAACAGAGCTTCTCTACATCATATCACTGTCAATAGTCCCAGAAATTTAACAAAGAGACCAAATCTTAAAAGTTTTTAGAGAAAAGCAATGACTTACAAAGGTAAACCCATTAGAAGTACAGCAGGCTTCTCAACACAAACTTTAATGGCCAAGAAAATTTGGAGTTAAGTGTTTCAAGTCCTAAAAGATAATAACTTCCAATCTACACTTACATATCCTGCACAGTTAACTTTCAAAATTGATGGAGAAATAAGGTATTTCAATGACAAAGAGTACCTCCAGAAATTTGTGACCACCAAACCAGCACTCCAAAAAACTCTCAAGGATATCCTAGAGAGAAACAATAAAACCAACAATGCCAAAAAATCTAACACAATAAATATACCAGGCAAGGTAAGCAGCTAAGGGAGAGGAAATACAGACCCAGACAGAGAGAGAGAAGACAGACAGAGAGACAGACAGAGAATGGTTCAGCAACAACAACAACAACAACAACAAAAAGTTCAAGGGTTGAGAATGTAGCTCAGTGGCACAAGTGCCTGCTTGGCAAGGGCAAGGTCCTGAGTTTGATTTCCAGTACCAAAAAAAAAAAAAAAAAAAAAAAAAAAAAAAAAAAAAAAAAAAAAAAAAAAAAAAAAAAAAAAAAAAAAAAAAAAAAAAAAAAAAAAAAAAAAAAAAAAAAAAAAAAAAAAAAAAAAAAAAAAAAAAAAAAAAAAAAAAAAATTCAATGACTGGAATAAATAAATACTTTTCAGTAATAACTCTCAATGTGAATGGGCTCAATTCCAAAATCAAAAGATACATATTAGCAGCACAGATCAAGAAATGAAACCCAACAATATGCAGTATAGAAGAAGCACATTTAATCCAAAAAGAAATCTATGGATTAAAAATCAAAAGATGGGAAACAATATTCTATGTAACCAGAACCCAGAAAAGAAGAGGAGTAGCTATCCTAATTTCAGACAAGGTAGATTTCATACTAAGACTGATCAAAAGAGGCAAAGCAGGTCACTACATATTGGTGAAGGGAACAATTATAAATATATATGCACCAAACACCAGAATACCCAAGTTCATAAAAGAAACACTATTGTACACAAAAAAACAGATTTATTGTAGGAAATCTTAATATGCTACTGTCAGAAACAGATCAAAAACTAGACCAAAAAAAAATCAACACAGAGGTATCAGAGTTGAATGACACCTTCAAACAAAGAAGACTTAATAAATGTATAAAGAGCATTTCACCTAACAACAGAATAAATATTATTCTCAACATCAATAGCACTTTCTCCAAAATAGACCATCCTACCCAATAAAGCATGCTCAAGTAAATGTAAACGAATCAGAATTATCCCATGCATATTATCAGATCATAGTGCAAAGAAACTAGAAATCAACAGTAAAAGAAGCCACAGAATATCCAAACATATGGAAATTAAACAACAGAATAAATTAAGGAAGAAATATGACAGTTTTTAGAATCAAACAATAATGTCAGAATGTATGGAACAAAATGAAAGCAGTCCTAAGAGAAGTTTATAGCTAAGAATGCCCACATCTGAAAATCAGAGAGTCCAAATAACCAAATGATGCACCTCAAGGTCCAAGAGAAAACAACAATCCATATTATTGTACAAAGAATGATATTTTTAAAATCAGAGCAGAAATCAATGAAATTGAGACTAAAAAAAAAAAATACAAAGAATCAATGAGCTGAAGAGCTCGTTTGCTGAGAGAATAAACAAAATAGACAAACCCTTACCAAAAAGGAAAGAATCTTACCAAAAAAGGAAAGAAAAGAGCAAATCAATGAAATTAAAAATGAAAAATCACAACAGACTGCCAAAAACCAGATAATTGGTAATTAATTTGAGAACTTGTACTCTATTAATATGAAGAATTCAGAAGAAATGGGTAGATTCCTAGATACATACGAATTGCCAAACCTGAACCAAGAAGATATAAAAACCTCAACACGATCAGGATATGAGATTAAAGAAGTAATGAAAACCAACCAAGAAAATCCCAGGTCCTGACGGTTTCACTTCCAAACTCTCTAAGAACTTTAAAGAAGATCTAATATTAATACTCTTAAAACTCTTTAATGAAATCAAAAGAGAAGGGTTAGTCCCAAAGTCATTCTTGGAAGCTAGCACCTCCCTGATTTCAAAACCAGAAAAAGGATCCAACTAAAAAAAAAAAAAGAACTACAGACCAATCTCCTAAATGAACATAGATGCAAAAATTCTCCACGAGACACTGGCATACACAATGCAAAAATCATCAAAAAAAATCGTATGTAATGACCAAGTAGAATTCATCCCTGGGATGCAGGGATGGTTCGACATACACAAATCAACAAAAGATGCATCTCAACTGATGCAGAAAAAGCCTTTGAAAAAATCAACATCCATTCACAATAAATACCCTGAATAAAATAAGTATAGAAGGACTGCATATCAATCTGATAAAAGCCATTTATGAAAAACCTACTATCAATGTCATATTAAACAGACAAAAGCAGAAAGCTTTCCATCTAAAATCAGAAACAAGATAAGGATGTGCACTGTCAACACTCCTGTTCAATACAGCAAACAGGAAAGAGAAATAAAGGCGATCTGTGTAGGAAAAGAAGTCAAATTACCACTATTTGCATATGACTCGATCTTCTACATAGAAAACCCAAAAATTCTATCAAAGGATTGCTAGAATTAATAATCAAATTCAGCAGCATAGCAGGATACAAAGTTGACACACAAAAATCAATACTGTTCCTGTAAAGCAATAATAACCTCATCAAGAAAGAAATTAGGGAAACAATATCATTCACAATAGCATCAATAAAAACTAAATACTTAGGAATTAATCTAACCAAGGAAGTGAAAAACCTCTACAGTGAAAACTACAGTACTCTGAAGATGGAGATCAAAGAGGACATCAGAAAATGGAAAGATATCCCCTAGTCCTGGATAGGCAGAAACAGTATCATCAAAACAGTCATACTTCAAAAACTGATATACAGATTTAATGCAATTCCACTCAAAATAACCAACAGCATTCTTCAAAAAACTAGAGAAAACAATCCTACAGTTCATATGGACTCAGAAGAGACCTGGAATAGCAAAAGTGATTCTGACCAATAAGGGCAAGGCAGAAGACATCACAATTGTAACTTCAAGTTATACCACAAAGCTATAATGATAAGAACAATGATATTGGGGGGAAAAAACAGATGTAGATCAATGGAAAAGAATAGAGGATGCAGAAACAACTCCAGGCAAATTCAACTACCTGATATTTGACAAAGGGATCAAAATTTACACTGGAGGAAAGACAGTCTCTTCAGCAAATGGTGCTGGAAAAACTGGCTATCCACATGTAAAAAATTAAATCTAGACCTGTATCTCTCACCATGTACTAAACTAAAATAAAAATAGATTAAAGATCTAAGTGTTAAAACAGAAACAATTCACTAAAAGATAAAATAGGTAAAACTTTTGAAGACCTATGAATAGGTAGAAACTTCATGAGCAGAACTCAAAATGCACAAGAAATAATATCAAGAATCAACAAATGGCAACATATTAAACTAAAAAGCTTCTGCACAGCAAAGGAAACAATCAACAGAGTAAAGTGACAACCAAAAGAATGGGACAATTTTTTCCAGCTACTCCTTAGACAGAGTACTATTATCTAGACAATACAAAGAACTCAAAAAAAATTATACTCCCTGACATAAGACCCAATCAGAAAATGAGTATCTGAAATGAACAGACACTTCTCAGAAGTAGAAATGCAAATGACCAGTAAATACATTAAAAATGTTCAATATTTCTGGCCATTAAAGAAATGCAAATTTAAACAACACTGAGACTCCATCTTACTCTAGAAAGAACATCTATTATCAAGAAACTAGATAACAAAATGTACTAGTGAGGCTTCAGGGAAAAAGGATTCTCACACATTGTTGATGGGAATGTGAACTAGTACAACCATTATGGGTAACAGTATGGACATTCCTCAAAAAATTAAAACAAGAAATTCTATTCAACCCAGCTACTGCCCTCCTTGGTATCCTCCTGAAAGAGTTAAAGACATAGTATTATAATTATGCCTGCATACTCATTTTTATAGCAGCACAATTCACAATAGGTACATCTTGGAAGCAGCCTCCATGTCCATCAATGGATGAATAAAGAAACCTACCACTCTGCTATTAAGATGGATAAATTTGAGCCATTTGTAGGAAAATGGATACATCTTGAGACCACAATATTAAGTGAAATAAATCAAATACAGAAGCTTAAATAGTGCACGGTTTCTCTTATATGAAACAAAAGGTAGATAACAGCAAGTGGAAAGTGGTAGGGGGGTTAAGAGAAGAATTAAGAAATTTCATGTACATGGGCCAATTCCCCATGATGAACGTAATCATTATGTACTACAAACATGTAGCAATAAAGAGAAAAACAGAAAATAGGGAGATAGATCTTTTGCCTATAGGAAGAGGACCAAGAGATGGAAGGAGGGGAGCAGGAAGGGAGGGAGGGGAAGGGGATTAAGAAAGCAGAATTAAGAGGCATGATGTATCAACTCTCCATAGGGAATATGTCCCACAAACAAATACTAATATAAATAAATAATTTTTTAAAAGATGCAAACATGATCAATAAAAGAAATGAGAACTGTGGCACTTTGGCATATTTTCATGTTTTTATCTGTGCACTTTTATTTATTTAAGTCAGTCTTTCTTTTCTCTCCTGTTCTGATCTTACATACAAGTTACTGAAACTTGGTTAACTTACTGAAGTACAATTTAGTCTCTAGGTAATGATATTCAATAGATCTATGACTAAATTTGAGAAGTAATTAATACAGCCAGAAAGAAACACAATGGCTTCTGGGACTGTGAATTTCCTCACTGAGGAGTAGTGAAAACCTCTTTACTTGTAATAAAATTAGCTCTACCTTGTTAGGTAGAAATACTGGTAGTTACGCTGCTGTGCAGGAGCTCAAATGTCAGAAGGGTGTATGCAGAAACTGCGTAACCAAGCAAGCAGATGCGGAGTTACAGACTGACTGCTCCCTGCTCCAACTGCACACCTTTTGCTTGTTCTATGAAAATGGATTCGGCCCTTGTAAATTCTTCCTTGATCAGCTGGCATAATGCTGAACTTTAACAAAAAAGGATGCTGGAGAGAAACTGCTACAAGACTTCTGCTTTCTGGTTCCAGCCTGTTCTCTCAGCAAGTACCTCCAGAGCATGTGTCTTGTCCAGCGCCAAGGTCCTGCAGCACATGCCAGACAACAGCACCCAGTGGCCAGCGCATTCTCCAGCATCTCTACCCACTACTTCAGGTAGTTTCAGAACGAAGTGCCTTTGTGAGACAGCTCCCAAATGAACAGCTTTCCTTGCCACTCTGGAGCATGGACTCCTGGCAAATTCTAAAGGAGTAATTTCCAGCAAATTCCACCAGGACAGGACCATAGTGATTTCTCCACCATCACATGACAACAAAACAACTTCTCTGCCATTCAGTGAACCACAGTCGAGCCTTCTGTAACGAGACCTGGATCTCACCCCTGAAAGATGTGTTCCTCGGGTGTTGTAGCTTGGCCCTCAAGGTAGTGTCTGTCCCTTACTATCTGCTAGTCCCATCTTCTCTTGAGTTCTCTATACTTTTTACTAACCAGTCTTTCGCTTCTTTACTCACACTTCATTAGTCATTTTATGATCAATTTCGGCTGTTCGAATTACTGTGTGGCCAAGTGTGAGATTGAATAGACTACCTATAAAAAAGAAAAGAAGCATGGAATCTTCTACCTTTACAATTTAAGGAGAAAAAAAGAAAAAAAAAAAACTATTCCAAAGTGCAAATCCTTAGTCCAAAGCTGAGAGCTTTCTGTAGGAGTGTTTGGTCAGACTACAAGACATTTCATTCTAGTTATTTCAGTCTCAGTGAGAAATTCAGTGACTCAAAAACCCCTTATACTCATAGTATGTATTGAAGATTCCAAATAAGTCTCTCATTCTGTTTTATTTGAATCCATACACAAACACAAATTGTGCCAATTACACAAATGAAAAACAAGAAGCAGATGCTAAGGGCTCAAGTGTCTTGTCTCAAGTCACACACAGTCAGATGAGGCTCTAGAATCAACTAACTAGATCTAACTTCTTATTCTGGTCCTAGGCTCTTTCCATTCTAATGAACAACAAGGTCAGCCATAATTTTTAGCAAGTAAAAGAAGGAGGGGAAGAGGAGGAAAGAGAGGAAGATAAAGACAGTATTCTGAAGGAGGAGGGAAGTTTTGAATAGCACCATTTTCTATGTGGTCAAAGGGGAAATGGAATTTAATTGTTAGAACTCAACCCAAAGTACAGAAAACTAGAAAACTCATAACAGCTCTGCCCTGCAACTAAGCACTTTATATTGCAAACAATTTAATTTATAAGCTTAAACTTTCTCATTTAGGTTTAGACACATCCAATTCAGCAACATTCTCTATGCAAACATTTCTGTGCAGAAGCAAGATGCCTTCTGAGCTATACATCCTACTAACTGTCACTTTCCAGGAGTCAGACTTAAGATTTATCTTTTAATCCTACGGAAACACATTTCCCAGCTCACTTATTCCCTGCCTGTTATGGTTTATGTCTAGATGTCCCCGCAAAGCCTCATGCAGTCATGAGCAGTGGGCTTTTTGGAGGTGGCTGTTTGCATCTTAGGATGTTGTAATGGTTGATTTGCTGTGTCAATTTGAGAAGTTTAGAAGCTTAACTGGGTGACTCAGCAATTCTACATCCTGGAGTGTAGAAGCTCTGCCTTAGGGCAGCTGTTTACACACTAAGAAGTAGAGGACTCACCCCTAGCACAGGCAGCCTGCACACAATGTAAGGGAGGAAAAGAGGCTCGCTCTCCCCTTTTGCTCTTGTTGCTTTTGCTATTTTCCACCACCTCGAACTCTTTCCCCTCTGCCATGCTGCCCTGCTTTGCAGCCAGTTGATTACGGACTGAAACCTCTACAAACTGTGACTACATAAACCCGCAACAAGAGAAAAGTAACTAAAACGCTGCTTAAAAGATGGTGCCTGACTTCTACTTTTGGCCATGATGAAATAAGGTATCACATTTATGCTCTTACCTGAAACAACTAGAAAAATAGAAAAAAAATAAGAAATACTTTAAAATATTCAACAGATAGTGAAGACTAATTCTTGAAATAAGGAAATCCTCTCATATTAACTAAGCCTATGCTTGCTTGAATGTTCTGCCTGGAGATATGTTTTGGAACATGGAACAGGGAACAGGTACTCGAGAGCACAATGACCTCCCTGTGTTGAGCAAATAGAATGGAATACATTCCATAGAATAGCCAGAAACTGTATGACAAAGAACCCAGAATTGTGATTGGGAAAACACTTTAGTCTTTGTTGAATACTGAGTCACAGATGTGAAGTAATACTCCGTGATACTAGGCAAAACACAACCTTTGGGCCAGGGATTTAGCTCAGCAGTTCAAGCGTTTGCTTGGTAAGCGCAAGGTCACGAGTTCAATCCCTGGTACCAAAAAAAAAAAAAAAAAAAAATACAACCTTAAACTATGAGTTAAATGGTTCACAGATTCAGAGGGTTAGGAATCATTTGATTCACCAACAAGAGTCAAGATTTTGTTGGGCTTTCAACAGAAATATCTAGGAAGTTATTCTAAATCCACTGTAATAAAGCTTCAAAAACAATCTTTGAAAGGATCACTATGAAAGACAAGTAAGTTAATTGCCAACCATAATAAGGCCCACACTCTTGAAAGAAAGAGAATTCAGACACTCATTACACCCATCACTCAAGCAAAAATTACTACAATTGCTCTGAAACAGAAAAATGAGACCTAGAAGCAGATTTCCAGGGCACAGCAAACAGACCTAGAAATAATGAAATAAGCAAAGAAGGATCTAGAAATGATTTTTAAAATAGAAACATCTATAAATAATGGCACAAGTAAACAAGGATTCCAAATCAGCTATTATAACTTCATTCAAGTATTTAAAGAAAAACATACACACAGGAAAAGGGAAATAGAAGATACTGAAAAGAACCAAATGACATTTGGGGAGGTGAAAATATCTAAAGAAAAAAGAAAAAATTGCCCAACAGAATTAACAGACCACTAAACCAGAGGCCAGCCAAGTATAGCCAACAACTCTAATCCAGGCCAAAGCCTATTTCTATAAAAATTTTGGCACTATCTATGGATACTTTTGTGATAGGATGTGAGAGTGAAATAGCTGTAACAAACATATAGCTTACAAAGCACAATATTTACTATGTGGCCTTTTACAGAAAAAAAATTTGCTGACCCTTGGCCTAGACACACAGAAAAAAAGATTAATGAACTTATTTTATAAATGCAGCAATAGGCATTATCCAAAATTAATCAGTATTTTTTTAGAAAGGCCAACATAATTTCAATGACTTATGGTCAACATCTGCAGGGTCAATGTACTTGAAGTCCTGGGAGAAAAAAGTAGAAAAATAATTAATGGCTTAAAACTTTATAAATTGGAAAGCTACAACCCACATATCCAAGAAGCTCAATAAATCTAAACTTTGCCATACACGCAACAAAGATATCCTCATATTTAAATCAAATACCCAAAAACTGATATAAAGAGAATAAAATGTTGAAATCAAATAAAGACAAAAATTGATATATTACATATACATATGAAAAGCAAACTTTTTAACTGAAACTGCAAACCAGAAGACAGTGGAATGACATCATTAAAATGCTTCCAGGAAAAACCACTCTAAAATTCTATATCCAATGAAAGTATGTTTTCAAGTGATGGTAAAATAAGGAACATTAAATAAAATTCAAGAGTTTTAATCACTAGCAGAAATGCACTAAGAAAGTTCATATATAGAAATGACACCAAGTGGTAATTTGTATCTACAGAAAGAAATTAAAAGTCCTAGAAAAGGTAAATGTGGTAAACATAAAAGATTACATTACAAAGAAGACTCAAAAGAAGTACAGCTAATGAGTTAAGAGTAGAGATAAAATGGAATGCTACACTGTATACTCAATTGTACCCCCAAAAGAGGCAGAAAGAGGAGAAAGCGTAGAAAAATAGAAAACAAACTCCAAGATAGTAGACTTGAAATCAAAATATGCATGACTCAAATACTTCAATTAAAAGACCAGACTGAATAATAGGACCCAATTAAAGCTGGTGTTTCCTAGTTAGGTGCTACCTCATTATATAAATTCAGAACAAAGAATATCAACTGAGGGAAGGACAGACATTTCATAATGATAAAGTCACCAAGAAGACAAAATAAACTGATACCATTTGAGTGTACCCACCAAGGGTTCATGTATTGAAAACCTCATCCTCAATGTGGCAGTGTTAGGAGACGATGACCAGAGGATCGAGATAGAGCAGATGCTGGCAGCAGGTCACAGCCTCTCGGAGACCTGGGATTAAGACACCTAGAAAACAACTACTTAAGAAAAAAAGAGAAGAATAGCTCCAAGAATCAACAAAAAGCTAAAAGAAAAGCTAAAAATCAAGGACAGCAAAGAAAAGAAAACAGTCTAAAATGATAACCACAGCACCAGAGGGGAGTAACCTGACTCTGTAAGCACAGATAAACCCAGAGAGGGCCTGCAGTCCCAGTGATAAACAATAGACTAGCAGCACTGGCCCCAGAAAAAAATCTACAGTTAATGTAAACTGCAAATTCAGTATGGATTTTTATTGTGAAAGTGATTCCTTCCATATGGCATGCTAGTTCTGGAGCAGTAATCAACCACAGCACCCACCATATTTATGAGTAGAATAATCAGGAGCCATTCTGAAAGGGAGCTTACTGATTAAGACTGAGTTTACTGTGGGAAACTGAAGTCACAGAACAACCAAGTTCAGGGTCTCTGAGGTCACCACCAGGGACTGGTGAGAGACAGCCATACAAGAAAGTCATAGAGACGGGGCAGGCGAGTCACAGGCCCTCTGAGAAGTTTAAGCAGTGGAGAGCGCAGGCTGTGAAGAGTGCAGCGGTCAGCAGCACCACCATCTGTGCTAAGGATCCATGCCTCTCTAGTGTGGTTTTCTGAGAGAGAAGGGACTGTAAGTGCTGGATTCAAGCCCAACAGACTGGTCGGCCCCCCTCATCACCTGCTTCCAGCACAGAATTCAGGGGTCTGTCTACTTTGACCATATGCCAACAACATCAAGAATATGTCTCTGCTCGGACATCTGCCAAGTCTCTGGGTGTATGAACAGTGGGGCTTCAGGAGCCAGTTGGGCACCTTACAACACCACGGATCACAAAGCTAGTTTCAGACGGTAGTGGCACAGGATGCACACAAGAACACAAACACTAAAAGCCTCTGGAATGAATACAGCCATGGGGCAGACAGCAATCACTGATTGGCAACCAGCAATCACACATAAAAGCTGGTTAAGTGGGTGCATCAACACAACTAGCTCTAGATGCAACTTACTGCTTTCTCCTAATACAAACACCTCTACATAGAGAAACTTTTTAAATTCATTTCTCTTTTTCTTTGTATGCTGTTTGGGTTGCTTTTTTTGTTTGTTTATAATGTTACTTTTAACTAATTCCATTCATATTTTTATTCTCTAATTGGATTTTTATCACTCCTTTTCTCCTCCTCCTGTCTTCCTTTTCTTTTGAAGTTTTACTTCCTCCATTTGTCATTGTCCTTCCATTTTTTATTATTACCTTTAACTTTCCTTGATTTTTAACCTTTTAGTTTATTATTTTTGCCATTTCTATTGTTAATGGTGGTATAGTTGGTCCTTTTAATTGTTTTTTTTACTGTATGTTTCTATCAGGTTGTCCTTGTATCATCACTGTTATGGTCATTTGTTTTCCCCTCTCTGAGTTGTGCTAGGAATCAAGCCCTCAAAAAGTATGAACACTAACACCCTCAAATAAAAGATTAAGAGACACTCATCGTAACAGATGCATAAATTTCAATATAGAAACAGAAATATGAAAAACAAGCTGGGGACAGGAGCACATGCCTGTAATCCCAGCACTTGGGAGGCTGAAGCAGGAGGATCACTGGGAGTTTAAGACCAGCCTGGGTTATATAAGTAAGTTCGAGGCCAAACCCCACTGCATAATGAAATCCTGTCTTGAAATAAATAAATAATTAAATAATAAAAGAAAAGAAAAAGAAAAACAAGGTAACATGACATTTTCAAGTGTTCACAACTCATAAGCAACTGAACGCAATGATATTATAGTGGATGAAATGCCAGACAAAGAATTCAAAAGACTGGTTTATAAAATGATTAGTAACTTCAAAGAGGAGACAAACAGTTGAATGAGTTAAGGAAAACAATGCAGGATATGAAGTAACAATTCAACAAACAGATTCTAAAATCAAATGAAACAACTCTTAGAAATTAAAATATTTTACAATTCAGTGAGAATTCTCACCACTAGTATCAAGCAGAAGACAAAATGTCAGGGCTTGAAAATAAGGAATTACTAAATGCAGACAGTGACAGAAGAACAAGAAGAGGAAGAAGAAGAAGACAGAGGAGGGGGAGGAGGAGAAGACAATGACGAGGATGACAAAGAAGACAAAGAAGAAGAAGACGACGAAGAAGACAAAAAAGACGACGAAGATGAAGACGAAGAAGATAAAGACGAAGAAGATGAAGAAGATAAAGACGAAGAAGACGAAGAAGACGACGAAGAAGACGAAGAAGATGACGAAGACAAAGAAGACGAAGAAGATGACGAAGACAAGACAAAGACGAAGACAAAGACAAAGACAAAGACGAAATTATGAACAAAACACCCAAGAACTCTTGGATGCAGTTAAAAGATAAAACTTGGAATTTTTGGTGAGAAAGAGGATGATAAGGTTCAGACTAACAGTATAGAAGGTTTATTTAATGAAATAATAACAGAAAACATTCCACATCTTGCAAAAAATACAGACATCCAGGTAAGGAGGTATTCAGAACCCCAGACAGACATAAGCAAAAAAGAACTTCCTCGTGTCACATTATAGTTAAATGTCAAGAATAAAGAACAAGGAAAGACTATTGAAAGTTGCAAGAGAGAAATGCCAACTCACTCATAATGATAAAAACCATCAGACTAACTGCAGACTTTTCTCAGAAACTGTAAAGGCCAGGATGGCATGAAACAATGTATTTCAAGCTCTAAATAAAATTAATTGCAAATCTAAATTACTATATCTGACAAAGTTATCTTTCAAAGTTGAAAGAAAAATAAAGACTTCTAAGATAAACATAAACTAAAAAATACAAGCCAGCACTCCAGAAGATACTTAAAGGAATTCTATACATGGAAGAGGAAGAACAGAAAAACTGTTCAGAATTAGAAAAAAATCAAACATTAGAAAAATAACAAAATGACAGGAATTAGTAATACCTTTCTATAATAACTAAATTTTAATGGTCCTGATTCTATAAATAAAAGACACAGACTGGCTGATTACATTTTTTAGAAAGACTCAATTTTTTGCTACCTACAAGAAATACATCTCACTAGCAAAGACATAGACAGACTGAGAGCAAAACAACAGAAAACAATGTTTCATGCAAACCAAACCCAAAAACTACCAGTAGCCACACTTGTATTTGGCAAAGCAGACTTCGAGACAAAATTGCCAGACAAGACAAAGAAAACCACTACATATTGGTTAAGGGGACTGCTCACCAAGAAGATAAAACAATTAATAAAGATACATGCACCAAACACTGATGTACCTAAGTTCATAAAACAAACACTACTTCCATTATTAATAGTAACTTCAATACTTCACTCTCACCAATAATTAGGTCATTAAGGTAAAAAAAAAATCAACAAAGAAACATCAAGATTAAACTACACCATAGATGAAAAGGCATAACAAATGTCTACAGAACATTCCATGCAACAACTAAAAAATACACATTGTTCTTAGCAGTTCATGAAACATTCTCCAAAGTACATCACATTTTAGGCAACAAAACAAGTCTTAACAAATACAAAAAAAAAAAAAAAAAAAAAGGGAAATAATTTCTTGCATTTTATCAGACCACAAAGAATAAAAATAGAAATCAGCAGTGGAAATTGTAGAAGTACATGCAGACTGAACAATTCACTTTCGAACAATCAGTGGGCCATTGAAGAAACTGGGGAGAAAATTTTAAAATTCCTTGAATCAAATTAAAATAAAATACAATACACCAAAATCTCTGGGAATGCAGCAAAAAAAGTTCTAAGAGGGAAGCTTATAGCTATGTAAAAAAATCAGAGTGATCTAAAGTAAATATCCTAATGATGCATCTGAAGGTCTTAGAAAAACAGAAACCAAAAGCAAACTCAACATAATGAAAGAAATAATAATGATCAAAGTTGAAATTAATGAGAGACTAAAAGAACAATACACAGCATCAACAAAAAAAGTTGTTTCTTTGATAAAAAATAGACAAGCTTGATAAACACTTAGCCAAACTTACCAAAGGAAAGAAGATTCAAATTCATACAATTAAGAGATGAAAAGGGGATTTTTATAACATATATAATTGACATCCAGAGGATTATTAGTGACTAGTTTGAACATCAATGTTCTAATAAATTGGAAAACTAGAAAAAACAGATACATTTCTAGATACATATGATCTACCAAAACTGAACCAACGGGATATAAAAAACCCAAGTAATCATTAACAAGTAAGATTATTACAAGATTGAAGTAATAATTTTCTTAAATCTCCCAAAAAAGGAAAGCCCAGGACTAGACAGGTTCACTGCTGAATTTTACCAATTTTAAAAGAACTAACATCAGTGCCACTCAAGATATTCCATAAATAGAAAGGAAAATAACACTTTCAAATTCATTCTATGAGGCCAATGTAATGCTAATATCAAAACTAGAAAGGGTACAACAAGGGAAGAAAGCTACAGACTAATATCCTCAATGAACATACATGCAAAAATCCTTAATAAAATATTTGCTACTTGAATTCAATGACACATTAAAAAGATCATATACCATGATCAAGTCAGTTTCCTTTCAGGAATTTAAGGAGGTAAAACAGAAGCAAATCAATAAATGCACTATATCACATAAAAGTAGGATCAATAATAAAAATCACATAATTAGGAAATTCAACATCCTTTCATAATAAAAATTCTGAAGAAACTAAATATTAAAGGATCATGCCTCAGTAAAGACCATCTATGACAAATCCACAGCTAACATAATTCTGAAGGGGGAAAAACTAAAAGAATTTCTTCTAAAATCAGAAATAAGCCAAGGATGTCTACTCTAGCCACACCTATTCAATACAGTTCTTGAAATTTTAGCTAATGTAACTAGACAGAGAAAGAAAAATGATACAAATAGGAAAAGAAGTCAAATTATCCTTGTTCGCACAAAGTAAGATCTTATACTTAGAGGACCCTAAAGACTTCACCAAAAGACTTTTAGAACTGATAAATGAATCCAGCAAAGTAGGAGGACATAAAATCAATATTTTAAAAAATCACTTTTCTATATACCAAGTAATGAACATGCTAAAAAAAAAAAAAAGAAATCAGGAGAATAATTTTATGCTCAATAGCTTCCAAAAAATAAAATACCTTGGGTCAATCTTACCAATGAAAGACCTCTACAATGAAAATTTCAGAATTCTGAAGAAAGAAACTTAATGACACTAGAAGATGGAAAAACCCCATGATCACGGACTGATGGAGTGAATATTCTCAAATGATCATATTACCAAAAGCAGACTTAATGCAATCCCCATCAAAATGACAACCAAATTTCTCACAGAACTAGAAAAACAATCCTAAAGTTCACATGGAAAAATGAAAGACCCAGAATAGTCAAAGCAATCTCAAGCAAAAGGAGAAACACTGGAAGATCATAATACCCTATTTCAATTTATACTACAAAGCCATAGCAACAAAAACAGCATGGTACTGGCAGAAGAAATAGACACAGTGACAAATGGAACAGAATACAGGTCACAAAAACAAAACTACACAACTATAGCTATCTGATGCTGGACAAAGGAGCCAGAAAACATACATCAGAGAAAAGACAGCCTCTTTAACACATAAATGTGCTGAGAAAACTGGATATCCACTTGTAGAAGGTTGAAACTAGATCCTTATCTTTTACCTTGTACAAAAATTAATTCAAAATGGATCACAGACCTTCATGTAAGACCAGAAACTTTGAAACTACTAAAATAAAACATAGGGAAAACACCTGAAGCAAGATGACATGGGGGATGGATATAATCAAAACATATTATACATACTATACATATTGAAGCAACATTTTATAAAATTAATAGGCACTGATAATAAAAACACACAAAGTCAACAAGACAGAAGTGGCAGGACTTTTAAAACATGCAGCCTTATGTTCATAGGTCTCCTGGAGTATGTATTCAAAAAGCATTATTAATACAGTTATCAGGGCTAGGGATTTAGCTTAGCAGCATAAGCGCCTGCCTGGCAAACATGAGGTCGTGAGTTTGATCCCCGCTAGCAAAACAAAAATTCAGTTATTGTGGGACCCTAGTCACTCTGTAGCTTCCTGTTTTACCATGTGACCTCTTCCTGTCACACACACTCTCACCACTGTGATCTCCTCTGCCATGGAGTCCTCACCACAGTCGGTGTCATGCTATTTGGACTTGTAGCCTCCAAAATTGTGAGCTTAATAATGCATTTTTCTTTGTAAGTTACCTAACCTCAGGTATTTCATTATATTAACAGAAAATAGATTACTATACAACCCTAAATTTGTATTCACCCAATAGCAAAACTTCAAAATACATAGGGCAAAAGGTGATAAAATTGAAAAGAAATTTACAAGAATTCCAAACACAGTTGGAAACTTTAACATTCCTCTATAACTGATTAAACAGGTATAAAGAAAAATATTATATATATATATATATATACACACACACACACACACACACACCACTATCAAACAATTTGGTTAAACTTATAGAACCTAGGATTTATAAAACATTCTACCATTAAAGTTAATGTGGACCGTTCACCAAGACAGATGATACGTTAGGCAGTAAAACAAATACCAATAAATTCAAAAAGTTTAAAAGAAGGCAAAGAACATTCTCTACTCAAAACAGAATTATACTTAAAATCAACAATAGAAAACATAGCAGTAAACCCCCAAATATGGGGAAATTTTAAAGCACATTTCTAAATAACCAAATCTTTAAAAAGTTAAAATATTTCAAGTGAATAAAACAATACGTGATATATTAAAAAATCACAACACAGTTAATTCACTACTAATAGGGAAATTTATGATTGATATTCTCATATTAGAAAAGAAAGTGCAAAGTCAGTAATATAAGCTTCTACAATAGAAAAGATGACCCAATTAAACTCAAAACAAGGAGAAAGTAAAAATAAGAGTAAGAATGAATGAAATTGAAAAATAGACAAGCATTAGAGAGAAAAAAACCTAAGGAAACCAAAATGTAGGGTCTTTTTACAAACATCCATGAAACCTATAAATTTCCCATCAGGCTGATCAACAGAAATGAAAAAAATAATAGTAACATCAGAAATGAAGGAAATAGCATTATTACAGAGCCTACAAACTTTAAAAATATAAGAAATATGATGAATAATTTTCCACAAATACATTTGTCAACTTATATAAAACAGAAGAATTCCTTCTGATACACAATCTACCAAAGTTCATACAGGAAAAAACAGAAAATCTAAGTAGTCCTGTATCCATTTATCAAAATTTTTTTTTTTTTTTTTTTACTTTTTTGAGACAGAGTCTCGCTATGCAGTTCAGGCTGACCTTGAATTCACTTTGTAGTCTAGGCTGGTCTTGAACTCATGCAAGTCTCCTGCCTCAGTCTCCTGAGTACACCAAGTCTAATTCTTAATTAAAATTATTCCACAAAGAAGAATCCAGACTCAGGCAACTCATTTGTGACCCTTTCTGTCTCTCAAGAGTTACTCCTATTCCCCATTCCCATTCCCTAATAAATTTTTCTACTGTTAACCTCCATAATTCATTCTTCAATTTGAAGGCACACAAACTTGGCGTATCTGACATTTAACAGGTTGGGAGTTACATATTCTGCCTCCTATATAATTTTAGAGGCTCCACCATGATAATTCGAAGGAGGCAACAGTTCACTTCTGTCTCATGGATTCTGGACTGTGATTCATCTAGGCAATCAGAAATTGTCATTCTTGTTTGGCAGTTGCATATATGCCTTGTCTTTTTATGCCTTGTCTTTTGTCAAATGATGGTAAGTTCAAGTTGAGAACATGGGAAGATTATGATGTTTCTTTGATGGGACATTTTATTTTTGCTGACAGGGTCCTGTATTCTTGTTTTGTATATGAACTTAGTAGTTGCTGAATTTACTGGTGTTCCTTGATCAGTCTGATTTGTTTGTCTTATCTTAGACAAGCAGCATTAGGAAAGAGTAATGTTGGAGCATCCCCAAGTGGATTTTGATACTAACCAAAATGTGAATTTGTAAAATATTATAAATGAGGTTTTTTAAATGAAATTTAGTTTATGACATATGAATGCGTCTTATAAATTGGAGACTCCCTTGACCAGTTAATTGCAACAGTGTGGCTGCCAACCTTACATCTGGCAGAACAGGATTCACTGAGAAAATCTGATCTGATCCCACCCACCCCCCCCCCGCCACATGCATGGAAAGGAACATTAAGCCTGTTCTGCCCCAGTTCCCTTTCTGGTCTGATCTTTCTCTGGTGAGGAGTCAATCTAAGCTCTTGGGATTCCCCATTCTCACCTTTCCAGGGTGAAAGTGACAAATGATGGGCAAATTGTCTCGGTAACTTACCATGAGTATGAGAGAAGACTTTCTTTTCTCTGATCTCATTTCTGATCATTTTCTGACATTTTGTACTTTCCCCTTTTTTTGAAGACATGCTTCTTCTAAAGGTCAGAGAGAAAGATAAAGACTCTGAAAATATTTTAGTCCTAATCTGTCTCAACCTTTTCCTCCTATCCAACAACTAGGAACTTTCAAGTAGAACCTATAGAAAATGGGGGTTTGTTAATGTTGAAGACAGGGAAGTCATTTTAGATGAAGAACACATATCCTGTCTCTGGATCAGATAAGCATCAGAATTTTTCCCATCCAGGAGAAAACACATGAAGGCGATGTCTCTGCCTAGTGTTCTGGGTACAATTTCCTGTCCAGAGGGTATGGAAAATTGAAACCTGAGACCCAGTGGAAAGAACTGACTTCTAGGTGACACCAGAAAGCACTACTTCATAAGCATTATACTTAATTGACCAAAATGCAGTTCAGGAGACAATTTCCAAACTACTCTTTTATTTCACTCCCTCATATTCTCAAAAAGACCCCAACCTCCTGGCTCTTTCCTCCTAAGTCTGGCTCTCATCATTTATGTGTGTAGCAGTGGGAAGTATTTCACCAATGTGTAAGCTGTGGTTGCCAGACAATGAGTACAGGTTTTAATCTGCAGGCTTCATGTTACAGATATAGAGACATAGAAATCTGTAGTTAATTGAGTAAAACATAATTATTCCTGCTGCTAAGGGAGCTTGCCTAGGTTATTAGGTAGATAACACAAATGTCTCAGTGACTTCTTTGTCCTTGGGCCTATAGCAGAATTCTTCTGAGCCATTACTTGCCTTCATCTATCTTTACAGGTGACTTCTTTTCCAGGTAAGGAAGTGCTCCAACCACTTTCAATCTGCCCTTTTTTTCTGACTCTCTTCCAAAGAATTGGAAAGCAATTGCTCAGGTAACTTGATTATTGGTTTAATTTTGCTAGCAATGCTTCCTTCTTTAAACATGGCCAGTACAGCAGGAATTAGTTGTAGCTTGTGCTTTTAGAAACACACTTCAGAGTTAGGAATTTGAGTTTCTAAAGAAGGTAGGCACATACATTGGTAAGGGTGGATACTCTGGCCCAACCTAGCTTCTGGAGTAGGTCACCTTGGGAAACCTTGAGAACATACAAAAACAAAGTAGGGATTAAAAAGGGTGCCTATTTTTCCCCTTGTTGTTTCTGGGAGACTCAATGTCAAATTCTCTTAAGCACTATAATTTGCTTAACCCTCATGTATTGAGAAAAACTAGTTTAGTAGTCTGCACTGATTCATGGCCTGCCTATCCCCTAGAGACAAAATACAATATCGAGAGAAGAACTGATTATGATACTATTTTGCAACTAGAGCTGTACTGTGAGAGACAGGGAAAATGGTCAGAATTACCTATGTTCAGACTTTCTCCGCATGAAGAGATAGTCCTCACCTTTTTGGACAAGTGCTCTCCCATGACTTGGCCTGTTTTAAATTTTCCCAAGTCACAGTTCTACAATATGTAGATAATACACTGTTCACTAATGGTTTCTTCTTTGCTGAAAACACAGATTCATGGCTAAATTATGTCACCTCATTGTCTCAATTCCAACAGATTCTTTAATAGCCAACAGAAACAGGTATTAAAGGATAGCCATGGCCTCGGACCCCAGAGGACTGCCTCTCTCCTGTCATGATTTCTCTTCAGAACATCTAGCCAGGCCAGCCACTATTAACAGATATAGTAACTAAGGTTCTAAAAGAGGAAAGCCTGTAGTTAAGTATGGATCAAGGGTTGCAGGGAAAACTAGGAAGGCATCTACAGGACAGACTGGACCCATAACAGGCCTTGCTTCCCCACTATTTAGAATACATACTTAGCTCCAAAGAGTGCCACTTTTGTATATCCAAATCTGGCCTGCACACTTACACCGGAAATAGTTAAAATTAGCCTTAGCACACACTGTTTTGTTTTGTTCTGAGTTATTGTTTTGTTTTACTCAATGTTCTGTTTTGACTGGTTTTAGTCTGTCTTGTTTTGTTTGATTTTATGATTTCTGATGGTATGGACAACTGTTTTGAAGATAACAAGATATATTACAGTGGTCATCGTTGATTTCCTTTTATCCTGTTTTGAAGCCCTGTATCACTTTCACTGTTTTGCTTTGACTGGCTTTATTCCATTTTATTTTGTTGGATTTTTATTCTCTTTAAAATTTAAAAAAAACCACAGTGATATATGTGCACCCACGTTTATAGCAACACAATTTGTAATAGCCAAATCTTAGAAACAACCCAAGTGCCCATCAATCAAGGAATGGATAAAAAAGATCGGTTTTTTTATACAATAGAGTACTACTCAGCTATCAAGAAAGATTGCATCTCGACACCGGCTTGGGCTACAATGCAAGCACAAGGCCAGCCTGAGCTACATAATGCAACCCTGCCTCAAAAAACTAGGGCTGGGAGTTTGGCTCAGTGGCTTACGCACCTGTCTGGCAGGCACGAGGCTGTGAGTTCAATTCCCGGTGCCACAAAGAAAAAAAAAAAAAGAAAGAAAGAAAGATTGCATCAAGACTTTTATAAGTAAATGGATGGGACTTGAGACCATAATCATAAGTGAAATAAATCAAACTCACATGTGTAAATACTGTATTGTCTCCCTAGTATAAGAAACAAAGTATATAGAATCCAAAATCTACAATAAATACTGTGTAAGGGTAAGAAACTGATCAAAGAGGAAAAGTAATTGGGATGGGGAAAAGAGGGATGAAGGAAGGGAAAAGGAAAAAGACATAAAAGACATAGATTTGTATATATGTATACATAAGATAGCTAAAATGACTATACTACTAAATGTATTAGTTATTGAAAAAGAACAGTCAATACTCATGTGATTTTACATGTCTATATCTGTTAATCTAAGCAACCCTTTTGAAGGTAATGATATACAATATTACAACCATTGTCAAATTCCTATCATCTTGTTTTGTAAACCTATACTGTTACTGCATTGGATATGTTGCTGTCTCTTTTGCTTTTCGTTTTTCTTTTCTTATCTTTTTCTCTCTTCAATAAAAAAATTTTTAATTAAATTTTAAAAAAATAAAATAAAATTACCTTTATTAGTCTGTCCCTTTGCAGGGAACAGTTACATGTGGCTAATAGCAGTTTTTGCTATCAAACAACTGTGACTATCAAAGCAACAATGACAAGAATATATATAGCTGGGTATTCTAATCAGATAAACAACCTATGGCCTCTTTTAAAAGCTACTTTTGTGAGGAGCATTGTGAGTTCAAGGCTGGCTTGAGCTACAATGCAAGTGCAAGGTGGGCCTGAGCTACATAGTGTCACCCTGCCTCAAAAAACTAGGGCCGGGAGTTAGGCTCAGTGGCTTAAGCACCTGTCTGGCAGGCGCAAGGTTGTGAGTTTGATCCCTGGTGCCATGAAAATAAATAAATAAATACATACATACATACATACATGCAAGCTACCTCTGCTTTCACAGGTGTAAAAGTTTCTTATTCCTTCTGATTCTTATTACAACAGATCTCTCTTAATTAACCTATAAAAAGTTCTGACTAATCTATAGTTACAAACCTAAAAACTGTAAAAGAATTAGTGTAATTTAGCCAAATACATCTGAGAAGTACTCTAATTTAAATGGGATCATCTTGTGTATATCTATCTCTCTGTTCAATGTTAAACCAGTTAAAACACCTGCAGTTGATTCATTTAAAATATCTGTTTCAAGCTCCATAATATTTTCCCTTTTTTTTTTTTCTCTCTCTCTCTCTTTTTGAGATTTCCATGGAAAACAATCTGTGAGTTTTCAGGACAGCCAAACTTATTTAAAACATTAAAAGATGGGGACTGATAGTCTGAAGGCTTACATAAGATTTAGAACTAAAAGTTTGATAATATAAGAGTTATATATGATTGGGTTGCTACAGATGTTTCCACACGTCACTTTTCAGGTATATGTTCTATTTTAGTTGGCATATAAGTAGTCACTCATAAGACAACCCAAATATCTTTGTTCACAGGGTTAACAGTGAGTTAACAAGATAAAGATGTCTTTAAACTTGGGACCATATTTCCATCCATCTTGTTAACTAATTGAGATAACATCAAAAGATTGGTTTAATAAATACAATGTCTATCATTGTTTGTCTACAAAGCTTAAAGTTTTTCCTTGGTTAAAATTAACATATGAGTTTAAATGTTTAAATGTTATGGTTTGGTTCTCATGAGTGATCGAAAGCAAGTGTTAAGATATATTCAAGTTGGATGTGATTAAAAGGTTACGCTTTCTATGTCTAAAAGAGTAAGCTTTTCTTAACATATTAAAATGCTCTTAAACTTACAGAACTAAAAATACCCTACTGGTGAAAGTTTTTTATCATTATAAACTTCTAGGCTCAAACATCTGGCATTTCCTTGTGTCCAAGCTATTTGTGAAAAATATGCATGTCAGTGCAGCATTGGTCAGCCAGCCAAACGATGCAGACAGGCTTTCAGACTTGTGCTTGTGTCAGTTATGTAATGCCAGTTATGTGGCAGTTAAAGGTAATGCTATACAGTCTAAACAATGTCACTCTAATGACTACAGTTTAGACATTAATAATCTTTAAAGTACATCTACAAACAAGTACATTCTGCTAAAGTATCACAATGGTAACCAAAATGGTTAAAAGGTAACAAATTTAGGTAAAAGTTTCTTCATGTCATTATCATATCCTGTAATTAGATAACTGGCTAAAAATTTATTTCATGCTAAGATGAATATTTAAATGTGTTTCAAAGATAAAATAATGATTGTCATGCTGAAATACTATGTGTGGCTCTTGATCTTAAATTTTCTCTGTAAAACTTTAAAGTTGCTGTATGTTAACATTCTGCGGGGACTCAATTTCTAAAACAACCATAACTGGTAAGAAATAACAGTCCTCTGGCTATATTTTATATTTCAAAGTGCTTGATATCCAGATGAGATTATAATAGTTAAACTCACCGCTCTTACTACAACACTGATGTAACTGATCTTCTCTTCTGGGTGTTCAACAACTGAAGTTTGGAGACCAGAACTAGAAAGTTAACTGGGCCAAAAGGCTAGGCAGTATCTTGGGTCTGGCCTCCCAAGGTCAATGAGGATCCAGGACATGAGATATCCTTTTGTACAGGATCATACAACTTCAGTGAGTCATCAAATCTCCTGAATAGTGAGGTTGTTTAACCCCAGAGGATAGGAATCATTAAATGTACAATGTGCAAAAAAAAAAAAATCATCAGAAAAGAAAGTTTTACATACTTCCACAGAAAGCAATATGATCAAGCAAGATGGTGACCCACCCTGGTAGACCACACTGACAGAGGAGCTGAGAGGCTCTCTACATGGTTCCAAAAGGAATGCCTGAGGAGACCTGCTGGGAATCAGGCTATATGATAGATTGGTGGGGGCCAGACAACAGGCCCCGCAGTCACAAGACAGACATTGATTTGCTTCAGAAATAGCAAAGTTTTTGCAGAAGGCAGCAGGCTTCCTAACTGGGTGAGATGTAATCCCACAACCACAGTGCCCCTGAGGCAAGATAATATTTGATAAGCACAATACAAAGAAAACAAATAGCCGACTGTGGTGAAGGATCTTACCTTGTTTCCATGGTGATGTCAAATTTGCTTCTCATTCTACTCTGCAGTCACTGTTCCAGATAACAAGGAGAACACTATTGCCTCTCCTTGTGTTTCTCACTGGCTAATAAAAGTGGGCCAGGAAAGCTTCCGTGTACTGCACAGCATGAGCTAAAGACCTGCACAGCATACTCCACCTAGCTGTGCAGAACCTGGGAGGGCCTTGCCCAGCAACCCCAAGTAGCTGGAGAGCCTTAGTGCACAACTTGGGTCCTGACAGAACACCACCCAGTGACCTCAAGCAGCCAGAGAGCTTTGGTGTGCCACAAGGGGTGTGCTGAAGGTCCACCAGTGTATTCCACCCATTCAGGGAGCCTCTGAGTGCTGCTAGGGACCTGGTAAGACCTGCCTAATGATCCCTACTCAACTGGGGAAACTCCCTCCAGTACAGACAGCAATCCTCAACCCAGGAAACAACTGAGACTTCGCATTCAGCTGCCCTGGGGTAATACAGGAAAATGACAAAACAAAACAGCAAAATGCAGCTGGGCATGGTAATGCATGCCTTTAATCCCAGCACTCTGGAGGCTGAGGTAGGAGTGTTGTGAGTTTGAGGCCAGCTTGGGTTACAACGCGAGCCCAAGGCCAGCCTGATCTACACAGTGCAACCCTGCCTTAAAAAACTAGGGCCAGGAGTTTGACTCAGTGGCTTATGTGCCTGTCTGGCAGGTGTGAGGTTGGAAGTTCGATCCCCGGTGCCACAAAAAAAACAAAACAAAACAAAAAAAACAAATAAACAAACAAACAAAAAAAAAACAAAGAGCAAAATGCAATCCCAAGCCTCCAGCCCATCCCAAACAAGCCTGGGAGACATGTACATACAAGAAAGTGTAAGTCACACATCTGAAACTTCTGAAATGACAGCAAATGAAGTAAAGAAACAACTCCATGAAACCGTAAAGGATATCAGGTCAAAAATAATCTCCCAGGCAATACAAGAAATGATAAATGAAATGAAAAAAATGCTGAACACATTTAAAGAAGACATAGTTGACTTCCCCCTCCATCCCGTATACCTCTGCAGCCAGTGGGATCAGCAGCAGCACCTCCTCCTCCACCCCAGAGACCTCCAAAGCCCACAGACCATCAGCAACCCTGTCCACCACCTGTAGAACCCTGGTGGGCTGGTGGAAGCCTCAGCAACCCCTCACCCACACAGAGGACCTAGGGGCACTGCAACAGTGTGTTGAGTTTCCCCCTCAAATAGAGGACCTCAGTGGATCAACAGGAGCAGCAACAAACTCTCCCTTCTCCCAGTTGGAGGACTTTGGCGAGCCCGGCCAGAGTGTGGGTGAGTCCTTCTCCCATATAGAGAATAGCGGGTGGGTTGAGGAGAGCGCCGACGAGGCCTCCCCCAACCAGGAGGCACTTGAAAGGCCTCGGAGACCCCCCCAGTGACACAGTAGGGTCACACCCAAGACGCACAATATAACCAGGTAAATCTGAAAGCCTAGAACAGCCTAAAGCCACAGTAATAATAGGAGATAAGGGTTGACTTACATCAATACTCCTAGGCTAGTCAGTCTAGGGAGAATATAAGACTCACCCAACAGGCCCTGCAGGAGGAATTCAGGTGACTGGCCCCTCCCCTTCATTGTGGTACCCAGCAATTGGACAAACATCACCCATACAGTAGGACCCTAAGACACAAATGACAATCAGTTGAGACTAGTGGGAATGAAAAGATAAAAATATTAACCCAAGAGGTGAAAATGACAAAATGAAAAAGCAAAATATAATCTCAAATGTCCAGCCCATCAGGAACAAGTACAGGAGACACTGAAATAGAGGACATTAGAAGTCATACACCTGAAACTTCTGAAAAGATAGCAAGTGAAATAAACAAATCCATGAGGCTGTAGAAATAACCTCTCAGGTAAAGAAAGAAATGACAACCTTAATAAAGGAATTGCTCAGCATAGCTAGAGAAGACTAGATAAAAAAGGTACAGGAGCATGGGAAAATGATGAAAACCTTGAATGAACAATTTAGGAAAGAAACAGAATGCATGAAACAAATTCAAAGAGATATCCAGGAAACTAAAAAACTCCACTGAAAGCTGGCGAAACTGTTTGAATGAAGCTGAGGATAGACATTCAGACCTCAAAGATAGGATCACAGTTAGTGATCATGAAAGGAAAGCACTTTTTAAAATAACAAGGGATCATAAAATAACAATTCAACAGCTTTAAGACGATGCAAAGAGAAGCAGTATAAGACGGACAGGCATTGATGAAAAGGGAGGAGTCAAAGCAAATGACATAAAAAAACTATTTGCAGAATAGTAGAAAATTTCCCAAACATGGGAAAAGAATCAGATATAAAGATAAGTGAGGCACAGAGAATGCCAAACAGTCATAATCAAAATAAATCTTCACCCAGATATATAATAATTAAGATTACAGAAATTCAGCATAAAAACAGAATACGAAAAGCTGTCAGAGAAAAGACACAACTCACCTATCAAGGAAAGCCCATTAGAAGCATGGCAGACTAATTGGCACAACCCTCAAGTTATGATGAGCTTGGAGGGAAGTATTTCAAGCTCTGAAAGAAAACAACTTTCAACCCAGATTGATGTACCCTGCAAAACTTTATTTCAAGATTGATGGAGAAATAAGAAACTTCCATGACAAAGAACAACTGAAGAAATTCATCTCTACCAAGTCAACCCTAGAAAGAATACTGAAAGACATACTAGTGAGAGACAAAAATGACTACAATTCCCAGAACGACAGAAAGAAACCACCAGGCAGGGCAAGCAATTAAACAAGGGGGGAAAGCAGAAAATCAACAACAGGAAAATAAAATGACAAAGTTAAAACCAGTACATATCAGTTATATCCATCAATGTAAATGGCTTCCATTCACCAACTAAAAGAAATAGGTTGACAGAATGGATCAAGAAACAGGATCCAACAATATTCTGTATACAAGAAACACATCTGATTCAAAAGGAATCTCATAGACTAAAAGTCAAGGGATGGAAAACAATATTCCTTGTGACAGGAACCCAGAAAAAAGTAGAGGTAGCTATTCTGTTTGCAGACAGTGTAAACTTCAAGAATGATCAAAAGAGATAAAGGAGAGCTGGGCATAGTGGCACACATCTTTAATCCCAGCACTTGGGAGACTGAGGTAGATGGAACACTGTGAGTTCAAGATCAACTTACACTACAACGTGAGCAAGGCCGGCCTGAACTACATAGTGTGACCCTGCCTCAAAAAAATAGGGTCAGGAGTTTGGCTCAGTGGCTTAAGTGCCTGCGGGCAGGTGCAAGGTTGTGAGTTTGAGCCCCGGTGCCCCCTCATCAAAAAAAAGAAAGAAAAAGAAAAGAGATAAATAAGATCACTACATACTTGGTAGGGGAAAAATTCAAGAGGAAGAGTTAACAATCATAAATATATATGCACCAAATATAGCAGCACCCAACTATATAAGACAAATGCTAATAGACATGAAAAAACAAATACGCAGTAACACAATTGTAATAGGGGACTTTAATACCCTATTGTCTCCAAGAGATAGACCAACTAGACAAAAAGTCAGCAAAGAAATAACAGAACTGAATCAAACCTGTGAACAAATGGACTTAGTGGATGATTACAGAGTGTTCCACTCAACAACATCAGAATACACATTCTTCTCAGCTGCACATGGGACATTCTCTAAAATAGACCATATATTAGAACATGCTTAAGTAAATGCAAAGGGACTGAAATTATCCCATGCATATTATCTGATCATGGTGCACTGAAATTGGAAATTAATGGCAAAAGAAACTGCAAAACCTATATAAACACATGGAAATTAAATAACAACCTCTTGAACAACCAATGAGTTACAGATGAAATTAAAGAAGAAATTAAACAATACCTAAAATTCAATCAAAATGCAGATACAACATTCCAAAATTTGTGGAACACAATGAAAGCAGTGCTAAGAGGGAAATATATAGCAATGAACTGCCACATTAGAAAAACAGAATAAGCACAAATAAAGAACCTAATGCTACACCTCAAACTTGCAGAAAAAGTAGAGCAAGTCAAGCCCAAAGTTCATAGAAGAGAGGAAATTATAAAGATCAGAGCAGAAATTAATGCAATTGAGACTAAAAAAAAATACCAAGAATTAATGAATCGAAGAGTTGGTTCTTTGAAAGAATAAATAACATTGATAAGCCCTAGCCAACCTTATCAAGAAAGAGAAAGAAAAAACTCAAATTCATGCAATAAGAAATGAGAAGGATGAAATCACTACACATCCCATGGAAATTCAGAAGATCATGAATACCTACTTTGAAAATCTTTACTCACATAGGATGGAAAACACAGAGAAAATGGACAAATTCCTAGAAATGCATGAATTACCAAAGCTAGATCAAGGAAATATAAAAATTTTGAATAACCCAGTATCAGCTACTGAAATTGAAAACGTGATTAAAAACTTACCAACAAAGAAAAGCTCACATCCTGATGGATTCACAGCTGAATTATATAAGAAATTCAGAGAAGATTTAATGCCAATACTCCTCAAACTCTTCAATGAAATTGAAAGGGAAGCAATCCTCCCTAACTCATTCCTGGAGGTAAGTGTTACTCTGACACCAAAACCAGAGAAAGACACAACCAAAAAGGAGAACTATAGGCCAGCCTCCCTAATGGACACTGATGCAATGATTCTCAATAAAATACTGGCAAGGCAAGCTGCATGGTTTCCAGGAAGAGAAAAGTCAGTGCCTCCCAATAACTGGCCATGCTGGGGCTGGGACTGGGAGGATCCAACAAGAAGCCAAATAGCCAGCCTTTCTGGTAAGCCACGCAAGCTGAATGGGTTCCAGAAAGGGAAAAGTCAGCACCTTCCATGAGCCGACTGGCATGCGGGCTGAGAATCAACCACACCCCACCCCATAAGCAACCCACTGGTTCAGAGGACAGGCTGAGTTGCTAGCAACTAAGGTATATAAAGCAACAGAATGCTTGTGTTGTTTGGTCAATTTCGCAGGCCTAGTGACAGCAGTCTGAGCATGTCTTAGGAGAATGACAATATGCAATATAATAAATATGGGGGATTTCCTTCTATCTTATCTTTGAAATCCAATATTGTTCTGCTTTGTTTTGTTCTGATTAACTGTTTTGCTTTATTCACTGTTGTGTTTGATTGGTTTTATTCTGTTTTGTTTTGGTTTGACTTTGCTATACCTGATGGAATGGACAACTACTGTGAAAATAACGAGCCATACTATGGTAGCTACTGTTGTTTTCCTAGTATCCTGCTTTGAAGTTCTGTACCAACTTTGCTGCTTTGTTTTGACTGGCTTTGTTCTCTTTTGTTTTGTTAGATTTTACTATCTTTAAAATAAAAATAATAATAATTTAAAAAACTTAAAAAAGGAACTGGGGATGCAGTTCAGTGAGAAGGTCCTAGGTTCAATCCTCAATACCAACAAATAAAGAGTTTTAAAATAAAAAAAATAAAATACTGGCAAATAGAATGCAGCAAATCATCAAGAAGGTTATACATCATGACCAAGTGGAATCTATACCAAGAATGCAGAGATGCTTTAAAATACGCAAATCAATAAATATAATACACCACATCAACAGAGCCAGAGACAAAAATCACATGATCATCTCAATAGACACAGAAAAAGCTTTTGATAAAGTCCAACAATTGTTCATGATAAAAAAAATCCTACAGAAACTTGGAATAGATGGTATCTACCTCAATCTGATAAAAGCTATCTATTGCAAACCAACAGCCAACATTATACTAAATGGACAAAAACTTAAAGCTTTCACTCTAAAACCAGAAACAAGACAAGGATGTCCATTATCACCACTCCTATTCAATATAGTGCTGGAAACATTAGCCCGAGCAATTACACAAGAGAGACAAATAAAAGGAATAAGGATAGGAAAGGAAATAGTTTAATTATCTTTATTTACAGATGACATGATACTCTACATAGAACACTCTCAAAACTCCACTGAAAGACTTTTAGATATAATAACCAAATTCAGTAACGTAGCTGGATACAAAATCAACACTCAAAAATCAATGGCATTCCTGTACACAAACAACAAACTCACTGAGAGAGAAATGAGGGAAACTACACCCTTCAAAATAGCATCCAAAAAAATGAAATACTTAGGAATCACTCTAACAAAGGAAGTAAAAGACCTATACAGTGAAAATCACAGTACTCTGAAAAAATAAATTGAAGAGGATCTTAGAAAATGCAAGGACATTCCTTGTTCATGGATAGGAAGAGCAAACATTGTGAAAATGGCCATTCTTCCAAAATGGTTATACAGAGTTAACACAATTCCAATCAAAATTCCATTAGTATACCTCACAGATCTAGAGAAATCATTGCTAAAATTCAGCAGAAGAGACCTAGAATAGCAAAGGCAATTCTGGGCAACAAAGACAAGGCAGGAGGCATCACAATCCCTGACTTGAAGTTACACTACAAAGCTGCTGTAATAAAATCCATGTGGTACTGGAATAAAAACAGACCTGAAGATCAGTGGAATAGATTAGAAGATACAACCACATCTATAAACACACTCAGCCACCTCATCTTTGACAAAGGGCCAAACATATTCACTTGAAGAAAGACAGCCTCTTTAATAAAAGGTGCTGGAAAAATGGGCTATTCACATGCCAAACACTGAAACTAGACCCGTGTCTATCACCATGCACTAAAGTCAAAATTCATCAAATATCTAAATATTAAAACAGAAACATTAAATATGCAGGAAGATAAAATAGGTAGAAACCTTGAAGACATGGGGGTAGGCAGGGAATTCATGAACAAAAATCAAAATGCACAAGAAGTACTTCCCAGAATCAACAACTGGGGTCTCATCTTATTAAAAAGTTTTGGCAAGTCAAAAGAAATCTCCAACAGAGAGAAAAGAAAACCCACGAATTGGGAAACTATCTTGTCCCTCAGACAAAGGACTTCTATCTAGAACATATACAGAAATTTTTTAAAAATCATACCCCCAAAATTCAAAGACCCAATGCAAAAATGAGCATCTGAGAAGAATACACACTTCTCAGCTGAAGAAATACAAATGGCAATATATGAAAAAATGTTCAGCATCATTAGTCATTAGAAAAATGCAAATTATAAGACCACTGAGATTCCATCCTACTCCAAAAAGAATTGCCAGGATCAAGAAAACAACCAATAACAAATGTCAAAGGGGCTATGGGGAAAAAGGAACTCTTCTGCACTGTTGGTGGGAGTGTAGACTGGTGCAACCACTGTTGAAATCAGTGTGGACATTCCTTAAAAAGCTGGAATTGGAGGTCCCATTTGACCTAGCTATTCTCCTTCTGGGCATATTTCCAGCAGAGTTGAAAACATCATACCACAGTGATATATGTGCACCCATGTTTATAGCAGCACAATTTGTAATAGCCAAATCTTGGAAATAACCCAAATGCCCATCAACTGAAGAATGGATAAAAAGATGTGGTATTTTTATACAATGGAGTACTACTCAGCTATAAAGAAGGATCACATTGAGGATATTATAGGTAAATGGATGCAACTTGAGACCATACTCATAAGTGAAATAAATCAAACTCACACGTGTATATACCATATTGTCTCCCTAGTGTAAGAAACTGAAACAGAAAACAAGATCCAAAATCTTCTATAAATATTGTGAAATGGTAAGAAGCTGCTCAAAGGGGAAAAATAACTCAGCGAGGGAAAAAGAGAAAAGGAAGGGAAAATAAAAAAGATATAAATTTGTATGTACACACTTAAGATAGCTAAGATGATTGTACTACTAATTCTATTAGTTCTTGGAACAAAACAGTTAACATTCATAGGATTAGATCAATTTTGCATGTCTATATCTGGTAATCTGAGTAACTCTCTTGAGGTTAACTATGCAAAATAACCTTTGTTAAGTTCCTACCACCTTGTTTTAAAAGACTATATTGTTATTGTTTTGGGCTTTTTGTTACTGTTATTTATCTGAATCTTTTGTTTCTTGTTTTGCTTGTATTTTGTTTTGTTTTCCCCCTTTAAAAAATTTTTTAAAAAAGAAATTCTTTTATATTCACAGAATATACTATGCAACCGCAGTATTTAAAAAAAAATGTAAGTGATAGACTCAAATAAAAAAATAAATCCTCAAAACATTAGTTGAACAACTAATCATGAATGTAGATGTAGTTGTCTACTCTTTGTATGCTTTTAATACAGAAAACTATAGATGTACATATATAGGCTTACATATGCCTAGAATTTCTCCTAAAGAGTTTACAAGAATTCATTTTATTATGTGTGATGGTATAAACAGCTATTTTGAAGAAAATGAGACATTGTGTTAGCCATCACGGATTTCCTATGATCTTGTTTGAAGTCCTATAATGCTTTTATTCTTTTGTTTTTATTGATTTTATTCTGTTGTGTCTTAATTTTATTATGTGTGATAGTGTGGATGACCATGTTGAAGAAAATGAGACATTATAGTAACCATTGTTCATTTCCTGTTATCTTGTTTTGAAGTCCTGTAATGCTTTTATTCTTTAGTTTTGACTGGCTTTTATACTATTGTGTTTTGTCTGAATTTATTGTGTGTGAAGGTATGGACAACTATTTTGAAGAAAACAAGAGACATTATGGTAGCCACTGTTGATTTCCTGTTGTCTTGTTTTAAAGTCCTCTGTTGCCTGTATTGTTCTGTTCTGATTTGCTTTGTTCTGTTTTGTTTTGTTTTATTCTCTTTAAAATAAAAATAAATAAATAAAAGTGGGCCTGCCAAAGAGGTCTTCGTCTTTGCCCATTCTGAGATACTGACCACCTAGTTCCCCTGAACCTGCAAATTTCTCTTCATCTTGCTTTATTCTTTGTGTTCCCTCTTGAGAAGACAACTGAGGGTCCTTGATAGAGACTTAACTGCCCTTGGTAGAGACTTACCTGACCTTAATGGATAGCAAGAGGATAATTTTGATTAAGACAGGTCTCATTTTAACTTGATCTTAAACACCCTTCAGAAAAGTGTAACCAAAAGATGTATAAAAATAATACCATAGTAATAAAAGCTAGATATAAAAGGGAGCTACAATCACTGACTCTCTCTGGCATTTTCTAGATACACCTGTGGCTAACCACTGTTATAGTTCATTGAGGCTAGAAAACTACAGTGGAAGCTATAAAAGCTCAACAAGAATTTTTAAATTCCTAAAGCTAACACTGTCCTTCAAAACCACCACACTCTCCATCTTCTTACAGATAAAACTAGAGGAACTTACGACAAGAAATATCAGACTTATTGATAACCTCCATCAGCAGAGGGGTCTAAGAGTCAACTGCATGTGGCTTTTCCCTCAACCTGCCTTTCCACGCCAATACTCACACTTTCACTATGCATGCTTTAACTGCTTGAAAAATTTGGTGATTGTTGCCTAGAGGCTGCCAAAGTCCACATGATCATGCAGATGGAATCAATGACAAATGTGCCAGACTTCGTTTACCAGGATCCACTGCATCAACCTGTAGAGGGTATTTATAACTGCTACCCCTAAACATGACTTCAAAGCCCCTGAGATTGGCCCTCTGGAGAAAGCCCCTGACTGTGGTCTCCCCTACACTGACCTTTCTCAGCTTGAATCAGCTAGAAGGAAACTACACCCATTCTCTCCAAATGAAGTTAGAGATACCTCTTCAGAGGATGGAATTTTATACACAGCTAAATTAGGCAAAATATTATTGGTAGTCAGGCAGGACTAGGCTCTCAAGGGAGTCAGTGCATAAGACAAGAACACATGAAAACTGTGACTGGAGGCACATCTAAAACAGATTAGAATCACAATGGCCAGATTTACACACTTCTCTAAGAGATAACTGAATGTTTGAGATTACTGGCACCACCCGTTTGAGATTCCCCTGTATAAATAAACCATTACCTCATTAGGGGTGGGCCATCTCTCCCACCCACCAAGACTAAGACTAAAACTACTAAGGCTAAGACTAAAACTATAGATTATCAACCAAGGTTAATGATGTCATCCACATGCCCCTGCTACTATTAGATCAGTATTAGCCAAGTGGTTATACTTACAATCTTATTGGTTGATTATAATTTTGACCACGTCGTACCACCATGTGATTTTGCTCTATAAAACTTTCTCACAGAATTGAGCTCATTGCCAACACATTTGGGACCCTCCTGTCTCTCAAAAACTGTTCTTATTCCCCATTCCTAGTCCCCAATAAATTTTCCTGCTCTTAGAGAAAGAAAGAAAGAAGAAAAGAAAAGAGAAAAGAGAAAAGAAAGATTGATTCAGCCTCACAAGTTCTCCTTGGTAAACTGTCAAAAATTTAAGACAGTAATAATACCAATACTACACCAAGTCTTTCAGGAAAACAGAGGAAGGCATACTTTCTAAATACTTTATGAGGCCATCAAAATCATTTACATTAAGAAGACAACTACTAATACCCCATATTTACCTATACATGAAAGTTATTAACAAAATATTAATAAATTAAATTTTATAATATATAAAAGGATAGGCCACCAAAATGAAGTGAGATTTAGCCCAGGAATACAAGATCGTATTAAAATAAGTTAATATTATTCCTTATAATGTTGAATTAAAGAAATAAAAACCATTTCAATAGCCACAAGAAGAAATGGACAAAATTCAATACCTACTCCAGGAAAATAAGGGTATATATTTCTTCAATCTGATAAAAGACATCTACCATAAACTACTTTATTCTTAACAGCAAAACAATAAATACTTTCCCCTAAGACCAGAAACACGGCAAGAATTCAACTATTACTGTTTCTATTCACCAATGCAATGAAAGTTCTAAAGAATGTAGTAAAATATTAAAAATAAATAAAAGTAGTAAAACTATATTCACAGATGACATGATGTGTATACCTAAAACCCTAAGAAATTTATTCAAAAAGAGTGCCTAGGAATAAGTGGATTTATAAGTTTATGGGATTATAGGCAATGTATAAAAACTAATTTTATTTCTATATAGTAGCAAGGAACAATTGGAATTAAAATTTACTACCAGCATCAAAAAAAATACAGTCAATACTTAGGGGTGCATTTATCAATATTTGTAAACGAATCACAACTGAAATCTACAAAACATTTAAATCACAGCTAAATAATGAATAAGAGTATGTGTTCATAGTTCAAAAGATTCAGTGCTGTCTACATTGATATACATATTCAATGAAACTCTAATCAAATTCCCAACAGGATTTTTTTTTTGTAGAAATTGGTAAGATGATTGTTAAGTTTATATAGAATTACAAAGGACCAAGTTTAAAACCAGAAAACTTAACCCAGTTTCCAGATACACTATGAAGCTGTAGTAATCAAGACAGAGTGGAATAGGGATAAGAATACATGCACAGACCAATGAGAATAGAAAGTTGAGAAATGAACCCATATGTGTATGCATATATGTGTGCATATGTATGTACATATATATAATATATATATGATATATATGTATGTATGTATGTATATATATATATATATATATATATATATATATCTCAAGGTACTTAACAGGTGATGAATGGATAAAAAAGTAAAAAAGTAAACTTCAACTCTTACCTCACATACACCTTGCATAAAATTACTTCAAAATGGAGCACAGACCAACATGTTGAAGCTAACGCAATATGCCTGGGCTTTTATCCAGAGGCTCCAGGGGAGAATCTGCTTCCAGGATCCTTCAAGTTGCTGGCACAATCCAATTACACAGGATTTTACGACGGAGGTCCCTCTTTGCATGCTAGCTGTCAAATGGGCGTCATTCTCATCTTCAAGAGGCTGTCAGCACTGCCTGGCTCACAGCCTCAATTCTCCATCCTCAAAGCTAGCAATGATGGGTCCAACCCCTCTCAGTCTTTGAATCTCTCTGACTGGTTCTTATGCCTTCCTTTTCTGATTTTAAGGGTCCATGTGATAATGCTCAACCCTTCCTATCTTCCAGTCAGTTGATTAGCAAGTTTAATTTCATCTGCAGATTCTGTTTTTCCCCACAAAATATAACACACTCACAGATGTATCACCAGGGGGCAAAAATCATAGGACTGTACCATTCGACCTAGCAACTCCAGTCTTTGCTATTTTTCCCAAAAGTAATAAAAATATACGTTCAAAAAAAGACTTGCATAAAAATGTCCATAGCAGCTTTATTTATAATAGCCAAAACCTGGTTATTTTTCACAGTCAAAACAAAGCTTCCAATATTGGACCCAAATATCTAACAGTAGGTAAAAGATAAATTATGGTGTATCTACACCATGGAATATCAGTGAGAAGGACAAATTTCTGGGACAGAAACATGAGTACACTATGCACCATTTTATTATATAAAACTCCAGTCTATGAGAGTAAAAACAGACCTGTGTTTGCCTTGGGTCAGGAAGTAGGAGAGGGACTGATAGGATACAAGGGAACTTCATAGTGATGGAGATATTGTGTATTTTAATTGGGGTGGTGATTACAGAGGTGAATACCTTTATTAAAACTCATCTGTCTGTTCACTTAAAAGTCTATATTTCATTGTAAGTAAATTATACACTGATCAAATAGGTAATTGAATTCAAGTCCCAGGCTCAAGTACTTGTGGGAAACAGGTGCCGAAACATATGAAACCTCTGGTAACAACACAAAAAGTCCACAATTGCTGGCCTGCTACTATGCCCAATCCCAGATTCTAGGAATCTGTCATTCCCAAGTATTCCCTGCTGTTTAAAGAAAAAAAAAATGGTCAAGGCTATCAAAGCCAGTTCCCACCAATGTGTGTGGGCAATAATGTGGTTGAATATAGTTCATCATAATTGAAGGTAATTCATACTGTCACATTTGCTGTAACCAGAGGTCATGTCTGCAGGGCCAGATAGGCTGCTCACATTAATCGTAACTGACACGTCCTCTTTCCTCCAGGGAAAGCCAGCATCAGTGCAGGGCTTTCTTCACTTTGGGTTCAAGTAACCTCATCTGGATCTCTGCATTTCTCTCTATTTTTTCTTAAAGGGAAAAAAGAGTAAGATGCTCAAAAGATAAAAAGGAGGAGATTAGAAATCTCAAAGCAGCCAATTAAATGGGATTGCAAAGCTGATTTCAGCACCTTGCACCTAATATTAGGTCAAAAAGGACCAATCAAATGGCACAGTTTCTGGCTTTCTCTGACTCCCACACCAGCCTTGTTGGCGTTTCCCAGTCGTTGCCTCTTGGGTCTATTTAAGAAACTGCATAAGAGTAGAAACAAACAGGATCAAAGATTCATCTCCCTAGAGCTGTACTCAGAGAATGATTGGGGGGCTCTGGGGAGAAGGCGGGTACTTCAAGAAAGAACAATACTTTCTTCCCAAATGGCTTAGTCCTGAGAGCCATGGCCTCTAGGGCGACAACTCATAGTCCTGAAAATTGGCACTGCAGTTCAAGGACACGTGGTATCTCTGCCTTTACCTTGATCTTGATAAATTTTCTTACTTTTGAAAAGAGAATAAACCTGTCTCCCAAGGATGTTGTGAACACTAAATAGGATCATACCTATAAAAGTATACTGAAAATATGAGGTATGCTTCTGTTTTAAGTTTTGGACTACAGTATTTTAAGGCTTGCCACCATCTCCATCATCCAACTGTAGTATTCTTAACTGCTTCCCTAATTTTTATTATCCATCTGGCTCCTAAAGGGATCCGAATTTATGATCTCTATGAAAATGCTACATAAAATATTAAATGCTCCACCCAGAGCTATAGTTATTCATAGTTTCATAGACAGTTGGCTACCTAACTTTCAATGTGCTGATCAATTAGACTATTTCAATTAGTTTGAATTCTTCTTTCTCTGAACAACTCCCATAGAACCTAGGAATGTACTATTCATTTAGACACATGATCACATGTTCTTGAAAAAATAGAAGTATTCTTAGGGGTCAGAAAATGGCACCACAATTACCTCCCTGAGAATTTTACACACTGCCACACACAGTGCCAGATGTGAGGGAGCCCCTCATGGTGGTCTCATGATTGACTGGAACTGCCAGTGCTTGGAAGGATCTATCCAGAGTCATGCTTCTCCCCCAACAACTGATAAATAGCACATTGCATAACATTTCTAACACTATAGTTTTGAAATCTGTTTTTAATCTATTGCACTTTTTAATCAGTTCAATTCAACTTTACCTCTTTAATGAGGTCACTCTTACATGTATGTATGGCACAGTTTCTCAACTAGAAGATAAAGGAATGGAGTTACAGGGCAACTTTTGGGAACAGGTCATAACCAGTGAGCCATTCAAGTACAACAGCCCATAGAGAGAAACAAAGATATATCATCAGCAAATATAATCATAAGGACTTAGCACACTGCTTTGCCTTACAATGGGTTTTGGAAAGGTCCATTCTCTTATATGTAAGACCATGAAATGAAAGGTTATAATGTTTCGAGACCTTTAGAGCCTGTTCTCTCCTACCCAGGGTATGCTACAGGTAAAGCCACATCATAAGAAATGCTTCCATGAATGTGAACAACACTTTATAATTAAACAGAGCACTCTAATATCTATCATTTAATCCAACTCTACGACAACTTTGTAAAGCTGATACAGCTATACCCATTTTAGATCAAGGACAAGCAAAACAAAATGCACAGTAGGGAAGAGTAAGGAGGTCTTCAAAGACTTCATCAAGAAGTCCTTCATTTGTAATCCTCTTCTTCTTCATCAATATTCCAGCCTGCCCTTCATTTAGCATATGGCCTTGGCTGTTCTTGCTCCCAAACTACCGAGTTTAGAATGGCTCTCTACTGAGCTCATCTGCCCAGGTGCCAGCCAGCCACCCAAATGTTAGTTAATTGACTCTCCTGTAATATTCCATCCATACCTTCCATTTTCATCTGCACATTCAAATCATTCAAATGCAAGAATCCCATCTGCCCAAACAAGGATCTAAAAATTACCCACTTCCAACTCCCTTTGCAATTATTCTCACTTCTCATACTCAGTTAAAAGTCTCTGTCATCACTGTACGCAGGGCAAGGAAACCAGCCAGCCAGTAAAAGCTGACCGCAATAAGAAAGAGCCAGATTCTCAGCCCTAAGCTTTAGGTGTCTGTAGATGTTGAGAACTTCTTTCAGATAAATCTCCACATGTAGCCTCTTCGATGTTACCTAATGAAAGTGTATTTAAATGTACACACCTACTGTCACATCCTCTACTAAGCCCAACTGTACTCCACTAAATACAACTATTAAACCATCCAAATTAGATGTTTCCCATACTAGTGCATACATCAGAATTACTTCAAAAAGTTTTTGTTGTTATTGTAGTTTGTTTTACTAAAAAAAAAAAAAAAAAAACCCCACTTTTTTTTCTTGGTCCTTATCTTCCCTCACTAAATTCTGATTCAATCAGTTGGAAATGAACCACAAGATACAGATTTTGGAGTTTCCCAGAGATTTCAATGTACATCTAGTTATCATAGGCATTACCGATTCAGGAAGCCTATCATGTCCACAAGCTTGCCACCACTGCCAAACTGCCAGCTTTATTATTGGTGCACTGATTGGAATTATAAACTAGTACTGCACATAGAATGTTTCATTATTTTTCCTTCTGTCAGTAAGAGTAATGAATAGTGTTTTTAAGGTTTATAAAATATTGTAATTTGACTTAGAGAATCAAGTAGTACAACAATGTATCATCATACATATGTACTAGGTCACAGGGACTATTCTAAGTGTTTTAAATGTAGAATCACTTAATCTTCACAACAACCCCAACCCCAAGAGGTAGTCTTCTTATTATGTCTTATTTTGCAGATGAAGAACCTGAGGCACAGAGATGTTAAAGAACAAGCTTGGTGTCTTACAGTTGACATGATAGCAGGCATCCAAACCCTAGCATGGTCTGGCTTTAAACTCCTTCCTTTTGATCATTCTGCACTATTGTCTTTCAAGGAAAGCATGAACGTAATTCCAACTTGAAAGAGTTTTTGTGATAGGCTCAACTTTATCAAAACACTTGGAATAATTCCTTGAGAGAAAAGTACACCTGTTCCATGTATCAGCTCAGGTTCCTTAGAAAGCACCAGATCCAAAATTACAGTGAGGAATACAATTGAATTGTGTGTCAATCTATTCTTCCCAAGCAGTCTTTTCAGCCTCCATAGCTCTATGGACCTCACTGTGCTATGTGCATAGCATGTGACACAGAATCTTGCAACACAAGTGCACCTCATTATTGAAGAAGGAAACTTGGTCAGTTAGAAAGAGCTTGCCAAAGCCACACAAGTTACATCATCAGATGAAAATTCTAGAAATGGGAGGGACTGAAAAGACCATTAAGTTGAAAGACAGCAAGCAGGTTCTATCTTACATGCCAATTCTGGTCAACTGGTAAAGGCTATAACGCCTCGCAAAGATGGGGAATAAAGGTGAAAAGGTCAGATGCAGTGGTGCATGCCTGTCATCCCAGCACTCCGGGAGGCCATGGCAGGAGATCACAAGTTTGAGTCCCACTTGGCCAACTTAGTGAGATACTGACTCCAAATTTAAAAACAGAAAAAGAGACTGGGATGTAGTTCACTGAGAAGGCCCTGGATTCTATCTCTAATACAAGAGAGAAAAAGGAAAGGAGAGGAGGGAAAGGAAAGAGAGAGGAGGAGGCTGGAAGACATGGGGTTACTGCTGTGGCTTGCACATAGCTTGAGTGTGTCCCCTAATGTTTCATGTGTTTGAAGCTTGGTCTATTTCAGTAAGTTAAACAAATTAATCTTACAGGAACAGAAATTGGACTCATACAGAAATCATGACCTCTTAGTGATGGATGGGAGAACTTTCCAAAGTTACAAAATTATTGAACGAAATGTAAGACCCAGAACACACTCTTGACCTCTGCACCTGAGTCAATGCATCACCACTGTTATGGCTTGAATCTAGATGACCCCTGCCAAGTCTCATGTGCTCATACATGGGGCTTTTGGGAGTGACTGGATCATGGGTATGTGATACTGGATCAGTCCACTGACTGGTTTAGCATAATTCTGGATGTGGGAAATAGATCTACTGAAAAGCAAAGATCCACCTGGGTGAGGGTGATACCAACCAATAGGCTTGTAGCCTGGATCGAATAAAAGGCAAAGAAGGAAGGCTACTGCTTCCTGACTGAATTCCATGGACTCTTCTCTTCTGTCATGTTCCTCTGCCATGCTTCTCTGCTTTGGAGCTAGCTAGCTAAGGACTGAAACCTCTTAAACCTGTGTACCTCCTATAATTTGCAGGTGTGAAAGGGCTGGGAGTTTGGTTCAGTGGCTTAAGCACCTACTTGGCAGGCATGAGATTGTGAGTTCAATCTCCGGTACTGACAAAAAAAAAAAAAAATTTTGTAGGTGTGATCTGTTTCATCCTATCAGCAAGAAAGTAACAAACATAGATTGTTCGTACCAAGAAGTAGGGTCACTGCTGTGATGCCACCTGACCATGTGGTTCAACAGCCTTTGGAACTGACTTATGGGGGGAGTTTCAGAAGGTTTGCAAATTCCAGTGGAGAAGCAGCCATAGAATGTTGTTTGCCACGCTACATGGGTGATTCTGATCAGAATTCAGAGGACCAGAATGCTGACAGAAATGCAGCTGGTAAACACCAAGCTAAGGACGTTTCAGTTGGGAACAAGGACCACACTGGCAGTATAGTTTAAAATGATGGAGCTGAGGGAGTCACTCCCTCCCATCCATTTAATTCTAAACAGCACTCTACGGTGAATTCTCTTTCCATTGTTTTAAAAGAGGTAGAAAATAAAATAACAAAAACCTAGGAGATCTCTGATATTCCAGACAAAAGCACAGACGTGCTGGATCTCCTAGCCTGACTTTCAGTCACCTTTACCCTACTCCCACCTCATTACAGGTTCATAAATACATACTACATATCATGTATGTAATTAAGATCAGTGTGAATTCTGGGACAAGCACGTGTGTAGATAGTCCCTAAGATGACTCAGCACTGTGTCAATTATCCCTATCAATCACACCTAAAGATTCAGGTAGAAGAACCTGGGCTGAGGTCCATAGCCTTTAAATTCCAAAAGCCTGATTAACTTGGGGACTACTGTCCCTAGCATGTGCTTTGACCTGTGTGTACTGCTTCTCTGTCACCCTGCCACCATTTTTTCCGCCTGTGCCCTATCTTTTGCTGGCATAAACTTGCCCTGAGCACAATTTCCCATGATCTTTAATAAATGTAGTTGCTGTATCTAGCTGACCCCCCAAAGCCTCACATGCTCATAGATGGGCCTCTGGGGAGTGACTGGATCATGGTATGTGATACTGGAACATGATTGTGTGATACTGGATGAGTCCAGATTGGTTTAGTATAGTTCCGGTTGTGGGTGATGGATTTCTCAAAGAGGGAAGACCCAGTCTAGGTGTGAGTTGCACCAACCACTAGGTTTTAGCCTGGATAGAATAAAACGGAAAGCAAAAGGAAAACTGCTGTTCCTGCCTGCTATGTCATGGACTGTTTCTCCTCCGCCATGCTGCCCTGCCTTGGAGTCAGCTATGAACTGAAACCTCTATAACCTGTGATCAAAAATAAACCTTTCCTCCTTTAACTTGTAGATGTCAGGTATTTTGTCCCAATAATGAGAAAGTAACTAAGATACTCATCTATACAGAAACTGTAGAGTGGCATTAATTGCTATCACTAGTATAAAAGTCATCGTCTCTAGCCGTAAAAGAATTGCATTCTAGTGGATGAAGTTATATATTCACTTATACTCAGCCCACCTTCCAGAAAGGGTTTAAGAGAGCGAAGATAATGCAATACACTTAAAAACTTTGTCATCCAGTAGTAGTAGAGGCTGGTATCAGGCACAACTTTAAATATGTGATTTAAAAGCTGCAGCAGGGTGTAATGTTTAAAATGGCAGGTCTATTGGGCTCAGATAAAACAAATCAAAATTCCAACATCTCCATTGCCTAGTTCTAAGGCACTTAAAAATCTGTGTTACGAATCTCAAATCTAATACGGAAGTGAGACACCTATTACTGTAAGGATTAAGTAAGTATGAAAACTGCCTTCCAGAAGCTTAGTGCATATTAATGATACGTATTACCATTTTCATCATCATCATCATTACAACGACTAACAACATAATTTAAATGTTTCCTTTACAGAGCCAGGAAAATCCGTGGTAGAACTATCATAGTGCAGTACTCTCAGGGATGACTCAAATTGGCAGGGCTCTTTCTCCTACTCGAAATCTTCCAGCTAATTTTAGAATTCTAGAATTTCCAAAATTCCAGGGTGTCAAGACTCCTGGAGTATGTTTTGATCATTCTCTTGTCTTCCCTCTTGTGATTAAATCAGGGAGCACATCTCAGAAGGGGACAGACCTTGGTACAGTGGACGCGCTCCCAGAGGTGGGTATAGATTAATAGACCATATTTAATATTAAAATATTTTGTATTTCAAAATTTAAAACCTTAATGCACATGACAGAGAGCAAAGTTTAAGCAAATGTTTTCTGATAGGTTATACAAAGAAACGTAAACCTCTTTGCACAGTAATGATTCTCTAGAAGTATGGTGGGGGATGTGAGCATACACACAGTATCATAATCTGAAGTAAGGATGGGAGTTTTTATATAGACAACAAGATGACATGACCTTAATTAAAGGAGCAGGAAAACAGTATGCTCCTTTATTCATTCCTCACACCTTAGAGAATTTCTTGGCGTTAGAGCTTGTAAACCACTATGTTAAAACTGCCAATACTGGAAGAATCAACAGACAAAGTGAGAAGGTAGGTGTTTGTGTGTGTGTGTGTGTGTGTGTGTGTGTGTGTGTGTGTTTTATAAAAGGATTACCTATTTTGATTAATAGAAAAAATCCAGAGAATGTGAGATTCAGAGGTATGTATCGGACAGATATTTTCATATTAAAATTTACAGTTATTTTGTTGCATCTATTACCCCTTAAGAACAGGGACTACATCCCTTTCTCTTTGCAGTCATTCACACACAATTTTGTAACTGGTGAATGAATGACACATCCATCCCCTGGTACAGATAGGTATGAAATCCACATTGATAAACAGAGAGGTGGTCTTGTCAGTGGTCAAAAGAGATTAACAGTGGAGCCACACTCTGCAAGAACTCAAATCCCAGTTCTGCCATTTATCACAGGCACGTCTTTGGGTATACTATTCTCAGTACCTCAGTTTCTCCAAGGGGTCCCATCTCATGGATTGTGCAGACTGATTAAACAAGGAAAAGAGGAAGTATATACTGAAAATAGAGCCCCAAAACTCTGCTCAAATCTTCCTGCCCTATAATCCTAAAACAGTGCAAAGACTGTATCAATGGGATTTTAATGGAAAGCATGTATGTAAATTACCCCCATTCAAGAAAAAGAGGAAGACTCAATGAATGCTTCTTTCCAATAGATCAACAGGGAAGCTGAAAGGAGAAAGAAAAACTTCGAGAAGTTCAGAAGTCCTCCTTAAAGGGTGAGATAAAAAATAATTTTTATGACCAATGCTGGACAAATAGAGAGCTTCAGTTTACTTTGGGTCCTACACAGAATCACCAGCTTTGACAAGGACAGTTTTGTCATACTCAGTTCCCCCTTGTCTCTGATTTTACCAAGCTGGCCCTGGTGTCTATACTTCAGTATCCAAGGAATTTCTCAAGGCTGAGAAACCAATTTCTTCTATGCTTGGATAACTCCAAAGGAACTAAATGAACTGCTTCATCTAGCTGCAAATAAGCATGAGAAATTTCAGCCTGATTAGTCTGTCTGAATACATAAATGTCCAAAGGCAGGTTTGCACAATTAGGATGGCCATCTCAACCATAGTTATAGCACACCGAGATGGCAGAGGGTTTCTATGCGCCTACCGTGACTGCTAGGGAAGCCATGGGTAGAGCCAACTGTATGAGATACTATGCTCTCCTAGTGATCAAGGACAGATTTGCCTACCAACTACAAGAACATCTTTCATATGGAGAGTTCATGCACATTTGTAGTCTAGTATTTTACTTATACTGTGTTATTCAAGTAATGATCACATTTGTTTAAGGATATTATGTCCATAAATAAACCAGGAAACAGGTTTGATAAATGTAAAGTAACTTTTCAGGGCCTTACAACTGGTGATGGTGCAAATAGGATTAAAGACAGGTATGTCTGACTTCAAAATCTGAGTTCTTAGCCATTCAATTAGTCTAATATCAAAATTTCTACTTTTTATCCCTTTTAAAAGTCAAAAACAGCCGGGGATATAGCTCAGTGGCTCAGCACCTGCCTGGCAAGCATGAGGTCATGAGTTTGATTCCCAGTACCAAAAAAAAAAAAAGAAAAACAAATACCTTGTGACTCACATCAAAGACAATAAACTTCTGTTTGTTCTTAGTTATAACTTCATATTTAAAAGCTACCCCAAGATATTCCTTAGAATTTGGTTTATACTAGTTCAAAGAGAAAAACTACCTATTTTCCAAGAGCAAAACACAAGTTAAATGGAATACCTATTTTAATAAAACACTGTATGGTCAGTAAGAGCAAGTGTAAAAGATCACACAGCATGACAAAATATATTTACAATATGTTTTCAGTCTAAAAGGAGAACATTTTACATGATCTAATTTTAATAAGCAACATTTTGGTTTTTTGTTATGTTTCCTATATGTCCTGGAGTGAACATGTTTTCAAAAGTTTTTTAATTAGTTTGAAAAGAGGAAGTGTAAGCAGAGCTTCCCCTTCAGGTGAACCTAATTCATTAAAAAGTAAATAGTCTGGAAATGGAACTTGGTGGTAGAGTGCTTGTTTAGCACGTGCAAGGAGGCCCTGGATTCAATGCCCAACACCATCAAAAAATGAAAAAAAGGTGGGGGGAGTAAAAGATTTAATTCATTGAAAAAATACTTAAAATTCTACTTATATGAACAGCTGGGGTAGGGGAAAGGAGAAATGGAAGAAAGGAAAAGATTGCACATTTGCAGATATACACATATAACTGTGTGTATAAGTATGCAAGATAAATTACTATACTACTAATTCTCTATTAGTTCATCAGAAAGAATAGTTTGTGTTGTCATTGTTTGATTGTCTAATCATTTTTATGCCTAGATCTCGTAACTTGAACAACTACTTCAAAGATAACAATATGTAATATATTGACTAGTACTGATTTCTCACTTTTTAAAAAAAATTCTGTATTACTTCTACCTTTTTTCTGTTTTGCTTTTTTAAAAAAAATTCTACTTACACACAGCTTACCATGTGCACACCTGTGGAACTAAAACAAATATACACCTCTAATACATCCAAATTTGGCCACTCATAGTGATTTATTTACTTTCTTGATTGGCTAATCTAGCGCCCTCAGAAAAACTGTCAAATGGCATAAAGTTTGCTACTTATTCCAGGGCCCAGAACATTCTCTCGAGATGTTATGCACGGGCACAGAGTTATGCCAAGTTCCACTCCCCCAACACTCAAGTCTGGGTACCTTTATCTCTACTGAGCCTCACTGAGTAACTAAAAATTCAATTTCTTTATAACTAAATAGCCTCAGGGGTGGACAATGTAATTTGTCTAAGGCAACCCTTGCATGCGCACGTGTGTGTGTGTGTGTGTGTGTGTGTGAAGTAGCAGTAAGAAGAAATAAAAGAGAAAGGAGTCACAAACTGGGCACAGAATGAACAGGTTTTTTGTCAAATATCAATCAACAGAATGCAATCCAAACAGAGTGGTGGCGCCTGCCTGTAATCCCAGCACTCAGGAGCCTGTGGCAGCAGGGTCACCATGACTTTGAGACCAGCCAGGGCTACACACTGAGCTCAAGGCCAGGTTGAACTACATAGCAAGACTGTCTCAAAGAGAAGAGAGACAGAATGTAATTCAAACGCAATCTCTAAAACCTACTGTTTGATACAGAAAGACTAGTAAAACTTTATACTTATTAATTATGGCTTCATGTTTAATAACAAAAATTTACTTCTATTCTTACTGCCAAGCACTTCTTATTTTTTAAATCAGAATCTGACTGAGAAATCAGCCTAATGAAGAATGGAGTTCTAAACAGCACATTTCAGTTTCCTCTAAAGACCAGGACACAAAATGATAAACATCAAAGAGCCAGAAAAAAGCTATGCTAAAGAAAAGATAATGGTATCTCTTGGTCATTCAATATCATTTTCCACAGAGATATAGCTTCACTTTCAGACTTGGGCTATACTCATAGAAGCTACTGAACTCCAAGACAAGAGACCAGAGTTACATCTTTCCCAACATCACATTTTTTTTAATTAGTAAGAAAGGAAAGGAGTTAAAAAACACACAAGAACAGCAACTTTGCTAGCAACAGCTGGTAGTATAGACTCATTGAAGTGGAAAAACCCAAATGAGCAAAATGGAACAAAGAGTTCCACTGGTCTGAGAAGAGGATCAGATTAGGTCTCTGGATTCCAACAGATCCCAGTTTAATCCAAGCTCCAACATTTCCTGGTACTGCAGCACTGAGCTTACTTTCTCTGCTCTATATCTTATTTTCGCCATATCAATAACCGACCTCTAATATAATTTATAATTTATTTAGCTATTAATGTTTATCAACCTTCACTCCTAAAGAATATAAACTTCAAAAAGGAAGAAGACATTCTCGTGTGATACTGGGGCTTTAACCTCAGTACCTTCACAATGAGCTCTTTTTTATCTTGAGACAGAGTCTCACTAAATCACTGAGTGGTCCAGATGAGGCTCAAACTTAAGATCCTGTAAGGTAGAAGAATCCTTTTGTTGATCTTCACCAAGATTTACTAATTCATGGCTGTATTCCCAATACCCAGGCAGTATGGGGGACACAGCGGACCAGAACAGGACCCAGTCTGCAGAGCACAAGGGTGCAGTTCCAGGCTCTAGATGCTCAAAGATATAGAACTGATTTTCCAATGCTTCTCAGTATTTAAAGTAGCAAGTAGCCAAGCCTTTTGTCTTTAATGATGACAAAATTCTATGACTGGAAAGAAACCCCAGGAGACTAAGAAAGTCTACCCTGAGAGCAGCCTGCCTGTTGACAGCGGATGTCCCCACTAAATAATACATCTGACCAAACGCACCCCAACCTGTCTGTCTGAATCACCTCTGGACTCACATCACAAAACGTCTTTATCATTAAATGAGCACACGTCTTCACGAGCACCAGACTTTCCAACAGAAGGAACCATGGAAACGTTTAAATTTTTTTCTTGTATTCTTACCTTGCCTCTCTCTTGTTGCAGCTTCAGTTGCACTGCAGACAGACTCAGTCAGATCAGGCAGGCATCACTGAAAACTGGAGTCATACTGGAGTGGAGTGCATGATCAAGGCATGCAGGGCCCCAGGGCTACGGCAGTCGCCAAGGGAAACAATCCCAGCTGCTGAGCAGCTCCTGGGTCCAGCTGGAGATTGCGGACAGATGGTTCCCTCTGCATCTTGGGGTCTTCACTGTGATCCAGGACCACAGAAACAACCCTGTGCCCTGGCTGACAGTTGCAGTGGTGGAATGGGCAAAAGGTGTCATTTTACCTCTACGCCTTGGATTAGGCTCTGATGTTCTCCCTTTTCTTCTAAATCAAAGTAGTCTTAGCATGCACTCCAAATCCCTCCAAAGGCCCCCTACCAGGCTGTTCGCAGGATCACATCTTATGCATTTTTCAGTCAGAAACAGTGCAGTCTGGCTGTCACAAACCTAATTACCCACCTGAAGATGAACTAAGACTAGACAGGTAAAATCAGATTAAACAGCTGTCTATAGTACCTGTGTTGAACTAATGCATTGTGTTAAATGATTATTCTCACTAAAATAGATAGCAATGGGCTAGTAACACAGAAGAAATACAAATTAAAACCTGAGGAAGAAATCAATAGGGAAACTGGAGGACATTAAAGTTTCAAGGGAGTAAACTCCTGCCATGCAAATTCCAGATCAATATAGGAATTCAAGACGATCTTATTCCTATATTTGGGTGGCTAAAGAATGACAGGCAAACAATCTCCAAGTCTTACAGAACTTCGTGTTCTGATTAGAAATCTTTACACTTTAGCAGAGGAAAGAAAAAAAAAAAAAAAAAGATTCATAGTGCACAGGAGGGGCTGCCACCTAGACACCAGTGTGGTGAACTTCAGTAGAATGTGACAGCACCAAGGAGGATTCGAGGAGGCTGCTGTTCTCTTCCACAAGCAAAAAGTGGTGTTGACTGACCTCCTCTTGTTCCAAAATCCTTCTTTCTGACTCAAAGCCTTTGTGTCTTTCTTCTGCCTGCAAAACACTGTCACAGAGGCCATGGAGCCTGCCCTCAACTCCTTATCAGGTGCTGTCACATCAACTGCTTCCTTTCCTTCCTAAGCTGAGTGCTCCTTCTTTCCACTTGTCTGTCTCTCCCAGCAGAGTAGAAGCTCCACGTGGAGTCCGCTCATAAGTAACACAGTACCAGAACAACCCCGTCACTCAGAAAGCACTTGTGGAGATGAGTAAATCCACAAATGGAAAAAGCTTGGCCTGAGGAACCTGGGATCTAAGTTTTCTTCCTGGCTTCAGTCTCAGCCCACAGCATCTGAGCAACTACATCGCATCTCAGGGTAAGGTTCGGGGCGACTGTCTTTGAGACTAGTCTAGGTTACTTCAAGTGGCTTAAAGTAATACACATACATGACTGAAGCTGTTCCCTAAGTTTTGTCACCGATATACACCAGACTTTATACCCATGAGTGAGGATCTGTCTGCTCAAGGACATATCCCACTGTTCCAGGTTTTCACACACACATGCACACACTGGAATGCATGTGCACATCCCCAACTTCACGAACTCAGACTCAGACAGACGTTGGCCTGGTGCATTTTGCTGTATAACTTAATTTCTCTTCTTCCTTTTTCTAAGACTCTTCCTTTTTTTTAAGACTCAACCTTACTATTCTTTTTATGTATCTTCTAAGGAAAGTAGGAGCTACTTGGGGAATGGATGCTATCATCACTATTTCTGAATGGAGCTCTTGCAAAGCTAGCTGGATTTCAGTCATCACTGCTGATGAACCAGGTGCGAAGACAGGAAACAAAGCTGATGCCCCAGTGCAAGCAGAGCAGAGGGCCTCCTTCTGCACACCTGTTGGCTTAGAAGGAAAAAACTGCAACTACCTGGGTAGGCTTGGAGCACTGCCCCATCCCTCTGGGGTAAAAAGCCATGCTTTCTCTTTCTGTCCCCTTGCTTGCTCATGATTTCAACATTAACAGGCTCTTCTAATAACCTCCCAGTCCTAGAGAGAGGCACGCACACCCTTACGTGCAGAGCAACAGCCTTCTTGTCATCATCAAATGCTCAAATGCCTTTGGAAGCAAAGTGAGCGTGCTGGCCTTAGGATGTCTATCTCCAAAGGGTTTACCATGCACACGCATCTGCTGGGGAAGAGAGGAACAGGAGGCATTTGGGGAGTCTCTCAATTCCACTTGTGCCATATTCATCTACTTATCATTTGGACCTAAAACAATATCCAAGGAAAGACCTCAAGAAACTCAGAAGCAAGAAGTACTCCTTGGAATCTAGAGAATACATAGCTCCATGTTTCTCATTCCCCATCATTCTTTTTCCTACTGCCTCACAATATTAGAATCTTTCTTAAATCTCTTGTCCTTATCTACCGACAGGTAGAGATTACTTTCGAAACAGTGGCTATAAAATGACAAATGGCTTGGAGTACTACTCAGCTATAAAGAAGGATCACATTGAGGCTTTTATAGGTACATGGATGCAACTTGAGACCATACTCATAAGTGAAATAAATCAAACTCACGTGTAAACACCATATTGTCTCCCTAGTGTAAGAAATTGAAAGAGTAAATAATAATACACAAAATCTTCAGTAAACATTGTTGAAGGATAACAAACTGTCCAAAGGGGGGAAAATAAATCAGATAGGGAAAAGGAGAAAAGAAGGAAAAGAGAAAAGGTACAAATTTGTATATATACACTCAAGATAGCTAAGAGGATTGTGTTACTAATTCTATTAGTTCTTGGAACAAAACAGTTAACATTCATAGAGTTAGATGAATTTTGCAAGTCTATATCTGGATATCTGGGTAACTCTTTTGAAGATAACTATGCAAATTAACAACCTTAGTTATGTTCCTACCACCTTGTTTTACAAGCCTGTATTGTTACTGTTTGGGGCTCTTTGTTATTGTTATTTATTAGTCTCTTTTGTTTCTTGTTTTTCTTGTGATTTATGACGTTTTGTTTTGTCTTTCCCTCTAATACAAAAAGGACAGATGTACATGTATAGGCTTATACAAGCCTAGAACTTTTAAAGAGTTTACAAGAATTGATTTTATTATGAGTGATGGTATGAACAGCTACTTTGAAGAAAACAAGACATTATGGTAGCCATTGTTGATTTTCCTATAGTTGGGTTTTGAAGGCCTGTAATGTTTTTATTCTTTTGTTTTTATCAGTTTTATACTATTGTGTTCTGTTTGAATTCATTGTGTATGAAGATATGGACAACTATTTCTAAGAAAACAAGAGATGTTATGGTAGCCACTGTTGATTTCCTGTTCACTTGTTTTGAAATCCTGTGTTGCTTGCATTGTTTTGTCCTGACCTGCTTTCTTCTGTTGTTTTGTTTTATTCTCTTTAAGATAAAATTTTTAAAAAAATTTTTTTAAATGACAAATGGCTGACTTTGAATCCCACTTGGTTCAGTTCCTTCTTTTATCTTGTATCTGTTTTAGGTCTTCCAGACCACAAAAAATGTGAATATATCCCTTCCTGTCTAAATGATAATTACTCTGAAGATTGTTAAGTCCTCATAGGCTGAGCAAAAGAAAAGGAGAGAAATAACTACAGGTGGGCACTGGATTGCTACAGTTCACAGAAGAGCTGACCTAAGACTGCAACAACAAAAGCCATTCAAAAAATATTTGCTGAGGAGGCTCCAACTAGCCTACCTTCCTGGTGAGTGCATGACCAGCACGGACTCCAGGAAGAGAAAGATGTGCCTCTTGAGAATTCGCCATGTTGGGCAGGGAGGCTCAACCAGAAGACAACTAGCCTGCCTTCCTGTTAGTGCTCAACCAGCTCAGACTCCAGGAAGAGAAAGATGTGCGCCTTGCATGCCTACAGGCATGCGGGCTAAGAATCAAGGACATCCCCCACCCAAGCAACCTACTGGTTTGGAGGACTGGCTAAGTTGATAGCAACTAAGATACATAAAGTAACCAAATGCTTATATTGTTTGGTTGATTTTGCAGGCCTGGGGCCAGCAGTCTGAGCATCTCTTGGAGATGACAGTATGCAGCGTAGCAAATATGGGGGATTCTCTTCTGTCTTGTGTTTGAGGCCCAATATTGTTCTCATTGTTTTGCTTTATTCTGATTAATTTTTTTTGCTTTATTTCATATTCTGTTTTTATTGGTTTTATTGTGTTTTGTTCTTGGTTTGATTTTACTATACCTGATGGAATGGTCAACTATTCTGAAAACAACAAGATATACTATAGTAGCTATTGTTTTCATAGTATCTTTCTTTGACGTTCTGTACCAGTTCTACTGCTTTGTTTTGATTGACCTTGTTCTGTTATGTTTTGTTGAATTTTACTATCTTTAAAATAAAAAAAAAAAATTTAATATATTAAAAAACATTTGCTGAATGAGCAGGAGAATCTCTTAAACAGAATAGGCCTTATACATAAAGTATGAAGACAAGTGCCCTTCTATTAAAATAGAAATAACTTCCCTCCTCCTACAAATGAGTTTGTTAGTTCACTTTCCTTAAACTTATGAGAGACTTGAGGTGATATTACATAAATTAGATTCTGTTCTTCTCCTCAAACACCTCAATGGTTCTCCATCAAATTCAGAATAAAATCCAAAGCCCCAGTGGAGGCATCTCAAAGGCCCTCCACATTCCATCCCCTAACTCCTCTCTCCTCCCTCCCGTTTCATTCTATTCCATTCCAAAGCACTTACTTTCTGTTTTCCCACGGCCTCACATACATGTCCATCTCAGCTGTCTCTTCTGCCTCAAATATACTTTCCTGAACATCTATAAGGCTTGCTCTTCATTCCAATTCCTACTCACACATCGCCTCATCAGAGAGTCCCTCCCTGGCCACTGGTGCACAATGGTATCCCCCTCCCCTCTTCTCATCCCTCAGAGTCTTCCTCACTAGTATCTTAAGCTCCATCTATGTCCTGCTATTTGGTTACTATATCTTCTCATGGGCATTAAATTCTATGGGAACAGAGGCCCTGTCTTGTTGGTTGGCTTCTCCTTCTTGGTGCTCAGACAAGTGCTCAGAACACAGTAGGCAAGTGCTGAGAAACTCTTGTTCAACCAGAGAGAGAGAGCGAGACAGACAGACAGACAAAGACAGATGACAGAGACAGACACACAGAGAGAGAGAGACACAGAGAGACAGAGGTACTGAGACACCAAGACTGAGAGACAGAAATGACCTTAGTGTAAGAAGGGTCGCATATTCTGGAACAAAAGAGGGTGAGAAAACACATGACCTTCACCAGTTTTCCAAAAGCTGGTGACAGACCCTGCTATATAACACGAGATTTAACAAGCACCCGGAGTAGAGTCCAGAGTAGCACCTGATAGCCAAGCATTAATCAACTGACATCAAAACTGGGTCAACTTTTTTCTTTTAGTCAACAAGCTTTACCTGAATGCCTAGGAAGAATCGAGTTCCTCCATGTTTTATGTGGTTCCCCAGTAAAAGGAACATCACTTCTGCTTCAATAGTTCATAATCTTACAATTACAAAGCAAAATATTAGGGTAAATCAATACAGCAAAGAATGGACACAGAATAATACACACAGGGTCAACAGAGTTGGGGAAAACATCCTCAGGGATACCTGTGAAGTTGGTATTAGAGGTGGAGGTAAACAGGATGTTGATTTCAAGGAAAGAATCAGAATACTCTAGACAGAAGAAGAGGAGACCCTTGCTTTATGTGACAGGGATGGAGGGAGCACAGAGTGCAGTGATGCTCACAGCATAGGTCTTAATACAGCGGGAAGTCAGGGCTCTGGAACAGGAGATAAGGGTTGTGAATTACAAGCCCAAAAATTCAAAGGTCTCCTCAAAATGTGCACTTTAACCCATAAATGTTTGCCAAAAGCCTATATGCAAGTGGAAAATTAAGCCCCACAGGTGAGGGAGAACAGCCCGTGGTAACAGTAATCAACAGTACTTAGATACTCACCACATGCCTTTAATGCTTCCGTGTGCCCCACACTTGTATTTTTTAATACTCTCATCAGTATCAGGAGGTGGGTACTATTATTTCTAGATGAGGAAACTGAGGCTCTGAGCAATTATCTCACCCAGCATCACCCAGTTAGAATTAAGGAATTTAGTCCAAAGCTCGTGCCATTCATTCGTACCCTGTACCACATGTCCACACAACAGGAATTATAACCATGATGGTCATAGTTATTTTGCAAACTAAAAATCAGGACACTCATGCTGACAAAAAAACTTTTGAACAGCTTCTGATTAAAGGAGGCAGTCAAAAATGGTGTCTGGATGCCAAAGTAATGGAATTTCTAGGACATTTCATGAGAATGAAGAAACAGAAGGTCTGAAATTAGGTTTGCCCTATAAAACCTGGGCCAGGTCTTAAACAGAAAAGCACATCAACAATAAATGACAACCCTAAACATGAGACAGACCAGGACAGGGTACTGAGGAAGCACACAGAAGGAGAGAGGCCTGATTACAACCAGATCATCTGAGAGGGTGCCTTGAGGAAGCAACAATGACCACAAACTTAAGGAGGAGTAGCGGAAGTGAGGCAAGAGTCTGTGAAGAGGCTCTGAGGTGAAAAGGAACTTGACTCATCAGAGGATCAGAAAAAGGCTAACGTGGGAAAAGAGCTGTATAGAAAGGGGCAGTGCCATGAGCTAAGGCTGACAGGCAGGAGGAACAACCAACCAGCTAAATCCACCCACGGTTAGGAATTTCCTCAACAGAGGCAATGAAAAAGACCAAAAGAGGAGCAGTTAGGGAAGTGAGCTGAAAAGTCTGGAAGCTAAGCTGTCCCAGGTCTACAGAGGTTAGCAGGGAGGGAGGATGGGCTGGGAGCAGTGCTGCGCAAGTGAGATCAAAGGAGAGGCGAGCTGGTGACCATGGGGCCAAGCTAGAGGTTTAGGGCTGAAACAGTCATTTGTGCCACAAGATCATGAAGAGAAGGAGCCAGACCAAGTGGACAATAAAACCTCATGCAAGTTACCAGGACCATCACTGAACTAGGGGACGCCTGAGCACAGGCCAACCAAAATGACCTTGACCTGGCAAAGGGCTGGTGATGGTCACTTACGGCGAAGCCTACCTGTCCTTAATTCCCATTCCCCTCTGCCACCACAGCCCCACACTGTCTGGGTCTACTCACAGCCCAAGTCTGTCCAAACGCTGCAGGAGCCACAGACTCGAACAACTTAACACTCACAAAATATGTTCACCAGCTCAGTACCCCAAGAGAAACACACTTCAGCAGCCCTGCTTTCTCCTGCAGCTTCTTTAAGCCCATTTTTGTGCAAATGTAGAAGGATGTACAGTTGTTCACTCTCCAACCATTGTCCCTAAAACATCATCCTTCCTATAATCTCTTAGTTTATAAGTTATGCTAATAAGGGCCTCGTAAACAACATTAATAATGAAATAGAAGAGACGGAGTTCATTTGATAAAATATTCATTAAAGGTTTAAATAAGAGAGAGACACTGATGTCTGTGACGAGCGAAATCACAGATCTGAAGTATTTCTAAGAAATTACACATCTGTCACGATTCATAAGTTTCAGTAAGTACAGCAATGGTGGTGCACAATACAGAAATATGCATGGAGTAGCTAAGAAATTTTAGATGCTCCCCGAAAAATAAGATCATGATAAAATACTAATCAGGATCCTTTCTCTCATTTTTCTACTTGAAGAGACCAGTATATTTTTTTCCACAAAGGATATCAGAATGTGATAGATATTGATGGTTTGACTCAAATTCCAAGTCACTTAAGGTTCTTAACTTTCAGACTGACTCCTCAGCAGTATCACATCACAACCTAAAAGGTGAAGAGGCCGCCCACACAGCCTCTGTGCTCGCCGGCAGGACCGCGTCTCCTTCCCCCTTGCATTCTCCGGCTCTGCCAGAGATAGCGCAGGAGAATCACAAGCTCCAGCCCAGCCTAAGTATTTCAGCGACTAGCAAGACTGCCTCAAAATTCAAAAGGTCTGGGGATGTAGTTCAGAGTGGAGGCCTTGGGTTTTCTTCAGTACTGCAAAAAAAGGCGGGGACGGCAGGGGGAGCGGTAGAAGGGACCAGCATAACACTGGAACACGGGGCACAGAGGGGTCAGTCACTTACAAAGTTTCAATTTTTTATTTTAAAGAGAAAAAAACTATAAAAACAAAGATACAAAATTTCATAACAGGAAATTAACACTGGTTAATATATTGCTTACTGTTATCTTCAAAGTAGTTACTCAGATTACAAGACACAGGCATGCAAAATTCATCGAACAATAATAATCACATACCTTTCTCTTCAATGACAAATTTTCCATTTCTTGCCATAACCTCTAGGAAGCACTTCTCTGAGCTTCCCCCAACTTCATATGGAACTTAAACAAGAGTTCACCCTTGGCTGCAACTATCTATGTATCCACTCATCCATTAGGCCACCAGCCCCAGGCTATAAGCAGGGGTAGGTCTGAATCATGTTTCTGTTCTCTTGGCAAGGGAGAGAGAAGGCAACCAGGGGACTCAGAGAACCCTGATGAATGAGTCAGAGAACGACGGCTTATTCCTACTCTTCAGTACATCTTGCAAAGGGGTCCCTCAAAACCCAGAGGAAAGTATCCCCTTGAGGGTGTCAGTCAGAGAGACCATGAATCTCTGGTCCCAACAAGCCCCCTTTTTTTTTTTTTTTTTTTTGACAGGGATTCACTATGTAGTTCAGAATGGCCTTGAACTCACTACGTAGCCCAGGCCAGCCTCAAACTTGCAGCAATCTCTTGCCTCAGCCTCCCAAGAGCTAGGATTATAGGCATGAGCCACTACACCCAGTTCAGGGTTCCTCTTAACACAAACAGCCAGTTACCTTTTTAAGAGTCATAAAAATATATGTGCTGTACAGCTTAAAAAAAAAACCTCTGGTAATTTGTCCAAATAGTTAATCCAAAACTTGAAAACATTATGCATTTCAAAACTATTCCTTACTGTGAAATATCCCACAAAGTCCTCACAAAGTAAATTTGTGTAGAAAAATTTGGTGGGGTATAAACAACTTTGAATAAGTGTCACTACAGAGATCATGTACCAGCATTCTTTTGACCATTAGTTATTAAATTAATAATTACTCAGATATAATAATTGATTTATTATTCTACTTACCTGGATTTTCCTTCTACATTACAACAAGATCTTCTGTGGGACCTAAGGAGCATCCTTTATTAAACTAACTCCAAATACGGTTATATGTCCCTTAAAGCTCTGATTCTAATCTTCAACACATATGATAAGGGTAAAAGAACATGGAATTTGGTGGCCTAGATAACATCCATGTTTTAGTGATTCACTTTGGGTCAATGAATCTGAAATTTACACTTCCAGGCTAGTTCTCTCTTCAGAGCTCCAGAACCACGTGGCCTGGATCCTGCTCAGTGTCTCCACTGTAATGTTTAGGCGTCTCAAACCCAGCATTACCCAAACCAAGTCTAGGATTCTGCCCTTACTCCCAAAAGTGAACCTTTTTCCAAGGTTTCCTAACTCAGAAAATGGCCCTACCACTCTCTAAGCCAAAATCCTATCTATCTTCACTACTTATCCTCCTCTCCACAATGATCCCAAACTCTTCATTCTACTTCTTATCAATTCTTCTGTGCACCCCCACGGTCACTGCCATAGTCTACATCATCAAATGTCCCCATAAACAACTCCAACAGCTCTATGATCTGGCTTGTTGGTTTTGTCCTTGCGTTCCCCATGTATTGCCACCCAGGAGTCAAACTGATCTTTCTAAAACATGTGGCACTCCTCTGCTTAAAACTCCTTAGTGACTTCTTGGAGCCTTTAGGAGCAAATCAAAGTACTTACCCTGGCTCTCCATGATGCAAACTGTGATCTCCAACCCCTTGCTCAATCTTGTCAAGTCATACACCGCTCCATCTGTCCAGCTGTCTGAACACACACCATGCCCTAAGTAATTTTCAGGACTCTTTCCACTGTGGAAAGCCAATGCAGCCTTCTCCAGGAATGCTGCCTCCACTCATACTATGGTGCGGCCCTTTTCACATACCCTTCAGTGTACTGTATTTGTTTTTATATTATTTAATGGTTTTCTTAATTAATTACAGTGTTGCGATGTTAAAGACAATGCCTGTGTTGTTTTAAATTAAAGATCTGGGTTCAGTTGTCCACTAGTTAGCAAGGAACCTTGAGCATCTTCTCTAGATCTTAATTTCATCACTAAGATAGAAATACTTATTACCAGTATAGATAATTCAGAGAGCTATAAGGAATGACAATAGAGGGCAGTCTCTCAATCTTTTAAACTCTATAAATTATAAAGCTTTATTGCTGTTGGTTTTATACCACCGCACAGTCTCCATTTCCTATAAATACTTTTTGTGGACTACAATGACTTTTAAAAACTGAAGCAGATTGATTTTATGATGGTGTCTTCTACAATATCCATTCTTACCACTTGAGACAATGTAGGGTGTCACAAAAACTAGATGAGGAATTGTTCCCTCTGAGAGAATGAAGTACTCTAGGGAACAGACAAGCAGGTTACTGATCAACAAACAGGATACAGCGCCCTGAGACCAGGAGCTCTGTCTTTCAAGGGAGAAAAACAACACAGAGAATAGAGGCAAAGAAAAACCAGTGAGGAAATCCTTTTCTCTCCCTTCCTTGGTATGAATTCCTGTGGCTAATGCACTTGCCATTAGGGTGTCAACAAGAAAATGATATTACGTCCTTTCTACCACCAACATGTCCAGCCATGTCACAAGAATACTCGGGAAAACTTCATTTCTAGCGTTGTCCAGAGGTGATAGCTTTCCTGCCCATTACACATAGATCCCAGGTACAGTTTGGAACCTGCTTTGTTACTGAACCATCACTAGAACCAAAATAGCAGCTCTGGAAGACAGGGACTTTCGGGAGGTGCTCTGACATGGCCCTGTTGTGTGCCAAGTTCGAAGTTTTCATGCAGCCTTCTCACCACCTACCCACGTGAACTTCACCTTTCACCTCTTCTCCTCTGTGGACCAAGGATGAAATTATCAGCTGTGCCAGCCTCACTGGAAATTGATGAGGACAGACAGGGATAAGAAATCACTTTCATTTCAAGGGTCAAAACAAGTACAGCCCTACATGCTTGGCCATTTCCTCCCAGGAGGCCCTCCCCTAGACAGACAGGCCATTAGCAATGGCTCTGGGAAAACATTCTGAGCAGCCCTGGACAAGGACATGATCTTCACGCTCCTGCTTGAATCAGGTGTTCGATTCATGTGACACCAATAAAAACATGTTAGGAGCCGGGCGTGGTGGCGCACGCCTTTAATCCCAGCACTCGGGAGGCTGATGTAGGCGGAGCGTTGTGGGTTCGAGGCCGGCTTGGGCTACAACGCGAGCGCAAGGCCGGCCTGAGCTACATAGTGCGACCCTGCCTCAAAAAACCAGGGCCAGGAGTTTGGCTCAGTGCCTTAAGCGCCTGCTCTGGCAGGCGCGAGGTTGTGAGTTCAATCCCTGGTGCCGCAAAAAAAAAAAAAAAAAACATGTTAGGGAGGTAGAATCACAAAGCAGGCTTTGATAACGCTGTGATGGAAATAGGTCAACCCGCTTTAAGATTCAAACCTGGCCTCAACTCAAGGTCTACTGTTCGCTTCTTGTCACAAATATTTTTAAGACAATGACAATTTCTCTGACATCAGGTGGTCCAGTCACTTATACTAAAAGCAAACCTAAGCTACCCATTGTTGAAAAATGCCCCAGCTTTACTCAAAGAATCCTGGCTCCCTAAGTAGGAATCTACCTCAACTAAGGGCTTGTGAACGACACTGGGCTAGCAGCCTCTCCAGGCAGGCACAAAGTCATGTCTCACCAGAGTTGTCAGCCCTGTGGTTCACCTTGCTATTTCTATTAATTGACTTAATTTCTGAAGCAAGCATTTCAGCAGTAATCTAGCTGTGATCAGACAAAGGCATGCAAAGATGGCAACTCTAACCCATATTAAAAATGAATTAGGCAGCTCAAATTGATACGTCTCTCTTAAAAAACAGAAAAAGAACTGGAAGCACAAAGAAAAATGTATGAATTAAGCTTTTAATTTTTTAGGAGGCCTCAAGTATAGATATACTTGTGGGATCTTTGTCCACTGAGATATCTCTCTCTCTCTCTCTCTCTCTCTCTCTCTCTCTCTCTCTCCCCCCCCCTTCCCCCCTCCCTAACCTCCTACCATTCTAGACTTTCAAACCAGAACCAAGAGCCTCTAATAGACTCATTTTTACCACACAGTAAACAGAAAGGCAGGCAGGCTTTGCAGACACATATGCTTTGTGGTGGATTGACAACTGGTGGTCAATTTGTAACACCCAGCTGAACTGAATTGACGTGGTGCTGGGTGTGGAAGGCCCACCTAAGGATTGTTGCCAATAGCACAAAAAAAGAACTGGAGGGAAAGAGGGTGGCGCTGTTGATTCTCTTGGAGAACTGGATCGTGCTGGTTTTCCTGATATGAACTTGGCTGTTATCAGAGGGCCTCAGGACCTCACTGTTGGTGAGGATGGCTGTGGTTATTGTTGGAGGAGCTCTGGTCCTTACTTTGAGCACTGCTTCCTGGCTCCAGTGCAGATCCCTCAGCCTGCTAGCACAGATCCTTCATCCCACTGGTATAGACTTTCTAGTTTCCACCACTGACCTTTGGGCCTTCCCAGTATAGATCCCTGATACAGATTTACATGAGCCATGGGCTGTAGACCTCCACTTTAACTCGTACAGGATGTTGCCAGGGGATTCAGGCCCTCAGTTAGATTCTTGGAGTCTCTAGTGTGTGGACAGATTTTCTGTACTCTTTCTGCATTTGACTCTTTGGGTGAACATTATAAAATAATCCTATAAATCACGTGTCCTGAATTAAATTGTTTCCTTTGCAAACCCTGACTACAACACTCTTCTAAGCTTCTCATTAGGCAAATGCACTTAGAATAGCAATGATAGCAACATATTGACCAAACCAATCTTTCAATCAGAGATTGTCTTTGACCTTCAAGGTACTTCCACTTTAGCAGGGGAATCAAATCCAAACACAACTAGAACCAAGAGAAAGCAATCAAAGGTGAGCCTCCTGAGACAGGGACTGACAGTCTTTTCAGTTCCCATCTTATGACACGAAAGTATTGGGGGGCAAAAGGCTAGATGAACGATAGGCAAAGGAATGTAAAACCTTTAAATGCAAGATGTTAAGAATGGAAATAAGTGGTGAAGATTATGCAGGTTTTGGATAACAGAAAATGGGAACATCCCAGAAAGAACAAAGCAGAAAAAGGGATCCAAGCACCTCCACCCAACCCTCTCCCAGCCTTATACTACACCCATCTCAAAGTTTCCTATGCCGTGTACTACCTTGATTAGTAACAGCTGTTGGTGGCCTTTGCTTTCTGGTAGAAAGCTTGCTGAGGACAGATGCCATGTGCATGTGTTTACTCTCTCCCTCTTGGTACATACTAGACCATTTAATAGTCTGTGAGCTATTAAATGAATGTCAATGGCCTAGAGAAGCAGGTGAATAAGAGCTTTAACACTGGGTATCCAGATTCTACCTGAATTAGGGTTTTCTTGTCTTGGCTTGTCATTCTAACACACTACATGTCATTGCTACTATCTCTCCAGAAGAGCCCAGTGCCCTTGACTGCTGAAACTTAACGTTCTCATTGAGCTTTTCTTACAAGGACTTTGTAAACTATGAAGGGGCCCACTCTTCTCCCTTAATCTCACCCATTATGTTATAAAGTAGACTAAGCCTGATGGGAAAGCAAATGACCTTGCCAATCCAACCTCTTGCATACCTACTTAACGATTAAGCCTGCTATGGGAGAGGGGGGAGATTACTGATTTCTGAAATGCTTTCATAATGTATTTCGTCTTGTCTCAGTGCAAAGTACTTGCCATCTTTTTAATGGTACTAGTGTCTTCAGCAACTACATTTTCTGTGGTTTCAGGTTTATATATGCTTCTTTTCGGGCCAAACAGCAAATTTTAAAAATCGTTCAGATCTGCTTTTTGCTCCCAGTTCTCATGGTAAATCTTGCTAAAAGCAGCCAGTAATAACCAAGCTATAGCCTGAATGCTGTCCTGCCTTGAATTTTTGTCTTCCAGATCAATTAGTTCACCACGGAATGTAAACATGAACTACAAACACATGCTAATAAAAGCAACAAACAAACAAATTCAGTCCTACACAAAGTTTTAGGTCATGCACAAAATATACACAAACTCTTTGCCAGAATACAAATGGCCTCCAGTCCAATTCCAACAGAGTCAACATTTTCATGTGAAACCCAACGAGCAGGACATTCTGGTCTCCTGAGCTGGGACTAGAATCACCTATCAAACTCTGTTTAATCTTCTCCAGTCACTTCTCTAGAAATCACATTGCCAAACCTTTCCAAATTCCTCCTGTAACAAGTTTCAAAAGCTTCTGAACAACTGGGTCAGGTACAGTATAGTCACAGCAATGGCCCCACACCCAGTACCAATTTTCTGTAACAATCACCTTCTTGTTGCTGGGATAAAATACCTACATACACAATTTAAAGAAGAAAAGGTTTATTTTGGCTCACAGTTTCAGAAATTCCATTCAGTCCATCGTCAGCTGGCTTCACAGCACAAACACCATGCCAGAAGGGCATGGTGAAGGAAAGCTGTTTCACATCATAGCGTCCAAGAAGCAGGGAGAGCAAGAAAGGGCCAGAGAAGATGGGGACAGGAACTAGATGTAACCCCTAAGGCCATGCCTCATGTACCAGACACACCCAGAAGCGTACTTTAGTAATCTCCTGAGTATCTTGCAAACCAATCAAGTTGACAAGCAAGATTAACTATCACACCAACCTCCTCCTTTCAACACTCAAAGCAGCATATGTTTTCAGGGGTAACATAGACTCTGAAAATCAAAGGGAAAAGGAACACACACATAAAACACAAAATCATATGCACAATTTTAGGGAGTTCTTTGATTACCTGAAAACCATACTTAGACACCAAATAGCCCATTGGCCTCTGCTTAGGATCCTTGTCCTAAAGAAAAGCAGGAACCCCAACTTGCCAGACTGTTTACATCAATACCACTAGAGCAGGAAGGAAGTAGATTAGGAGAAAAGGTTATTCCTGATCAATAGTTTATAAAGAGAAAGACCTCACCTTGCCACTGTTGAGTTCACTGATCCTGGGCTTTTTTCTTGGCTGCTCCTACCAAGGAATTCAGTCCTGGACTTCTCAGACTTGTTCCGCTGTATGGAGTGTTTTCAGCTACAACCTCCACACGTCCAAATCCTAATCACCTTTCCAAGCCTTCTCCACCCCCAATCACTATAAAGGTTCCCTACGCTTTATCTGCCCTGTCTTGGATCACTGGCCACTTTATAAATTGAGCATTAATTTTTCTGTATACATTCCCCCCGCCCCCAGAACCTTAAAGGCTAGACTTACATATATAATGACTCTCCCTTAGGATAGGCTGGCTAATGACCTTAAACATGAAATGTTTGCTGGCAAATGAAAGACTGCTCATTAAGAGAGCCACTAACGAAGGAGGGATTATGTGCTATTATCATTGTGAGGAAGACCCACTTATAGAAAGGAAGATGACCTGAGGCTGCAGGTGTAAGTGCAGCTCAGTAGTAGAGCTACAGCCTAATAGGCCCCCAGGTGGATCACACACACACACACACACACACACACACACACACACACACACACACACGGTGGGTTGAGGGGAGAAGGGACCCTTTCTATTATACTTGAAAGGCAGGGTACAGCAGGAAAATACATACCCAAGACTAGAATGTTAAGTAGGGGTACAGAGCTGACGTCTACAGCAAAAACAACAATCACCAAGAGGAGGCCTTCAGCTGTAGGCTGACACAGAAATTAACACATGCTGTGAGAACAATCAGAAAGCTCCACTGGAGACAGCTGCTTCAAGACAGTCAACCACTATCCTGATTCCAAGCAGTAGCCACAAACCTAGAAAAGGATGCAAAATCAGCCATGCACCAATCAGTTCCTCTGCTAAAAGCATCAGCCCAGTGGACCTCTGGGACCCAGACTGAACTCATTAGCAGGAAGCAGAAGTGGGAGAGAAGGCAGCAGGTGAGATTTTGAGTTCCTAATCTGCTACCATCCAGCCCTGGCCCTACTTCTCTCCACTGATCTTAGTTTTCCTATATTTAAAATGAGAATGTTAGATTATAACTCAGAATATTTCCAGCCCTGCAGTCCCAAAAAGCCATGAAGTATTTAGCAATACTTTTTCTGTCTCACAATGGACAGAGCCCTAAGGAAGTTACAGAAGAAATGTTAAGACAACTTTCTTTCTTCTGTTGGGCTTCCATCTACTCAGGGAAATGAAATTTAAAAAATAACTGTTATGTGATGAAATCTTACTCTGTGTGTGTGTGCTTGCATAGGAGAGGAATAAAAGGAAACTAAGGTTGATGGTGGTATGGACTACCTACGTGTTAGTTTTCTATAATTTCCAAATTTTCTACACTGACAATCTATCTTAATTATTTATGTATTTATTATGCTTGTATTTATCTAGCCAAAACAAATCATTAGTCTCACATGGTCTGAGAAGGAAGTGGATATTTATTGGTCACACACCCAACATAACAGGATTTCATCATGTTGTGTGTCTTGGTTACTTTTTTCTCATTATTATGACAAAATACCTGATGCCCAAAATTAGGGAAGGGAAGGTTTATTTAGCTTACAGTTTTTTGGAGGTTTCAGTCCATACTCAGCTGGCTCCAAGGCAGGGTGGCACGGCTGACGGGCAACAGTTCATGGCAGCCACAAACAGCAAGAGCAAAAAGGGCAAAAGAGGAGAAAACATACCTTCTTCCCCCACTTACATTGTATACTGGCTCTACCCATGTGAGGATGCAGCACTCACACCGCCAATCCCAGCACTAGATAATGAACCAATCACAAACACTACATTCAGCTGCCTTCATGACTAAATGAGGCTTGGGGGGCTATCTAGGCACAAACCATAACATTGTGACAAGCTAAAGTCTTCACATGTGTGTAAGGCTTAAATTGGGCCATGCATTTCATACCATTTTTTTGTGAACTGCATAGACCATTCTCAAGATAAGCAGAGTAGCAATTAATAGCCCCATTTGGAGAGCAGGACTCTGACCAGGTGCAGCAGGATACCTAGCCTACTTTGAAATGTCTCCAGGCTGGTTAGGTGTTTCCATCTCCTGGTCAGTACACTGTCTTTCATCTACGACTACTTACAACTTCATTTCCTGAATAATGCCAATGGCCATGTGTCAATTACCAAGTTAAGCATACATATAAAACATATATATTAAAATCTTGAGAACTAAAGGAGCTGAGAAGAACACATGATTTCACTTTTACAACCACCAGTGTAACATAAGAAAGAGAGGTGTACTGTATTTATATATTCATTCAATATTTATCAAGGAAGTACTGACTCTGTACCAAGCACTACACTAAGCACTGGGAAGTAAATGCTAAGCAAAACAGACATGGTCTCTGCCTTTGTAGCCTCTAGTGTCAAAAAGCCAAAAAGTCCAAGAGCAGTGAGAAGCTTATTAGAATGCTGTGTTAGTTTACAAGTCACTAAGACACAATAGTGGACACCAAAAATTTAAAGAAGGAAAGGTTTAATTCAGCTCATGGTTTCAGGACATCCAGTACATGGTTGGCAGGCACTGAGGTAGAAACCTCCTGGCAGAGCAAAACTTCTTAGTTCATAGTAGCTAGGAAGCAGAGTAGGGGAACAGAGCCAGAAAGGAATGGGGGAGGAACCACACATAGTATCTGTGATGGTTGACTGTGTCAACTTGAATAAGAGAAGCACAACTAAACTGGCTCAGCATTTTCATACTGTGGAAGACCACTAGGATGTACAGAGCTGGCTAGGATATTTCTTTATCCCCTCAATTGGCTTTAAGCAATGCAAACAGGTCGAGGTGCTGATGTATGGTCTTTGAAGCAGTGCAACAGGTCAGTGATGCTCCACCCATAGCTCCCAACTAGTGTGCATGCCTGAGCTAGGCCAAGCGACACCACCACACAGGCACTGTCAGCTGGGACTGAGCCTCTAGTAAGAGGCCATGACATCTCAGGGCATAAAGATTACACATCAGAGATGAAGCATCGACCCCTAAACATGAGAAGTTTACTCAATCTGTGATATGCAGATTACTCTTTCTGCCTCTGCACCCCCCTCACCCTGCATATTGCAGAGATGCTTTCAGGCCTCCTACCTAACCCAGTTCACAGTATTCATGTACTTCCTGCCTTTCTCTCAGTCACTCATCCCTGAGCCTCTTCAGGAATTAATAAAACCCAGGTTTGGCCCTGGGTCATAGCCTCTGTTCCGTTAGCCATTGTTCCTACTGGACTTAGGACCCCCCCGCCCTTGGATCCCCACAACTACAAATATGACTTCATGTCTTTATTCTCACCATGAAAGTGGTAGATTGGAATTACTTATAGGAATTTCAACAACTTTTCCCTAGGATTACAAATGTGGACCCCTCTGGACCACAATGAGGTTCAGATGGTCTTCCTATACCATACCTTAGGGTGGCTTGTTGCCTGAGTGATATAAAGGGGAAATGAAGAAGGATGGATCTGCTTCTGTTTCTTCAAAGGAGCTCCAGTCTTTGTCTTCACCTTGGATGTCATCCTCTGGTTTCCAGCACAGACTTCAGCTTCTGGTGCAGATCCTTTGGCTTTCCAGAATAGGTTCGTCAGCCTTCCATTGCAGACCCACCAGCCTCCAGATATGAACTCACACCCAACACTGCAGTGAGTGCAAGACCTTAGACTGAATCCTTCAGTCCCCAGTGTAAAGACACCTTCTGTACTCTTCCACAACTGACTCTGGGGGTGGCCACTATAAGCCAATCTTGTAAATTCTTATATATTTGTATGTCTTGTGTTATATCTGTTTCTCTAGTAAACACTGACTGTCCCATCAGGTGGCTTTTCATTAATTTTATTAATAAAAAGACCAATAAAAGTGATTAAGTCTGTTTGTACTACCAGTGGTACAAGCCAACCAATGGGACAGTCATCATACACCACCAATGGTTCAGGCTGGCAGGAATGTGTTACACTCTACTTAATCTCCAAATACACAACAGCAAGTTTGTAACTCTACCTAACATAATACAACGGTCCTGGAAATGCAACAGTCCCTTCTCCAGCATTTTATGAAAGTCCAAGAATCTTCTGAGACTCAAGCCAAACTCTTATCTGTGAACCTCTGTAAAACTAAAAAACAAATTACATAATCCCAAGGTACAATAGCACAGGGTAAAGATTCCCATTCCGAAACAGAGGAATCGGGGGATAGAAAAAAAATCAGACCAAAGAAAGACCAATTGCCCCCCTCAGTCCTGCAGGGCAAACATTAAGTCCCCCATTTTTGACATCTGTGACACATGGTTATGAAATGTGAGTTACAGCGGGCTTGGACAGCCCCATCCCTACAGCCTTAATGTTGTAACCCACATAGCCTCTCTCTCAGACTGTAGCTTTCCTTGGCAGATTTACAGACATCTTTGACTTCCTGGGGTCTCCAGTGAACCTTTGGCTTCATTCCACAGCTTCACACACTGCCCTCTCAGGGACTACTTGCCTGACCTCCCCGGGCTTCCTTTGAAATCTGGTTGGAATCCTTCCTGACCCCACAACTCTTACATTCTGCATGTCAGTAAAACCACAATCACAAGTGGACGACACCAAGGTCTGCTGTCAGAAGCAGTAATTGACCCTACTGGGCCATGGTTGTAGCAGTTTCTGAATGCCTAGATGGCTGAGCATAGAGAAATGAATCCCAGGAAACCAATTTCCTAGGAAAACCTAACATTGGAGTCCCAAGGGCTCTCTTCTTAAATGAAAGGTTAATACTTCTGTACCCTTGAGCCTGCTATGAGTGGGGTCTTGCTAATTCCTGAGAGGTCCTTAAGGTATCTCTCTTCTTGTTCCTGTACAAAGTACCATGCTGCCTCAGTACACAACCTTAATTCTTTCCATGATTCTGGTTGCAAACTGAATTGGACAAAAATTGGATCAAACTCAATGGTTAGGTTCAAGGTTGACCTTATGGGGAAGTTTTTCTCATTCAATTCAGTTTGCAACCAGAATCGTGAAAAGAATCAAGTTTGTGAACCGAGGTATCACTGTACTCCATTTCTTTTTAAGGTTACTAATCTCTTTAGCACTCAAATCTCTTTTGGTCTCGACTTTACAGTAAGTTCCTTGGGGCCAAACTTTAAGTTCAAATTTCACTGCTCTGCCCTTTGCCCCTAATTAGCACAGATATCACTAAAAGCCATTTTTATGACCAGCTGCAGGGTAACCCTATGAGGGCAACACGGTCCTCAGTGGTCTTCATACCTACCAGAAGCCCACTTTTGATAAAATCTGAAAAGTAGCAGCAATCCATCCACCTGACTGGTATAAATCCTTTTCATTTTTCCATAAGCCCTGTCCTCGTCCCTTCTGCCTATCTCTGCTTCCTTAGTATCCTCAGCATAGCACCTGCCTCAACCTTCTACCCTTGGAACAAAAAGGTTTTGTCTGTACCAGACAGGAAGGAGTATGGAACTAAGGGAACAGACCTGACAAGTTCAAGTCACTTACCCTTCCTGTCCCACTGCTCAAGCCCCACTTGTTAACATGTGACAGGCCATCAGTTTTTGGGACCCTAAGTTAAGTTTAGAATAATCCTGATTTACATTCAGGGTGTTTTTAAAAAGCATTAAGTACATTTTGTTAATTTCTATGTTAACAAAACAAGATAAATTCCCTCATGAATCTTTGTAAAGGAAACAAAATAGCTACTACCAAAACCTGAAAAAGGGTATTATTTCCGAAATGATAAGGTTTTTTGGTTCAGGTGTCATACATGAGGCATGTTTAACAGAGATGTCATAGAGTAATAAGCTTGCCTAAGTAAAAGAAACCAAAATAGAAAACTACTTGGGGAGATGTTTCAAAATTAATTAAGAAAAGTGAAATGTGATTATGATTAAAGTTATGATTTACTGTTTTTAACATGATTTCTCGGTCCATCTGTTTGATTCCAGAATGCTTCAGAATGTCTTTTCTGGTTATTTTATATTCATTGAGTAAGCCTGCCAATATCAACTTAGCTTGCTGCTGAAAGTAATAATATTAAGACAGTTTAGAACAGCAGCAATATCCACACAGTTACCTGCAGGCCTGGCTCACGGGGCAGATCTCAACCAGGCCCCACAGAGAACAGAAGGCTCGTTCTGGATCCTGCTCCCTCTAACCCTGCCACTCCTGTTTGTCAGATGCATCCCCACTCCTTCCTCCATAACCTCCATAGGCCCTTTATCTCTTCCTCAGTACTCTGCAAACCGTCACAACCAAGGTCCCACCTCTGCTCTCCCTCGCCTCTTCCCTCCAGCTGGACATGGCGTACAGCACAGCTCAGACTGGCAGTACATCACCCTCCGAACAGGCTGTGTCATTGGCAGGGCCCAGTGCAAAACAAAAATGCATGAGAAGGGACATAATGGGGGGGGTGGGGGGAGAAAGGAGGGAAGGGAAAAGACAAGAAAAGAAGAAAGATAAAATGAAAACAAAGCTTCTGTAAATAAGAAGGGGAAGCAGGCAGACAGGAGGGGAGGGGAGTGGGGGAAAATAAGAAACAGGGTATATCATTATGTATATTTAAACTGTACTAATAAACTTTTCTAATGAGAAAAAACAAAATTTCAAAACAAGATAATAAGAGGGTAACAATGGTTAATACATGGCATATTGTTATTTTTAGAGTACAAGATAGCAATATTTAACTGTCCAAACAATATTAGCACTTTTCTTTCAATGAACTAAGAGAAATCAGTAGTATAACTATCCTAACTATCTTTCATATATATATATATATATATATATATATACACATATTTGCTTTTCCCTTCCTTTTTTTACTCCATTCCCCCATGCCAGTTTCTCTTTCCTTTTGAAGCTTTTTTCCATTTTACAATATCTATTGTACATTTTGTATCTTACTTAATCTTTCACCTTCTCATACTAAGGAAACAATATGATGTTTACCCATGTGTATCTGGTTCGTTTCACTTATGAGTATGGTCTCAAGTTGCACCCATTTACCTATAAAAGTCTCCAGTTTATCCTTCTTTATGGCTGAGTAGTACTCCATTGTATAAAAATACCACATGTTTTTTATCCATTTCTCTGTTAATGGGCATTTGGGTTGTATCCAAGGTCCAGCTATTACAAACACTGCTGCTATAAACATGGGTGTGCATATATTGCTGTGTGTACCAATAAACTTAATGATAAAAAAAATGCAGAGTTCCACAAGTACTGGAAATTTGAAGATGCTAAGAGCAGCACATTAAGCCAAGCACAAGGCCCTGGGCAACTGCACCCATGACATCTTCCCTGGAAAACCTTGGCCTAAACAAACACTGCACCATACTCCTGACTGTCATTCAAGGTCCTTCACCACCTGGCTCCACCATGCCTCCTCCTGGTGAAACGTGTATGAACACATAATGTCACCGATTCGTTCTTTACCACCCCACCTCTATACCTTTGTTCATACACTGTCACTAGGCAGAAGGAGCGTAGGGAGTTCTCCCGTTTGTCCCTCATCCAGCTCTCACACAGACTTCTGACGAGCTGCCCAGGACTTTTCATAACAGAGTTTCTCTAACAGAGCAAGGAATAGTGCCAGACACAGAGTCAGGCACGCAAAGAGCTTCCGGGAAGAATGAATAAATCAGTTGCCCCTCCCTTGCACCTGCTTGACTATTCCTTTTTTCATCCCATCTTGCTCCCTAAAGTTTTGACTATACAACTGTATCCCTCCTTCAAGCTCAGTCCAGATTCTACATCCTCTCTCAAGTCCTCCTCTGTTCTCCTTGCAAGATGGGGTCAGGCTCCATTCTGGATTCTTGAATTGTCTTACTTCCCTTACTGCACTTTTCCATATTTTATCTCATATCACACATTTCTCATATCTGTACACCTGGCCTGGTATCTGTTCCAGTAGGACTACAGACACCCCAGGAAAGGAGCTATTCCTTATTCCTTTCTACCCACCCCCCAACTATGGGATATTTTGTATGCGTGATTCTCCATAAATAATTTTTTACTAGATAACAAAAATAGATTAAATGAAATGTCCTCCTGCCATGTACCCTCTTAAAATACATAAAGGTTGCAAAATAACTCAAATTAAAAGTTTATAGTAGTAGACTCAATTTGTTTTAAAGAAGTGCATTTGGAACCAGTATAAGGAAACTGCAGAAAGGATGAGTTCCAGGTACCAAATGCCTTATGCCAGTACCGCTCAAGGTTTTCTGCCTGTCGCCTCACAGTCCACACACTCTCGGCAGCCATGTTATCACCTCACATCTGGTGAGAACCTCTTCCTCTCTCGGGAGTGCTTTCCTTATGTGGTCTGAGAGGGAAGACCCCATCCTCTGACCATTACAGGGCTACAGTCCTCTATTCCCTTAGCCACTGTGAAAAGGACAGAACAAACGGCACCTCAAGCCCAGCACCTAGACACCCCCATAGGATTTCCCTAATATTTCAATTAGAAAAACACTGACAGTCTGGGCTGAGCTGCCATGCTGTTCGGATGTTAATGTGGGGGCTGCTGTGGTCACCCTGCCACCACATCTGAGAAGAAACTAAGCTGCGACAACCACTGCAGAGATGATGAGATAGTCCCTCCCAGTCTGAGCCCCTGGAATCGAGCGACACTTGGTATCACCTGTATCCTGGCTTCCTTTCACATTAACTAATTGGACCTGGACTTGTGTCACCTGAACTTAGACAGTATGAGTGAATACAATTCTACAGGAGGTGCCCACTGTCCCCACCGCATCCACGAGGAAGCTAAACCTTTGGGTGATCTCGTAAAACACTCCACACCACACAGCCAGTAAACTGCAGGGCCAGGAAGCTAACCCTGGACTCACTATTCTAAGATGGGTGCTCCCAGGCAGAGGCTACGCAGCTCTGAGAGCCCCCACGGCAAGATAAAAGGAAGAAATACCACTAGAACCGTACTAGCGACACAAATAAAAGCAATCTGCCCTTGGAAGGAGGCAAAATAAACAAGCAGGTGAACAATGTGAGCATCTATCAATTCAACTTGAAGAGTCAAATAAGTGGGTGTGAAAGCTGAATGGAAAAAGACTGTGGTCCCTGCGGGTGACATGGGGTAAACTCTCACTGGCTGCTGCTCAGGCTGGCTGCCACATCCCACCAGATGTAAATGCCAAAAATAAGAACCGCTGCAAAAGCAATTTAAGCAAATTCAAGAACAGTCTGAATAATGGCTCGGTGATAGCTTATTAAGGAAAGTTACACATACTTGAAGCATACCCCTAAGTTTTTAAGGTGATGGCAGGAAGGGTCATCAGGTCCTCTCACAACAACTCCCTTAATACCACTCTCAGCAGCAAAATGCTGGCCTGGAAAAACCATTAGTCTGATGGAAGATATGGAGTCTCATGTTTTACAGGAAACTATTACAGAAAGCAATGATCATAGACTCAATGGCTTTTAGTAATTCTGTACACTCAAGATTTTACTGAGAATCCTCTCATCCACAGCATGAATTTTATTTATACCTGTTAAAAATTTCAGAGGACAAATTCACCAAAAAGCTTTCACTGTGTACCATTTTGTCTTTAGGAAAGCAAACTGAGCTCTTAGGGAAACAGTAAGGTTTTCCAATGGAGAGACAGTGGCACACGCCTGTGCGGGTCACGTGTCTTGGCAGGAACCAAAACACCCAGGAGAACCAATAAAGCAAAGACACAACAAGGTCCAGTAACAGCACTGTGTGCTTTGCCGTGCTGCAACAGTGAAAGTTCCCACAACACACAAAAATTTCTCCTACAACCTTTGGAAAAATAATCATTTTTTTCAATGTCTGTTTATTTATAAACTTAATTTCAAGAATAGAAAAAAAATTGCCACATAAGGGTTATTTTTTTTCCTGTTTCCAACAGACATTTCAAGGGTTCTCTTAATGACCTATGCTGTGGGGGCATAAATTTCATTAAACATTGCAATTAACAATCAAACACCAGGGCTTATCACATAAACAACTATAAAGTGTCTAGCACCCATTAAGATAAAGGTAACATGCTGGTGTTTTTTAAAGTGAATGTGACTAGGGGAAAAAACTACATTATACCAATTATTATAATTACTTTTCCAAAGCACTATTTATCGTTATTAAGTTATAGATAATTGATAATAACCTGCTAATTGATAAGGAACACTGCTATTCGTACACTGGATTGGGTAACCCTGTTAGGCAACACCAAATGATATTCTCACCAGCAATGAAAATTGACTCTAACCCTTCAAGCCCTGCACCATGGCCACACCTGTAGGAATTCAGAGATTTCCTGACAGGTATTTGTATCTGTAACAAAGACAGAAAGTGAGTCAAGCCACATGATGAGGGCTAACAACAGAAGTGACAGAAATCCCAGTAAATTCAGTTCTACCCATCACTAGCGAGACCAAATGGAAGCTGCCCTGAACCTCAGTCCCAGATCCTGACTTTCCCACCGTGCTGGTCCCTTCCCCCATGTATGGCGCCACCTCCACACCTGCAACTTTGACAGATGCTTCTGCAAACTCTCCTAGCCTTCACCCGTTTCTCCATCCCACACAGCAAGTTTTTCTCTTTCCTCTGCATTTCTGCAGCTTTCATACATAGCAGTTATCACACGTGTAAAGTGGTGCAGGACTCAAGTATGGAAACTTCAGCCGTCAGTGGCAGCACCCTCTCAGGCCCTGCCTGAGCTCTGTCCTCTCCAAGCACCCAGACCAACAGCATGTCAGGCCCATCCCAGGGACACACTGTCAAGTGCAACAGGGAAGACATCAAACACACAGACGTGCCTGCCCTGTGCTTCTATCCAAGACTTCAACGGGGTCATGATGGGAAGACACCGCTGCAAGGCCACCGAGGAAGCCAGACCAGACCATGTGGCAGGCGAGGGAGGAACCTGTCATGTGCATCTGAGGAGGGGCTGCACCCTTCTGGGTTTCATAGTCTTAAGCTGTCTCAAGGTTTGCTTTGAGCTCTCTGGGCTTCCTTATAATCCTAGAAGTATTGAAAGCAGATGAGTAGGTTGTGTATGCTTGTGAAATTAATGCAAATGAATGAGAACATGTGTAGGCAAAGTGCACACGAGTAACAGTGAGCACAGTGATTTCTTGTCAGCTGGGGTGCTGGGATATAGGACATTTTATCGCTACCATGAGAAGAGCCTTAAATGCTGAAGTGCATAAAGGGAATGGTTTCCTATCTGACTCAGCATAGGAAAAATGGTTAAGGGTTTGAAACAATTTCTCACTCCAACCAAGAGAATTTCGTAGTCAATGATTTTTAACCTGCACTTTATATCTTGTGTTCAACATAATCTGGTTTACTTTAGAAAGAAGAATAAACACTTCTCCTTATCATCAGTGATTCCTCGGAAGCTACTGAGAGGACCACGGAGGCAGACCGAGTGTTTTCATAATGGGGGTCCAGTAAGAAAGTTTCACAGGAGAACACGGATCTCCCTGTCCATCACTCTGTGAGCTGGACACATGACAAAGGCACCTGTCAGGTATAGAAAGGACACAGGCGCTCACAGTGCAGGTGTGAGAGGGCACGTGGAAAGCAGAAAGAAGGGAGACAGGTAGGGTCTGAATCATTTCAGAACAGAGACAACATAAAACCTGCCCATAAAACACAAAGCATTCTGCCTTAAATACCAGGCATCATGAGATGGTGCTCGTGAACTCTGCAGCCTCACTCCTTCATATCACAATACAGAGGAAAGAGTCTGGGCCCTGACACAAGAGACCTGTCATGTCCACCTGCTTTGCCAAGAGTCAGTCATTCAGTTACTTATTTCTCGATTCTTTCACTTCCAGAAAGTTTACAAAGGAGATAGGAATGATAGTTACACAACAATGGTGATGGACTTAATGCTGTTGAATGCACATTTTAAAGTGGCAAAATAGTACATTTTATGTTATGTATATTTCACAAAAATTTAAAAAAACGAAGTATGCCCATTATGCGCTCCTCACTGATGACATATTGTCTACAATTATTCTTTCAGTCACATATTTATACAGTGTCCAGGGCCCTCAACCTATTCAAGAAACTTGATACACTATCACGAAAGAACAGGAAAAAGCTCTCTGGTCTCATGGAGTTTTCATTCTGTGAGAAGACAGACAATAAATAAGAGAAAGAAGTATCAGCTACAAGGTAGGTAGGGATAAGCACAAAGTGGCAAAGCTAGGGGTGATATGAATTTTCAGGGTGCAGGTACAATTTTAGACACAGCAGAGAGGGCTTCAATGAGAAGGTAACTTTGAGTAAACATCTAGAGAATGAAAACTAGTCATACATATATCATGGTAAAATAATTTTGTGGACAGAAGGCCCAGCAAGTGCAAAAACCCTGAGGCAGAGCAGGTCTGGCATGTCTGAAAACAGCAAGGAGACGAGTGTTGCTAGCATGGAGTGCAAGACAGGCAGAGCAACAAAGATGAGCCGGGACAAAGGAGATTCACACCAGTGAGCAAAACAAACACAGGCCCTTCCCTGACGGCAGTCAGTACAGAAGACAGCCAAAGTTACGTGTAAACAATTATCAATAATGCTATCAAGAAAACAGAAAAATCTTGGAGAATTTTAGATAGAAGAACCAATGAAGGCCTAAAAGAAGTGACAATTAAGCTAGGAACCAATGGACAAAAAGAATGTCCTATGGACAAAATATGTTTGAAAGCTCTATGGCAATAAACACTCCATGTGGCTAAAGGAGAAAGGAGACAGTGACACAGGAAAGGCAGAGATCACATAAAGCTTCACATACCCCAGCTGTGCTCCTATAAGAACAGTCTACACGGGGACGTTCAGATGGCTAACATGTTTAGGTTTCACTTTAAAATGGTGTGGGGGGGAGGGGAGACTGGAGGTACAAAAGACTGTGGTAGACTACATGAGGGAGATTGTAGTAAAATGAAGAGAAGTAGAGAGGTTCTAAATAACACAGGGTCAAAGAGGAAAGGACAGGACCAGCTGGTGATTCTGATCATAGGATTAGGGGTAAGAAGGAATTCAAGGAATTCCCAGATTTCTAGAAATCAGCACCCAGGTAAATAGGTCCCACATGCTGAGACAGGGAAGGTAGGAGTGGCCAGCCTTAGCGAGTGATCTGGACTCTACTTTGGAGATGTGAAGTTCAAGGTGCCTTGGAAATGCACCAGTCCACATGATCAATATGTTTAGAGATTAAAAAAAAAAAAAAAAAGGTAATTGTCCACAGAAAACAGGCAGCATGTAAGGAGGGAGGAACAGATGGACAGACAAGAGCTTGGTGACCTCAAATTGGCCCACGGGCATTTATAAAACCAGGGTAATGTTTAAGGCACTTCCAGAGATCTTCATGAGTCCCAGTCACTCAGGGTAAGAAGTTTTTACTACCACTTACTGCTTTCTAGAGTATCTGCCAAGAAGTTCAGGACCTGCTCTAGTCTGCAATGTTCCACTAAAGCACAATTATGGCATGATTTTTCATAAATAGACTTTGACTAAAGTTCACTGTCTCATGGAGAGACACAAATTAGGGAGGTCTAAAAAGAAAAAGGTTATTCTCCTGTTTAAAGCTCATAGTTAACTTTAAACACATGCCAACAACTGTGGTAACTTAGAAGTGTGACTGTCACCCAGAAACTGGACAATCACAGCCCTTCTTTTCCCAGTTTGGCCAGCTCCATCTCGGCTTCTTTGCCAATCAACTACACTGCCAACTGCCTCCTGACTATCAAAAAGGCAGATCCTGCAGACATGCTCAGCTAGTCCAATCAACTGTCAACAGCCATGCTTTTCAAGGGAATAACCCAGGAGGCGAGCACATGGATGTATAGATATTCGCTCTCCATAGTTACCCTGCTATTCCTGTACCTGCCGCATGGCCTAATCTAGTAATTTAAGGAAAATACTTGCAAATGATGCAAGGTTTCTACCCAAAACAGTGATCCTGCTTTTCCTTCTTCGCCATAATCATCTATCAAGTCAACTTATGTCACCAGAGAGAAATCCGGAGCCAAAGGTTGCCCCTGTCAGCTCATCTCCAAAGAAAGTCAAGACATACAGGAAACTAACCACTGAAACACTTGGTCCTAAGCTCCCTCTTCTGCTCTCCCAGCTTAAGCACACCCTGACCTATGGCATTCACTAGAAGCCCAAAGCACCCCAAATGACAAAGTAGCTGACAAGAGCATGACTTAAGGATGACTGCGTACACACAGAAGCTGGGAGACAACCACAGGATTTCTCTGAGCCCTGTACTTGTTCCTCGCTGGACCAGCCTTATGAACTGCACCATGGGGCACTCATCTTCTTACGTCCAGCTCCAATTTCACTTCTCCCAGAAAAATTTCTCTGACCATTTTTAACATTTGCTAATAACTCCTTTGAAATCACAGTACTTAAACATATCCTGTTTGCTTGGCATTTACCACACACTGCAGAGCAATTGTAACTTGCACTTAATGTTCTGCTCTTGCACTATCTAACAGAGTAAGTCTATGCATGTATACAGGTACACACATGGATACACGTTTGCATATACTACCTCACCAACTGTGCTCAACTCTCTTGGAGCTGGAACCATTTGCAATTCTTCTTCCCCTAAGTAGAATCAATAATTATGAACACAGCTACTACGGGTATTCAGAGTTCGAAGCCAACAAGTTCCTTTATTTTTTAAGCCTATGTTTAGTTTGTACTGTATTTAGTGGCATCACCCATATTTTCTATAGCTATGCCTCAATACAACAATATAGGAGTTCACATAGGTGTCTCTGGGTCAAAGACAAGTAAAGTATTTACTGAGCGCTTACCGTGGATTATGCTCAATGTACATATAAAGGCATTTTATAAAGAGGCTTCCACACAAAATGAGTTTTTTCTCATTAATTAGGAGATTAAACTCCTCCAGAACATTCCATTCCGAAGCACTCCAATTAAGTAAATTTTACTGAAAGGCAGTCCTTGAACTTTGCAGCAGAATAAATTCCTGAAAAAGGTTCTGTAGGTTGAAATGTGAATCAAATTTACAGAAATAATGCTGTATTAGATAACTAGGTATATAACCAAAGACCAACTAGTAATAAAGAAATAATTATAAATTTTTGTATTTCAAATTTTTTGAAATGCAAGTAATCCTACAGATCATCTATATGGTTAAGTGCATTTATCATAGTAGTTATTACTAACATCTATTATGTGCTAGCAGTTATGCCACATGCATTCTACATGTTCAGCATTCAATTTCTCCTAATGTCCCTATGAAACAAACATTTCACTTTAAATATGAAACAACTAAAACCTATGGTTGCTATGTTTTAACTAAGGCATTATAGCTATTTAATGGCAGAACAAGAATTCAAACTCCGAAGTATCTAGCTCACAAGTCAAAGATCTCTCTATTTCCCTAGATCAATCATAAAGAACGTATGTAACACTATATACTAAAATGTGTCATGTCAATTAAGCAGGATTACAGAGAAACAATCATGTTATCCAATGGATTTAAGAAATTTCCAACAAAAAGACCATCTCTGAAGTACTAAGACACAAACTGAAGAAAGAAGAGTTGAAACTAGACATCAGAAGAATTATTAGAGACTTCACTGTGCATTAGACCAACCTCATTCATTCAACAAAATATTATAATATTTATGTGCCTGCCACCCTTGTAGATGCTGCAGACACACCAATAATAGTCTTTCTTTCTGGAGCTCACATTCCAGAGATAAGCACAGAGATGACAGCCACCAACCAGCAAGCCTATGCACAGCCAGTAAGTGGTGACAAGAGCTTTGGAGAAGAACATGCAGAGTGAGTGGGATGGGGTATATTTTTCCAAGGTTAGGGCTATGTGAACCTGGGGTGCAAAAGAGAAGTCAGGGCTGAAGGTGCATCAGCAATTAGCTTCTAAAGAGATCTGAAGCCCCAGGCTATGTATGATCGCTGAAGGACTGAGCACTGAAAGAAATAAGAGGAAGTCCAATGACTGGTTTCCAGGGCATTCCAGCAGGATGAGGTCCAGGGAGAATTGGAAAAGATTAAGAGGAGGCAACCAGTGAGACGGGACCTCCATGGAAGTGTGGTATCCTGGAAGCCCCAAACAGAAAGCTCATCAGGAGAGGACACTCTATGTGGGAAGTGGAGTGACCGCAAACAACAGAGGGAAGGCTGGAAACTGACTGCTGCATTTAGCAACAGGAAGATCAGTGGTGATGTTAACGGCAGCAGTTTGAGAGAAGTGGCAGGATCAGAAGCCCGATGACAATTAGTTCAAAGTGGAATATGGGAGAAGGAACAGGATACAGTAGATTTTAAAAATGGTTTGAAAAGCTTAGTTATAGCAGAAAGAACTGAGGTAGCATCTCATGCCTGAAAAGGGATCAATAAGGGTTTATTATCTAAATGGGAGGAACAATTGTAGCATGACTGTGTATTACCGGGAAAGATCCAGTACACAAGAATTAACAAAGCAGACAAGAACTGGGGAGCTCCACAGCCACGCACTTCAACCAGCAAGAGTAGATGCAACCCGGCACGCAAGGAAAGAAGCCAGTCATAGCTAGGGGCATGGGTGGTTCAGCCCTGTCAACAGAAGGAGGAGCAGCACATGTGGACAGGAACGTAGGCAGGTGGGTGGATACGGCAGTGGAAGCCCACACACATTCTCTTCTGGTGGTTTCAATTTCCTCAGAGAAATGGGAAGTAAGGCTACCTCTAAGAGCAAGGATGGGAAGGAAGTGTCAAGGGGTTTCAGGAGAGAGTATGTGAAATAATTATCTAGAAATTAGAGAATGGATTTGATAAATACATTATCAATGCTGGTGGCATGAAGTTCTTGCTGGAAGTCGGTGATCATTTGCAAAAATACTAATTACAGCAAAACGATGTCTCCATCCACAGTTAGCTACGTGGGTGCAAGAACTTAAAAGGGTAACAAGTTGCACTTAAGCAAGTTTAAGGCCTTCCCTAGCAAATACACAATTCTACCCGGTCATCTTATTTCCACAGAATTTCAATGTCTGCAAATTATCACATTATCTCATTTAATCCAAGCATTACTCTCATGTTTCTGCCTCTGCTAAGGAAAGAGATTAAGGGTCAATGAGATCAAGTGACTGACTTCAAGTCACAAGGCATACCCCAGTTCTCTGCCCACATTACTTTTAGCCAGGAAGAAATCCACAAACAAGAGCTCCTCATTGTCTAGGACTCCTGATCCAAGACTACCTTCCAAAACTGGCAAAAGTCCTGGCTCTTGCTTCTGCCCAAGCACCACCCAGACCCTCTCCAGGCACTGCATACAAGACTTCTCTAAAATCACATGGCGATTAACCAACAACTACTGACTACTGAACTGTAGATACTTGGATTTACTCTTTTATGAATATGGCATTTTCTGAGTGACTGTGTTGTCTGCCTCTGATCTCATGAATTTTAATCCTGGAGCATTAGGTTTTCATTCTGCTATCACAGAACACTTGAGGTTTAAATTCTAGGAATGAGGAAGGAGGAGTATAATTCTTTCTCAAAAGGTGTCTGGATTCTTTAAGGTCACAAGGTCACCTTTAATAGAAGCAAAAGTAGTAATTAGCTCAGAAGAGACAACAAAGTTAATGTTTATGAATACTCCAATTAGGGAACAGGTACACATCTTTCTCACCCCTTTCACCACTATCACAGCTGTCAAGCGAGCAACAAAGACTCTTTCTCAGTAAGAAAGTATTCCCTGCACATCCTGTATGCACAGTGTAAATAAGTATTTTAATTTTAAAGTATGATTTTAGACATTAAGAATAAGAAATAAGTAAATAATGAATTTCACCTATGTCAAAGTTAACTTCAGCAATGAACCATAGGTAAGTTTTACTCAGTATGGGTATCATACATTGAGCACCATACTAGGCGAAAGCGCAGTGAAAAAGAAAAACTGGTCCCTTTCCATTTCAGGATTACAGTCAATGGAATTGTATTACACAAGGCTCAAGAAAAGCACACAGAGGAATTCAGAAGGGAACTGCTACTTCAGCCAGAAGTTTGCATATGAAATTGAGTTGCTGTTAATTTACTGCTCTCCTCCTGAGGGAAGACAAGTGATATCGCATCTCTTGTTAACAGATAGCTAAGACTCTACCAAGAGCAAAGCAGCATGCAAGGCTCAGTCCCAAGCCCTGAAGGAAGACAGCAGGGATGACAGAAGGGAAAAAATTAAGACAGACCTTTGCCTCAAAATGCTTAGTACATAATGAAAGAAATAACTCTAGAAAGAGCTGCCTAAGTGGTACATGCAGCAGGAGGCAAGCAGGATGCAGCAGGAGCTCTGAGGAAGGGGCCAGTGGGCTGGTGGTTGGGGCACGTGACTGCTCTAAAGGCCTCGCTGTCCTCCCTCCTTCTGCAAATACCCTCATTCACTGGGCAGGATAAAAAAGCTATCCAGTGGCTTCCCAAGCCAGAAAGTATTCTAGGCACTAAAGACAGCCATGAAAAAGTCAAAGTCCCTATCCTACAGGAGATGATCTACCAGTACAGAGTGGGAGGGACGGTGAAGAGAAGACAATAAATATCAGATGCCACATAAAATCAGACAAAGGAAGCCTAGAGATTTTATGCAAAGGTTTGTCAAGCAAGACCTCTAGATGAGCAGAGATGCAGGTGATTAGGAGTAAACACACACCTGGAGAAGTACATTCCAGGTAGAAGGACCAAAGCCTGTGCTCAAGTGTACATACCGTTTTGAAGAAAATGCAAGGAACCTTCATAAGAGATGCCTATAATTTCAAATAATCCCAACATTCTGGGAACACTGAGGCAGGAGAATCTCAAGTTCAAGCCCAGCCTGGGCAACTTAGCCACTTAACAACTCCCTGTTTCAAAACAAAACATTAAAAAGGATAGGGATGTAGTTCAGTATAAAGGCCCTGGGTTCAATCCCCAGTACTAAAAAGATACTTAGGAAAGTATCTAACATATAGAAAATGCTTCCTACGTGCCAGAAAAATAAACTAGAGAAAAAATAATCCCTACAGGAAGACACATAAATTAGCCACATTAAAATTTAAAGTTTTAGTTCATCAAGGCACCACAAAAAGATCAAGAGGAGACTTCCAGGAAGATGGCAGGGTGGTAAGCAGCAGAAAAACAGCCTCTCTGAGATTTGGTATCCAGACACTGGAATACAGCAACATGAGGAACAGAAGGAGGGAAGTGGGTCCCCTCGACCCAGGAAGGATCTCAAGAGAGAATTGAAGCCCATGGGGAGAACAAAGTGAGAAACTTCAACAAAGAAGGAAGAGGTGGTGGGTGGCCTTTTTCCTGAGTCGGGACTCACTGAATGGAAGGAGTGGTTCAATCCTGCAGGTATACAGTGACTGCTGGCAACCCCAGAGGCCTCCATAGAGAGATGCAGCAGTGCAACCGAGCAGAGGATGCTGTGGACTGCACTGGCTGATGAGTTGCACAGATTCAACCATCCAGTAGGAGAAGGCAATTGGCTGGGAGCCATCTTGGAGAGGGGCCAACTGAGCTCAGAACTCAGAACAACTGCTGACTTCACCTAGCGGCTCCCAGCTGAGTTCAAGCCCAGAGAAGGTGCACTGACTGCTGCAAGCTCAACAGGTCTGGTTCTAGCCTCACGGCCAGATACCAGCCTGCACTACAGAGTAAATAAAGGAGCAAGTTCACTGAGATTATCCACTGCCCTTCTATAAAGCTACTGCCAGCTAGCTGTGATAAATCAACACAGATCTGGACTCTGTCTCCACACACTGTCGACCAGTGACAGTAGAGAACACTTTGAAATGAACTTTTTTTCTCTCTCTCTTGCTCTTTTTTCCTTGTTTGATATTGTTCTTATATGAGTGTGAACGTGATTTCCAGATTTTTTGTGGTTGTTGTTCTTTTCTTCCTTTTATTTTTTCCTTCTCTCTTTCCCTCCTGTCTTCTGCATCAGTTCCCCAAAGTTTGTGTGATCCTCCATTGTGCTCCAGCCTTGCTTCTAATCTCTTCCTCTTCTTCTATTTCTGTTTTCCCCCAACACCTTTTAAATTTTCTCCCCTGAGGATAAAATTGGCATACTGAGGATTTATTTACTGCATAAAACTTCCTGGTTTTAGATTTTGTCGTATAACAACAAATCTATTTAATTTATGTTAAATGTGGCAAATTAATGGTTACGTCAGGTTGTCATCTTCTAGGCTGTATTTGATGCTATTGTTACTGCTGATTGTACCACTTTAGCAAAAGTGACATAATTGCTCTAGCCAGCTCTTCTTCCTGCTATACCAAGACTGAGATTTCCTAAGTGTCACAGAAAACACCATGAGCTAGTGCCAAAGAACCAGGGGCTGGGCCAAGTAGGCAGCAACTTTTCATCTCCAATAAATTGATGAAGTAGGATCTTGCAATGGACTCAAAATCCAAAAGCTGGCTACACCTGGAAGACACTTCTGAAAAGTAATCATTTCCTAAGGGTTCTAAATATTCACAATAAAGCTACCTACCACAGGCAATCTACAGTATCATCTCAGAAATCAAACTAAAAAAAATAGAAAATGAGAAGACACTCAAAACAAGATGCAACCCAAGACATCCAATTCCCCAAAGGCAAATCCAGGGGGCAATGATATGGGACAATCCAAAAGCCAACCACCTGGCCTCTCTGAAGTAGTAACAACAAAGCAAATGAATGAGTCTCTAGAAAAAAATAAAGTCAGAAATAATTTCTCAGATAACTACACAGATGGTGACTCAAGAGCAGATACAGATTAAGAAGCTTAGGAAAATGATGGAAACCAGGAATTCCCAACATAGGAAAGAAATGGAATCCATTATACAGATTCAAGCAGACATCTATGAGATTAAAAATTCCATTGTATCAGCAGCAGAATAAACCAATGTGAGAATAGAATCTCAGATACAGAAGGCAGCCTTGCCGTTAGTGATCATAAAAAGAAAGACTTCTTAAAAAATCATGAGAGGGCTGGGAATTTAGCTCAGTGGCACAAGCACCTGCCTGGCAAGTACAAGGTTGTGAGTTTGATCCCCACTACCAAAAAAAAAAAAAAAAAAAAAAAAAAAAAAAAAAAAAAAAAAAAAAAAAAAAAAAAAAAAAAAAAAAAAAAAAAAAAAAAAAAAAAAAAAAAAAAAAAAAAAAAAAAAAAAAAAAAAAAAAAAAAAAAAAAAAAAAAAAATCATAAGAAATCAATCCAGCAGCTGCTAGATGATGCAAAGCAGAATGACATAAGATTGACTGGAGTCAATGAAAAAAACAGAAGGTAGCACAAATGACATAAAAGACCTGTTCACAGATGTCACAGCAGAAAACTTCCCTAGCAGGGAAAAAAATCTGACATACAGATAAGTGAGCCATATCGAACTCCAATTAACCATGATCAAAAAAACCACACATCCATTGTAACCTTGCAAATTCACTCTTATGTATGCCTTTACACATGTATGTGCAACAAGAGAAATTCAGATGATTATTCAAAGTAGTACCACTTGAAGTACTTTCTCTAAGAAAAAAAAGAACAACAGTAAATGTATAAAGAGATTATGGTATATGTTATTATATAGCATGAGAAACTAAGATAAATGACAGATAAATCTCAGAAAGTATAACTGAGTGAAAACTACAAGTTAAAAAATATTCTCAGTGCTATAACTTGGATACTGAATGTACCCTTAAGGCCCATATACTATAGGTTTGGTCCCTGTGGCTGTGCTGGCGTGTGGTGTGGGAGCCTCTAAGAGGGAGGGCCTACTAGAAGACCTTTAGGTCACTGGGACATGACCTTGAAGGATTTGTGGACCCCAGACACCTGCTCAGTTCCTTCTGCTTCACAGACATGGAGTGGTTGGCTCTGTATATACTGCCACCAGGATGTTTTGCCTCAGCACAGGTCTAAAGCAACAAGGCCAAACAATCACACACAAGAACCTCCAAAACTGAGCCAAAATCAAACTTTCTTCTTTATGTTACCTCTGACATTTTGTTATAGAAACAAAAAGCTAGTTAGTAGGCTCAGTATAATTTCATTGAAGAATTAAGCCAGAAAAACAATAAAAACTTTAAAAGGAACCATGAAATTCTGGAGAACACCACTAGAAGAGAAGGTCATAGGCTCAGGAGGGGCAGACAGAAGTAAAAAGTATGGTGATTTGGCTAAAGGGTAATATGGATCTATAGGTTTTCACTGTGCCTTGAGTTAAACATTATGTATTTTATTAAAAGTCTTTCTGGGGAGTGTACACTGGGAGTTGAACCCAGGCCTTCACACTGAGCAACATTTCCAACCCTCCACCCCTCCTTAAAACAAGATCTCACTAATCACTAAATTGCCTACACTGGGCTTGAACTTGCAGTCCTCCTGCCTCCACCTCCCACAGTGCTGGGATTACAGGCATACAGTACCTCCCCTGGGTCAGGAAGAGTCTTCAGTATCAACTCAGAAACAAAAGATGATTTCCCCGATCTCTAAACACATGAAATTCTATTTCAGGGCCACTACCATAGCATTTCTCAATGTTCTCTTATGGACTCCCACTGGACTTCATTGTGGCATTTCATCCAGCCTTGGATACGTGAAACAGTGGCAAACTGAAGAGGCTATGGTCATTTCTAGGTTCCAACTGTGGCTTCCCTACTCCTAACTTTAGTGTATTGGGCCAGTTGCTTAGTGTCTCTGTGCCTGAGTGTCCTCAACTGTAAAAATGAGGAAAAGCAGATCGACCTCATAGAGCTACTGTAAGAAAAAGATGTGTTCATACAGTCCCACTGTTCTGCAGAAGAAATTTCTGTGGCCGGGTGTGTTTCAGAATTAAAAACTTTAACTTTCGGGAAATTAATACATAACATTTCAGAAGGATATAGAGCAATGCTCATAATCAAACTCTGATACTGCTCCAGTGAAACATCTGAAAGTTGACATTAGCAAAATGAAAACTACTAGAAGTCTTACACAGACTTAAGAAAATTTTAGGGCTGATAAACACGCTATAAAGCTGTATTGTAGCAATATACAACTCTGTAAACTGACTTTCAAAAAGTCAATGAATACACTTCAAGTAAGTAAATTTTACAGCATGTAAACTATTCTTCAATATAGCTATTTTAAAGAATTCAGGTTTCAGCTTTTAAAAATACTCTCACAACAACTCAGGTCATGTTTCACTGCCAGATGGGTTCATAAGAACCCCTAATTCAGTTTTAGAGATTTCTAGATTTAGATCTAGAGTTCAGAGAACATGAAGCTGTATTCTAAGAGCTCTGTGGCCACACAGAAAGTCTTCTACAAGCCAATGTTTACCATTATCCTTAATATTATTTTACTCAGTCCCATATTTCTCAACAGGGGCTTTATGAGAACTCTGGGTGGGAAAATTCATTCCAATGATAACTCACACACTAAATTCCAAAAGCACCTCAGCATTTTTTGGCCATGACAGTTGCCCCACATAGTTCTGAACATTCTCAAGGGAGAGTAATGCCATTTGAGAATCTTTAAAACTATCAAATTTAGTTCCTTAAAGGTAGAGACTGGGTTTGACTCACTGAAATAAAATGGGAATGCTACTTTGTACAAGGCTATGCACAAAAATATCCAGCTAGCACAAAGCAGCAAACCGTGACTTCATTCTTCTTTTTTTAATGACTGTTTACATTTTCTTTCTTCTATCATATTTGAGAGAATGTTAACTACATAATCAAGACAAGGAATGTGAAACAGATACTTTAAATTCTAGAATGAACAAAGAAAGCAATGAGTATTTTCATACTATCATGTAATGTCTTTACTATATATAAAGCAAGATTTCAAACAAGTAACCCAGTACTTCATCAAGGCCTATTATCTCCTAAGCATTTATCACTGACTGCTACTGATAAAAGATCAAAGAAAGTGCCACTAACTTATGTGGTTAACACTAAAACAAGCCAAGTATAATCTAGTATACTATGAAAAACTGAAGACCAAAAGGAAGTAATATGTTTACTCTATTTCTCTTTATAGCTTCAGAGCTCTCAGTCAACAGTCATCACAGATGGTCCCAGCACCAGGCTTGTTCTCTGCAGCTCTGCAGCCCTCCTATGAAGAGGCACACCACCTCTTCCTTAGACCCTTAATGGCGGTGACTGCTGTTCCAAGACCCCTCCTGAGGCTAAGTCCCCAGTGCAGCAGCGTTAGGAAGTATGGACCAGTGGAAGGTGTTAGGGTCACTGGAGATAGAGCCCTCATGAATGAATCAATTTTTTTTTTTTTAGGAAAAGCACATGAAAAGTATGAGAAATTCACATTTTTGAGTTAATCACTAAGGTTTTATTGAAACACAGCCATTCTTATTAGTTACATATTGCTTATGGCTGCTTTTACAAAACAACTACATAGTTAAGAAGTGTGACAGGCTATATAAACACATGACTAAAATGCTTATCATTTGGCCCTTTGTAGAAAAAGTCTGCCAAATTCTGCTTTAAACCAAATAAAAGGAACGCTTATTATCATAAATATTAGTTGAGAATGCCATGATACCTGTAATGAACACAACCTATGTACTCACAAAACCAGAGTTGATAAATCCCACCCTATGCAGGGTTTGAGTTATAAACAATGGTGTTAACATTAATATGGAGGCTCCAGTTACAAGCAAGATGGTATAAAAACATGAAGTATCTAAGGACTCTGAAGTGAAAAAGGTAACAGGTAAATGAAGGGTGGAACTCAGAGTACTCCCAAACCAGTGCTGAATTTTTCTTTCTTTTTCCCCATCCTAGTATCACTCAGGTTTGATTCAAAGGTAGACCAGCACCCAGAAACATTCACTGGCCATGGAAAGAAAGGGGGTGGGAGAAACCTTCATTTTTCTTGCCTAAGAGAGAAAAAAAATCCTAACGTTCTAATAAATTCCCTATATGTTTTTGTTTTTTTCTGATCTCTCTCATTCCAGCCTGAGCCCAGATAATACCATAACGCTAAAGAGAAAGTAGCAGAGGCTGAGCAGGTACCTAAAACTCAGAATGACTCTCACCAGACCAGTTGTAATCCCAAAGAGCATGCTGTGAAATCCCATTGCTTTGTCTCTCTGGACACCTGCTACTTGACCCTGGATATAGTCATAGATAGTAATGCAGCAGAGCAGAGAATTAAAGTCTTGGCTTTCTAACTAAAGGACAACAAAAGAGGGCTTGGAAGAGTCTGTAATTATCAGAGAAAACATGATGAGAAGAAAGCTCACAAATTGTATCACAAACTTGCATATTACCATTTGGGCTCACACTTGAACCATTCACTGTAGATCTGATTCTAAACAGTAAGCCAACGCCTTTAGATCTTCCACTTTGCAATAGCTCACTGCTCAGGCTCTTGCCTGGACAACAGATTGCACACATAAGATACAGACCCGAATGACAATGCAAACACTTTGAAAACTAACTGTTAGAAATACAGCCCACAAAGTCAGAATTTGCAACCAGTTCAATTATCTGCTTAAAAAAAGAGAAAAAACGTCTCTACAAGACAAGACCAAGAGAACCATTAATATAGGTTGATTGTCCTTTTAGAGTAAGGCATAGAAATGTTTCAGATCTTTTTCAAGTTTATTGGTACCAGAAGTATTTTATATTTGTTCGGATTTTGGAATAAAAAAATAGCTAAAAAAATAAGGTTATCTTGGGAATGAAACCATATACCTCACACATATAGCCTGAACATAATCTGATATGATGTTTTTGTGCATCTGCCTTTTGACAGTGACTCATCACATGAAGCCAGAAGTGGAATTTTCCACCGTGGTGTCATGTCAGTGCTCAAAAAGTTGGGAATTTTGGAGAATTTGCAACTCTGGATTGTCAGATTGGGAATGCTGAGTGGGGCATTTGTGCGCATGCCTGCAATCCCAGCACTCAAAAGACTGAGGCAGGAGTACTGCTGCAAGTTCAAGGTTAGCCTATGCTCCATACTGAGCTCAAGGCTAGCCTGAACTACATAATGAACCCACCCCAAAAAAAACGAGATCATGGATGCTCAATCTCAAAATGCCCAGAATATAATCCCAAACTGCTACCCTTGTGAAAAACCAATAAACTAAATTTACAAGGGAAAAAATCAATTAATGGACACCTACTCATAAGGACAAAGATACTGGAATTAGCAAACAATTTAAAGTAGCTATTTTAACTGTGCCCTAAGAGGTAAGGTTGAACATCCTTGAATGAATGAAATGAAAATAAATCTCAGTCCTCCTTTTCCAAAAACAAAAACAAAACAAACAAGCAAACCTCACCAAATGGAAATCTTAGAAATAAAAAAAAAAAAAATTTAAATGTCCCTGGATGAATTTGATAGCAAAACACAAGTAACAGAAGAAGTAGTAAATGCACTTGAATTTAGGTTAGTAAGAGTTTATCCAAGGTAAAACATGAAGAAAAAAGAGATTTAAAAAATAAACAAAGCATTAGGGAACTATGAGAAGATGCTAACATGTTTAACAATAATGTCATCAAAGTCTCAGAAGAAGAAAAGAAAGAGCATTTTGTAGGAAAAATACTTGAAAAACTACTGACTAAAAAAGTCTTATATTCAGCAAAAGACCTAACTTTACAGTTTTAAGCAGCTCAGCAAACTGCCAGCAAAATAATCTCAAAAAAATCCATACCTAGACACATCATAATCAAATTGCTGAAAATTAAAGACAAAAATTTGGAAAGTACCCGGAAGAAAACAACATCTAAAATACAGGAACAATGATCTGAATGATATGAATTTCTCAGCAGAAACCATGGAGGTGGGAAAGTGGAATAATATTATAAAGTGCTAAAAGAAAACAACTGTCCATTCAGAACTGTATGTCCAGCAATAAACATCATTTTGAAATTAAAGTGAAATAATCTCAAAGGCATAAAAAAAGAAATAATTTCTAGAAGGCCACTGTTAAAGAAATTTTGCCAATAATTAGATAAGCTATATGAAAGGGAAAAAAATGAAATAGAAGACTCACAAAGAAATTTGAGATAGACCTACAATAAGTAAAAAGACCAAATTTTTAATTTAAAACCTTCCTATAAAGAAAATTTCAAATCCAAATGGCTTAATTGGTCAATTCTTTTAAATGTTTAAAGAAGAACTGAAAATAATCTTTCACAAGTACAAAAACAGAAAGGAAGGAATATTATAAGGTACTACCATCATAACAAAACCAAAAATATCACAAGAAAAGGCTATATCTCTTACAAACAAAAGCATAAAAATCACCAAAATGCTATCAAATGGAATTCAGCATATAAATATATAAAAATTTTTACATTAACAAAGTGATATTCACAACAATAATGTAATGCTGCATTCATAGCAAAAAATCAACTTAATATACCCTCAAAATGGAATAAAACCACATGGCCATCTCAAAGTAAGAAGTCATTTAACAAAATCAACAACTTCTTACGATGAAATCATTTAGCAAACTACCAACAGGAGGAATCTTGCTCCAAATAATGAAGGTTACTACCAAAAAAATCACAGCTAACATTATACTTACTGGTCAAAGAGTATATGCTTTCCCTTTATGATAAGGAACAATAGATAAATTAAATGCTAAGATATATTCAAATAGTGCAAAAGAAGGCAGGAAAGGGGAAACAGTGGAACACAAAAGAGGGAACAAACAGAATACAAATAATAAAATTATAGACCTAAATCTGCATCAGTAACAAATGTAAATGATCTAAACACATTAAAGAAAAGATATTTTCTTGATGACATAAAGGATACTTAAAGAATCAAACTATATTCATGAACCAGAAAACAATATAGTTGAGATGTAAATTCCCCCAAAATTGATCTATAGATTAAATGCAATCAAAATCACAGCAAACTCTTATTTTTCAGAAATCAGCAAGATGAATCTAAACTTTACATGAAAAGGCAAAGGAACTTTCCCTTAGTGTATGTGTTACCCGGGTGAGCACAGAATTTTCCCTTAGAATAAAACAAGTTTGAAAATCTAGAATAAAGTTGGAGAACTCAAGCCACCCAATTTAAGACTTTAGTAAAGGAACCACAATGAAAAGTATGGTAGTACTGATGATGTGATAGACGCACAGGTCAGGAAACAGAAAAGTCCAGAAATAGAGTCGAGTATGGCCAATTGACTGTTAACAAATGTACAAAGACAATTTACCCAGGGAGGGAAAAAACAGGCTTTTCAACAAATAATGTTGGAACAATTAGATACTCACATGCAAAAATACTTTGGTCAACTGAAACTTCATACCTTTTACAAAACTTAATGCAAACTAGACCATAAATCATAATGTAAAACTGTAATAATTTTACAAAGAAAATAAAAACTAGAAAAAAATCTATGGTTTATAGCTGGGTAAAGAATTTTTAGATATGACACTAAAAGCACAATCCATGAGAAAAAAACTACAGAAAATTTGGACCTGCAAAAGACAGTAAAAGAATGAAAGACAAGCCTCAGACTGAGAGAAAATATCTATCAATCATGTATCAGATGAAAGTATGGGGTATAGAATCTATGAGGAACTCGTCAAATTCAACAGCAAGAAACCAACCAAACCAATTTTGAAGATGGGAAAAAGATGAGAAAAGACTTCATCAAAAAGTACAAACAAGTATCAAGTAAGTATATGAAAGGATATTTATCAATACTTACAAGGGAAATGAAAATTAAAACCTAATGAGATACTCACTACACACCTATCAGCAAGGCTAAAATACTACTGACACTACTACTACACACCTATTAGCAAGGCTAAAATACTACTGACACTGCTGCGTGCAAGCAGGCAAAGGGCAACTGGAATTCACACATATTTCGGATGTGAGTGCAAAATGGCACAGCCACTCTAGGAAACAGCTTGGTAGTTTCACACAATGTAAAATTTACACTTATCATACAATCCAGCAATTCCAGGTGTAGAGGTTTACTCTTAAGAAATAAAAACTTATATTTTCACAAGATACTTAAATGTTTATAGAAGCTCTGCTTATAACTACCAAAAACTAGAAGGGACCCAAATATCAATCAACAGGTAAGTGGATAAAAGAATGAATAGCATAAATGTAGCATTATTCAAAAGTAAAAAGAAATTGATGATTGATACAAACTATTGAACATGAATGAATTTTAAAAGAATTATGCTGAGTGATTCCATTTGTATGACATTCGAGAAATGATAAAACTATCGTGACGCTATGTCCAATGCATACAAATGTGAACCTTGAGTGAGGAATTTTATGTTTTCCTCCTTTTAATCTCACTGGTAAGCTGTGTTTGTAACAATCAAATTGATAAAGTCAATCAATCAATCTGATGCTGGAAACAATTTTAAAAATATAGTGGTTGAAGGAAAGGGAAAAAATAATTGAGGTGATTTATGTACCTGCATCAATTCCCCACAATGAATATAATCATTATGTTCTATAAGAATGTACTGAAGATTTTTTTAAAGTTAAATAATAAAAAAGAATGTCTAAAAAACACTATCATGATAAAACACATCAATGGCTAGGCATAAAGGAAAAACATAATTATAAAGGGGCAGGATGAGTAAATCTGGGGTGACAGACTTGTTCTATAGCTTGATTGTGGTGGTAACCGACAACCTGTCTACATGTTAAAACTCACAGAACCGTACATATACAAAAAATATTTATGTTAGTCTTTAAAAATGAATAGGACAAGCTGGCATGGTCTACCAAAGCAAGACAGACCATCTAAGAACACAGAAAGGAGCCCTGGGTGAAAAGCAGGTGGGTACTCCGTCCACTGAGAGACAGACATGGTTTAGAGATCCTTCCTTTGTTCGGCCAGGTAAAACTGACAATGGGGTGGGGAGGACAGTGAGAAACAGAACATCACTGAGAATGATCTGAAGTGAAAAAAAGAGATGAGTCAATACAGCCTTAAAGGGCTGTGACCTTTAGGTTTTAGAAAGTCCCAAATTCCTCTTTTTACTTTGTCTTTTGTCATTCTATTCCTCCACTCCCTAGGAAATACTTCACAGAAAAACACCAAATGCAGCCAGACAGTGACAAAGGATACCCTCAGCCACTTTCCAGCTGGACTCCATGGCCTCCATCTCATTCTACCACTGGGACTGAGATCTTCGTTTGGATTCTCAGTAATTTCTATGGTTTTGTAAAACTGTTGACTAGCCAGTTAGCTCAGTTGGTTAGGGCATGGTGCTAATAATAATATATGAGGCTATAAGAAAAAACATAGTGGAAATCCCAGTATTGATTCATCTCATAAATCTGTAACACTAAATGCTTAAATCTTTTTCAATTTCCAGGGCAATCATTTAGATAAAGCACCCTCATTGAGGCAATGTGAGATACCCTACATACAAAGAATGGAATACAGGCTATGAGAATAGATGGTTTTGCTCTAAAGTCATTATCATGTTCATCTTCATTGCATTCTGGCATATTCTCTTTAAATTCCCACACAATACTATATACATGCCAATAATATTAACGTTCAGAATGCAAATTTTAAAAGGGGAGTTGTTCTGTGAGATTAAATCAATGCATGAGAATCAGAGGGCATTTACACAGCAGAAGCCTTTCTCATTCATGAAGGGAATACAAATAAGCATCAGCTCAACTGAACACTGGGTTGCAAAACCTCACCCAGCTTTAGGAATCACTCCTCAACAAAGTATTTAGTGGTTGTTAACTGGATGCAAGGAGGTGTGCTGGTTCCTGAATGGTTACCAAGGGGTGAAAAGTCAGCCGCTAAAGTGTTTTAACTTCATGTAGAAAAACCACACACATACTGCGAGAGAAAGAAGAAAGAACAGCCTAATTCATACTTTTCAGATGGAAAAAGCAACTAACTGAAAAGAGAAGATGAATGAATCTGAAAACTACCTAGGAAATGGTAAGGAAGTCTAAGCCCACATTCAAGCCAGCAGCCATCCTATTGTGGGCTGAAAGATGGAAGCAGCAGGAGAGGAGTCTCCTTAGCTACAGGGCAAGTTCATAGCAAAGCTGCTTGGTAGACAGGACCAGGGAGAAGGAAGAATTCCCTCATCTGCTGGGGCTGGGGAGTGTGATGAGGGATACAGCCTGATTCGTAGGAACTGCAGGTGGTTGTTAGTAATGGTGAATCTGGTTATTGTAAAAGCAGTTTATTGGCTCACAAGACTTTTATTATTTAGCTTATGTATCTTTTTTACACAGTGTAATAATACAAATTTCAGTTTTAAAACACAAACATGAACAGCTTAGGACACTTTCAGAAAGTACTAATCCAACTGTGTCTTGTGCCATAATTTTCCTCCTTAACGTAAGTCTCTAGGTAACATATCCAAGATGGACAGCTCCGACCACAAAATCTTATCACATGCCTTAGACACAGCTCTGAATTTCCACAGTCCCATGTGTACCCTCTCTTCCAATACAGAGGGACTGACTGCCAGGGACTCAAATGTGTACACTGAATAGCAAACTATTACACAGTCTTGGAATCTGTGTGTGGCATATACACATGTAACTTGTAATACAGTTGGATGAAGACCCTAGTGTTACCGTTTTTCAATCACTGTGAAAATGGTTCTCATTACAAATTTTTAATGTTCATAACTATTTTTTCCCCAATTTATAATGTAAGGTTGTAGCGAATACACATGTCAGAGGGCAGCCCTTGGGGGTCTCTGCTGCAAATCAGTGCTCATGAGCAGATTGCCGAGTCTGAGAATAGCGGCAGCGGTGGCTGCAGTGGCAGTGCCAGTGCGATTTCTTCCATCTACCAGCATGCACCCTTGATGAGACAGGAGTTGTTCTTAAAATGCGGGAGCAACAGGAGGGCCCAATAGCACTCCGGGGCTGTGTAGCCAGGTGGTACAGCACATAGACCGGCTGTTGCAGAAACAGTGTAAACACGTTTTTACACAATTTAATAACTGAGAAAAGGGACTGTGTGAACACAAGCCTAGCCTAATGAGTCACAGAAATTCAAATTTTATTTTAAAAACTTCACTAAAATAGCTCCATTAATTGGTATTAGGGCCATTCTGAATCAGTGTGTCAGCTAAAATGTAAAGTAAGAGAGCATTACTTAAAAGTAAACTTGTTTCCTAAGCTAAGGATATTGCCAAATAGTAAGTTCTGTCCCCAATTTAATGCATGTGCAGGCTGCTTGATTTGTATCTGCAAGTAATTTTTAATATGCCTGGGGATTTTTAACATAACCTGACAGTAACTGATCTCTTACACAGGTTTATTAAGCACTCAGCAGGTGTACGTACAGTGCAGACACATGCAATAACAACATGGAGTTCCTGACCTGAGAAAGTCTGTCATTTAGGAAGGCAAGAATTCACGGTAGTAAATCCTTTTAAACTGTATCATGACAGTTCCAAGTTCAGACTGGAGGGAAACACCATAACTTCTTTCTACTACCAAGCCAAGCAAAACAATTACAATAGTTAAGAAAGAGGACCCCCTCCTCCCCCCAAAAAAATAAAGAAAATACCAGGAACAATCAAAAAGAGAAGGAAATTAATCTATGTCACGAATAAAACTCCAGAAGAACTTAGTGAACATGGGATTATGGGCTGCCCCCGAGCCAGCCCTACTCTTCCAGGGCAATTCAAGAAACAAAGGGTTCCAACAAAATCCTGAGCTCTCTCACACATGACCTCCAACTTGAAGAAGTCAGAGGAGGTCTTTAAAAAGTAGATCTTTAAAAAGCAAATTAAAACCTTTAAGAGTACAGCCCCTACATGCACATACACTGAGAGACACTGGCAGACAGCAGAAGTGCCCTGGGGTTTGTCACCATCCAGAACACTGCACTGAGTCGACCCACAGGAGTGGGAGCCACTTCCAGATAGAAGAGTGGTCCCAAGTAACAGGATATCCAGGTCCCCCAGCACAAGCCCATCAGCTCAGAAGCCACATTCCATCTTTGCACTCTCAAGGCAAGGCAAAGAGACTGAAAACACCACCCAGCAGTTAGACTGTAGCCCCAGGAGAAAACAAACAATTCTAGATGAGGCAGGTAGACTATCTGGGAGAATGCACCCACGCACCATGGAAGCCAAGTACAAGGCCTTCCCTGACAGATACTGTGCTGCTCAGCAAAAAGACGCTGCACTGCAAACATGGAAAATAGTTCAGGAGGAGAATGCAAGTCTTGTCTAGAACAGACAAGAGTGTTAAGTAGGACTTTGGCCTTCACACCTTAGGTAAAAAGACAATCAGTGAAGGATCCTAAGCAGAGTCAATAAAGAACAACAAAATTATACCACTGTAAGCCTCAAAACATGATTTTAGAAAAAAATCATTTGTCTTAGTACCTACCATAAGAAGCAAATGGTAAATACTAGATAGTTCATTTACAAGTACTGTGTCCAAGCAAACACATAAACGTGAGAGCCAGTGACTCACAAGGTGAAGAAGTCAGTGGGTACAAGATGAAGGTCAGCTTGTCCCCTGGTGCAAAGCAGTCTTCTTTACCCACCCCCAGTCTGCCCACGTCAGTCTGACCTGGTTAACAGAGACACAGGAACCTGGGTGACTTCCTGTGAGGGCTGCACTCGCAGGAAACTGGAGAGTCACGGCTCCTCAGGCAGAGGGCAAGCCAGGGCACTTGACCTTAAACCTACCCAACTCTGTAACCAATCAAGCCTCTGGAGAGTCGCCCTGTGCCCTTGGCTAAGGAAAAGCACTCACACCTGTGCTATTTAAGTGTCTATCAGCACTAAAGTGAGGGAGAACATTTTTTTTCTTGGATTGAAATCTGGCGCCCTGGGGCATAGGCCCAACCTAAATGTATTTCCTCACTATGAAAACAGTCATCTAATTAAAAAGCAGCCAAAATAAGTGAGGAGAACTATATGTTCATCAATTTAAGATGCTTTTTGGCACAGAAATACCTCAAAAATGTAACTTTAAAGAAAATTTGGCAAACAATTAGGCCTTAATCACTTTGCCTTGATACCTTTTCAAACATTTTAAACAGGAATGATATCATCACTATAACTTTATTTATTTCAGAGGGAGCTGACTAAACAATTTCTGAGCATATTTCCATCCCCAGGTTAAGCATATAATTGCTCATTTAAGTTAAAAAAAAAATCTCTGGGTCTCTTTTTTTTCTTATTAAAATATACATAACTAAAATCTGCATTTTTTTCTCCAAGCATCTCTTTTGCCATCTCTCATGAAGATTAGGGTCCTAAGGGCCTGTGGATTTCTCAGGTAGCTTTTCTCAGACAAAGAGCTATAAAGAAATAGCAACAGATACAATCTTTCAAAATCTAAAGAGACCAACCGCAAAGAAGACTGAAAGTCACAAAGACAGACAGACAGACAGACACCACCCAGCATTCTAAACAAATGTCACACACCCATGGAGAATCTTCAAAATCATCCATGAAATAAACATCTATTCAGAGAAGAAATTGGCAGTGAGCAGGTTCATATGGTTGCCTGACCCAATTTTAGGTAAAAGCATGGTAGCTCACTAAAAGTTTAGGAATGCTGAGTAGAAGGCTCCCGAGGGCTTTAGGAGTTACCTGTGGGGCTAACGGAGAGACCAGGACTTGGGATAAAGGGGAAATCTCACTCTTTCTTCCAGCAGACCATTCTATGGGCACCAGTGTGGAGAGCACAAGCGCACAGTTTTATGTTGCATGATCAGGAACAGGTCCACGTCACACACCACCTCCTCCTTTCAGTAATGCTATACAGGACTGAGTTCAGTGACCAGGTTCTATTCAGTCAACAGATATCTCTTCTACTTTCAAGTCTTTTATGCTACTTTTGTCTTGTGTAGTAGCTGTGCAGAACTGCCCAAGAGAAAAGGAAAAATAATCCTTTGAAGGGATAAGGATTTATCCATTATGTTATCTAACTTTCTTAAAGTTAAAGGGGCAAGGTAAACAGAAAATGCAAAAATGTCATTAAAAGGAAATCATCAACATAGATTTCAAGATAAATTTATCTAGAATGGTCTTCACTTTTGTGCTATCCTTCAGGAGAATGATGAAAACGCCACCAAAGAACATTTTTAATTATTTTAAATTTTTCTAAACTGGGCAAATGTACATCATTAAAAGAATCAACTCTTAAGCAATTTGGTAAATTAGAAGTTTATGCAATCATTGCTGCTTATAACAGCCCTTCTTAGAGTAAATACTGGCAGTAGTCATTTGAGATATACTACAGAATCTCCATAGAATGACCTACATAGAAATCCCATCAGATTCCCTTATTGCTTTATTTACAGGAGTGTGAGGCTCAAAAAAGTAATTTCTGCTGAAGGCCCTACAGCAAATCTACACAAGGTTTTTGCCTACTAGAACCCAGGTCTACTAACTAAACACCTGGACCTGGGTCCACACTTCCCACATTCTCTTAGGAGCCTATGTATGTATAAATTCAAATGCGTATGTGTCATTTCCGTCAGACAAGAGCAAAGGAAATGTGTTTAAATGAAAACAACTTCAAATTTAAGACAATTGCACTGCATAGAGGCACACAAAGCACTGTGATATCAGGACATGACAAAATGACCACTGTACTGAGTTATCATCTGATCTGTAGTACACTCCACAGTAGCAGTAAGAAGACAGTATCTGCACTTTAATTTAATTTACAGATTGCTTCTACACTGCAAATATTCTAAAACAGCAAAGATTTGTGAAGACCTGTAAATAACCAGCCTATTTAAGTATACTGTATTATTCATTCTTCCACTGTTACTGCTCAACACCCCTCATCACCAGTTATTTTTAATTAACGGTGCTCAACAAGTACAACAGAAATTTCCAATGGATGCTTGCTGAATTAATTTCCTATGAAGTATTTCAGACAAGGATATGTGGTCAACTTCTCTGGTGTTCAGTGCCTTCCTCTGTAAAATAAGGAGAATAACGCTACCATCTCACAGAGTGACGCGGGCATGAAATGGAACACTTACAGAAGGCACTGTTGGAGCACCTGCACAGAACTCACTGACTGTTAGAGTTTTTTTTTTTTTCTTGCAGCACTGGGGATTGAACTCACAACCTCGCACCTGCCAGACAGGGGCTTAAGTCACTGAGCCAAACTCCCAGTCCTTAGAATTTGTTCTTATTACATATAAATAAATTGCTCTCATTTCTGGACACACAAATAAGAAGGGAGGGTCGTTACAAGCAAAAGAAAGACCTAAAGCTGAAGAAGCAGAAGATCTGAATATGCAGAATTGGATAAGAGAATCAGGCAAGTCCAAGATATTGGAGCCCCTGACCATAGGCGCGGCAACCTATAGGGAACTGTCCTCTAGCATGACAGAAATTTTGATGTTCATAATCATGGCCCTGCACAGGAAAACAATGTTAGGCTAAATTCCAAGCTGGCTGCTTCCAAAGGCAATTAAATATATAATATATTTCAGAAAATCTACCTCCGAAATGGACTTCGTTCAAAAAATAAACAAAAACTTCGTTACTTAAAATGGAGTTCTCAAAACTCAGCTTCAGCACTCTGGAAAACTCAGCTTTCTGAAGTGTTCAATCTATGAAGACACAGAGCCAAGGTGTTGCCTTTTCAGTTATTTTGTGCAACATCTACTAAGCCATCAAGCGACAGTACTCAATATGAGTCTTTCTAACAATTCTACCAAACGACCTTTCAGGACGTAAAAGTGCAAAAGGAAAGAGCAAAGTAAGAACAGGCAGAAAAAAAACAAATGACCAAGGAAAATCAAAACAGAGAGGAAATTGCTAATCAGTTATATTACCTGATGGAAAGGGGGTGGGGGAAACTGCCACTATTTAATGAGCCCAGGCTGCCCCCTCCTATCCAACCAGCTGTAAAATCTGGGATAATCCTTGGCCTGACAGTCCTCTCCCCTAGAACTTACCCCTGTGGCTCATGCTAGAAAGGTTTCCCAGCAAGGCCAAAAGAGTTGTATTTTAATGCACTCTTAGGGGAAAACTTCTGGTGGGGAAAGGATGTTAGCGGGATATAGACAGGACTTCACGGCCTTGTCATTCCAAGTTCCACTGCAAGTAAATCAGTATAAAATTTCACAAATAACATGAGAGGACTCAGTGAAAGCTGTATGTTCCATTGTTGGGTCATGTCAGCCAGCAAGAGGGCAGTTACCCTCAAGGGACCACTGTCATCATCTTTAAGAGCTGGTTCAAAATATGCCTCTCTGGAGAAATTTCCCTGTCTCTTCTTAAAATCACGTCAGCCCACATAAATGCAATCATCATGGTCTCCAACTGCCAAACACACAGTCTCAAATACAGGTGGGCAGAGTTCTTGGAGGCCCATCTGAAAAGTCTTCTCAGGATTTCCCAGAAAGAGAAAGTAAGACAAAGCCCAAGATGAGGGGATGGAATTTCTCCACCATGCATCCTTGTACATTCATGGGATGCAAAAAAGAACAAATGACATCATAATTTTTTTTTAGTCTGCTGATCTGGAGAAACACAGGCTGTGACGATAGCTACTGAGGTAAAATACAACTTAATGCTTGTAGTGTTTAGTGTTTCACTGACTTTGCAAGCCTAAAGCCAGTAGTCTGATCATCTATTTGGAGGATGTTATGGTTTATACACTGTGTCAACTTGAGAAGTCTAGAAGCTTAATTAAGTAACTCAGCAGCTCTACATTCCGGGGTGTAAAGCACAAGCAGTTACCTGTTCATTGTGTCAATTTGAGAAGGTCAGAAGTTTAACTAAGAGACTCAGCAGGGAGCCAGGGTTCTTACTTTGTAAATATCCTCATCCTGTGCAAAGGAAAGCAAGGAGATTTGTGAATGCTACTCCCATGGCGGCTGCCGAGGTGCAGGGGTGTCCTGTGTATAATATAAGAGAGGAGAAGAGGCTTGCCCTTGCCCCTGCCCCACTTTTTTACTCTGGCTGCTTTTGCCTGGCTGCTGCCTTGAAGTGTTGCCCCAGTGCCATGCCACCCTGCCTTGGAGCCAGCTGATTATGGACTGAGGCCTCCAAAAACTGTAAGATAAATAAACCTTTCCTTCCCTACTTTTGAGTGTTGGGTGTTTTGTCCCAGGAACAAGTGAAAAGTCACCAAGACAGAGGATAATAACACGCAATGTAGCATCTATGGAGGATCTCCTTCTGAAGGTGGCAGTCATTATTAATTCCCTATTATCTTGTTTTGAAATCCTGTATCATTTTCATTGTTTTGTTGGGTTTGGTTTTATTCTGTTTTGTTTTGTTTTATTTTATTACATCTGATGGCATGGGCAGCTATTTCAAAGATAACAAGATATATTATGGTAGCCATTTTGGATTTACTATTAACTCGTTTACAAGTCCTTTATTGCATTCATTGTTTTGTTTTTATTAGTTCTATTCTGTTCTGTTTTGTTTGATTTTTACTATGTCTGATGGTACATGCAGCTATTTTGAAGACAAGAGGCATTATGGTAGACACTGTTGATTTCCTACTAATCTTGTTTTGAAGTCCTGCATCACTTACATTGTTTGTTTTGACTGGCTTTATTGTTTCATTTTGCTTGATTTTATTCTCTTTAAAATAAAATTTACCAAAAACAAATCTGCCTTTCTACTATACCAAGGCTCCAAGAGAGTAACAGCCACATTAGCCCATCTAACACCCAGAAGAGGGCCAGGCTTACAGTTGCCCTCAGTAAATAGTTTCTAAGCAAATGAACGCAGGGTGGGCAGGCAGAAGGAGTTAGCAATTAGGACCATGACAAATGAGCCTCACAACTTTACACTCAGAAGTAATAGTGACAGGATGACTGCATGCATGAAGACTCAGGTGCCTAGCCGTGGTACTGATTTTGTCATTTCTTCAGGAATCAGTCCTGGGTAAGTCATTCAATATCTGTGAGCTTTGTGAAGTGGAAGAGCGGGGGGTGGGGGGGGGCCTAATCACCTGTTTCTTGTATGAGATTATTGGTGGCATCAAAACCAAAAGATAAAAGCTCTTCGGGTAACTGTTAAGTACTATGTAAGCACAGCACGTAACTATGCAATTTATGTACAAACAGCTCTGCAGCAAGTCTCACTTTATGAAGCACTTTACATGTGAGACTGTCACCTTATATTCCTAAAGTGTTTCTTTCTGAATAGCTTTTGCATTTGTTTCTCTGTATATTGCATATTGGTACTATTATCCCCACTCATAAAAGTAAAAAGACCTGAGACACAGAAGATTCAGGTCATGTGTACATTGTAGGGAAGCAGGACCATTTTCTATCCATTTACTTTGCTGTGCCTTTGTATTGTGTGGCAGTCTTGGCAATAGTTACACTAATAGGGCCAGGATGGACAGTAGAGCCCCATAATTCAGATCCTTCAGAAAAAAACATGTGGATGGTTAGAGTCAGCGGCAGAGGAAAAAGTAAATGCACTGGAGATGACCAATAATAAACCCAGCAAGATTTCTTTGGAAATGGCTTCTCATTCCTGATAGCCAAATCCTAGCTTTCATGACCCTTTAGAAGGCCAAATTAGGGTTGCAACTAGTAGGCTACCAGAGGCATAGGCCAAAAGCAACTCTAAAGTACCAAAAACAAGGGCAGAGATTAATCTGAACCCTGACCATTAAATAGCTACATACTCAGTGCCTGTTCATAAAGATATGGCCATAGTTTAGTATGGAGAATCCCACCCTAAACTCGGACCTGTTGAGGTGAGAGTTCAAGCACTGCTCTGTTGGGTTCCTGGAATCAGATTCCAAATCTAGCTTCCAGTACCCCTATTACGCTCACCACCCCCAGCACTGGACTGAGTCGCCTGCTCCCAACCCTTCACGGTTGGATGGTGGTAACATCTAAATTACAAGTTCAGCTACTATGGCTATCACCATGACCAAAGTCCTTGTGCAGCAAGTAACAAGAGGAGCTCAGGGGCTGGAAAGCCTGACCAAAGAGGTCTAACATGCAATATCCATGACTCCTTGTGACCCATCATTCCTCTAAGAACTCCTTTCTCCACAAGCATGAGATACATTCCTCACCAGCACACCCAATCCTGTAGCCTAGTTCACATCAATTCTCTCCTTCCAAAAGGCACTGATTCACAGCAATACTGCCTGTTTTCCATGCTTCTGCAACTGCTTTACAAAAAAAGTTCATGAAACAGAAAGGGATAAACCACAGAGAGCATGAGAAAAAAAATTTCACCAGGGCACACAATAGACACAATTTGGACTCTGCACCATTACCAGAGCATCTCCTCCCCACCTCCTGTCTAGTGTTATATTACCTTGTGCCCTGAATCCAAACTGCTTCTAGAAAAAGAAAGTATTCAAGTTTGGACTAATTGCATCAAAAATAGCATTTTTACATGATAAAAATGTTGAGGTCAGTGTTCACAAGCCCTTTTTTCCTGGACCCCAAGTTATTTTGTTTTCATGTATAACTAAAGAACATCATGACCTTTTCCAGCTGTCAGAAGTCCATAAATGCTGTTCTCCTATGACAGTCCTAGCCCAAAGAGTCTCTGGGAATTACTTCTCCTGAAACCCTCAGCACCTCCAAGAACCTCCTTTGGGATCTGCTTCTCAATAAACCAAAACCCCATCAAGGTGCATCCATATCACACATTTGCTTTAAAGGATCCCTGGCCTTCCTTTTCTAAAATACACGTTTTCACAAGTCTGAGGCTTTGTGAAGGCAAGTCAGTAATGTTTGCCAGTCTGCTCCCTGCAGGAATAACCAACACCCTATCAACTGTGGGGAGGGTCAAAAGAGGAAATACTCTAAATTCTAAATTTCTATATTCAATAACATACTCTTTAAAACTAGAGAATCACAGATTATGGTAATGGACAGAATATAAAAGATCACTTAGAACCACTCATCATTTCACTGTTGAGGAAAAGTTAAGAGTGACTTGCTCACGGCTTTGTGGCATGGCTGTCTTTGTGAATGCAACAAGAAATGTAAGGCTGGAACACTTCTCCAACCTTAATATGGCAGTACATCTGTGTTGGTTACTTTTCTCTTGTTGCTGAGACAAAATACCTGACACTCAGAATTAAGGAAGGAAAGATTCATTTAGCTCACATTTTGTGGTGGTTTCTGTTCATAATCCACTGATTCCAAGGCAAGGTTGTGTGACAGAGGGACAATAGTCCATGGTAGAGGAAAAGAGTAGATGCAACAACAGCAACAAGGGAGGTACACAATAGAAACTCTTTCTGTTCCTTATATGGTATGGAAGCCACACCCAACCTGGGGTGAGTGTAGCACTCACATCCATAATCCCAGCATCAGACCATGAATCAACCACAAATTCTAGAAGCCCACCAGCATGACTCCATGAGCCTTTGCAGGGACATCAAAACACAAGCCATAACATTCTGCTTCTGGCCCCTCAAAGACTCATGCACATCCCTTATGCAGAAGGCATTTAGTCCATCTCCAAGAGCTGTCAAAGTCCTAACAGTTTCAGCACTGCTGAAAAGTCCAAGTTTCAAGTGTCTTCTAAGATCTAAGGTAAACTTTTAGCTGTGAGATGGTGTACAAAATGAAAAGTTAAAGACTTCAACATTTGATGGCATAAGATAAACACGGTCATTCCAAAAGGTACCAACAGGGAGATAAAAAGGACTGGGACCAAAGCAAGTCCAACATCTAACAGGACAAACATTAGATCCTGTAGTTCCGTATGGAACATCCAAAACAATCTATGGCAAATTGTGAACTCCACAGGGCTTACATGGCTCTGCCCCATGACACTTCTGGTGGCTGCAGCTCTCTTTGCTTCTCTCTGAGGCCCACTTTGCTCCTTCCTTACAGGTTGCCTCAAATAATTCATATTCCTGGCTTCTCCAAACTTCTGAGGTCTCCACTGCACCTTTGGCTTCACCCTCACAGTTTCACACATTGCCCTCTCAGGAGCACACTGTCTGGCCTCCCAGGCTTGCCTATGAAATTTAAGTGGAAGCCTTCTTTACCTCGTATCTCTTGCAATCTACATGTGCCTAAAACTAGTGCCATGTGGATGATGCCAAGGTCCCCTGCCACCTGGAGCAGTAGCCAGGTTTTCCTCTCTCTTGGCTGTAGGGGTTGAGTGCCTAGATCACTGAGCACTCTGAACCTGATTCTGAGGATCAAATTCTCTATGCCACTGCCATTCTGGAGCCTGGCGTGGCTGCCACCAATAGAGAACCTGGTGTGGCCACCACCATTTTGGAACCTGGTGTGGTCACTACCACCATGATGGAACATAGTGCTCTGCAGCCTTCTCTTCAAAGCAGTCTTTCACTTTTACAGTTTTGAGGCTGCAAAGGGTGGGGACTTGCTGCTTCTTGTGATGCCCTCAGACCATCTTTTCTATTTTCCTGTTCCTTCTCAGCAATCAAGATCTCCTCTGCTCTATCTTTACTGTCCACAGCTTCACTGGAACTTCCTTTCTGGCCAAACTCACAACATATTAAATCACTCTGCTGGGCTCTCTACTCTTGATTCTAACATAAATCTGGCTAAAAGTCCTCAACAATAGCCATGCTATCACCTCAACATGTGGTTGCCTTAAAATTTCTTCTGCAGATTAATTACTTTGCCACCCTTAACCTTAGTCTCAGCCAAAATCTCTGAAATGTTAGCAAAATGCAGCCAAACTCTTTGACAACCCATAACATACATCATCTGGACTCCAACAACCAATATAGTCCTTCTTTCCACCAGAAACCTCCCAACCCTGGTCTTTACTGCAGAATTTCTATCAGCCTTCTGGTCTTCTGAGTGCTAACCAGAATCTCCCATACAAAACAGCCTAAGCAATCCAGCCCTACTCTCTCAGGAGACATCTCTGAACTTTTCCAAACTCTTCTCACAAGCCATTTCCAAAGGTTCTTGAACCACATGGTCTAGTATAGTCACACCAACAATCCCACTTCTCTGGTACCAAATTCTGTCTTGGTTACTTTTGTCTCATTACTGGGACAAAATGCCCAACACCCAATTTTAAAAGAGAAAAGGTTTTATTTAGCTCACAGTTTATGGAGCTAAATGGACATCAAGTATGGAGTCCATAATTGGCTGGTTCCAAGGAAGACTAGCACATGGCAGAGGGTAACAGTTCATGGTAGCAGAAGACAGCAAAAGGGAGGAATGCTAGAGAAGACTCTTTCTGCCCCTTATATTGTATATAGGCCACACCCACCCCACTTGCACCCATAATCCAGCATTGGACCATGAGTCAATCACAAATTCCAGAAGCCTGCCCCCAAGATTGTATGAGGCTTTAGGAGGACATCTAAACACAAGCCATAACAATATTCCCTGCCAATTACAAATTATAAAACATCAGCTAATCTCTATAGAGCCCTTGTTCTATACTAGACACCATGCTAAATGCTTTACGTACCTCTCATCTCATTTAATTCTTCCCACCACCTGTGAGCCTATGAGGGTTCTTAGTGACCACACATTCTGCAGATAAAGGATCAAGCAATTTGCCAGGTCACAAGGTGAGCAAATAGCACAGCTGAGACTATAACTCAAGTTTACAGACAAGTGGGGCCTAACTCTTTAACTCAGATGTCTCGCTACCTCCAGCCACTCTTTACACTTCAATGTGCCATACACACCAACACATGCAGATTCATAAACACAGATCTTCTGAGTTTAATTCAGAGAAAGCTCCAACCCCTCACCATAAATAAGCACAACATGCAAGTAATCCCCACTCACCACCAGGCACATGACAAATGATTCTCTGGGTCAAGTCCTCCCTGAGTTTTCCCTTGCCTCAAGCCTCCCAGGTCTGGAAGTTCTTGTGACATTTTTATAGCACATGGAACTTTCTCTCCCAGATTTGCAGGTTTTCAACAGGATGAGAGCCAGCACCAGTCCCATCTGTTTCAGAAAGCCTTCTCTTTTGCCTCTATCCAGCCCCTACTCTCCACCACACACCTCATCCATTTATCAAACACCAAAGTAATTATTAACCCTGCATTTATCATACTGTACCACACAATTTCTATAATTGTACATGCTGCAGAATTTGCCTCTCTTAGAAATTTTTTATTGTTCCACAGAAGAGCGTCTACTGGATGGAGCAATAGAAAAAGACTGACATGACAGGTCACTTTGGAACAAGAAGAGTTTCCTTGCCAGGCACGGTGATGCACACCTGTAATCCAAGCACTCCAGAGGCTGAGGCAGAAAGATCACTGTGAGTTGGAGGACAGCCTGGCCTACGCAGTGAGTTCAAGGCCAGCCTGAACTAAATAATGAAACCTTGTCTCAAAAAAAAAAAAAAGAAAAGAAAAAGAAAAAGAGGGGAGAGGGCCCGTTCCTTGAGCTGACCACCAGAATAAATTTAGCAGGTTTGTGTCCTACCCCACCCTGCCTTAGCCTCAGGCCATGAAACATCCAGATTGTGACTTATGTATCAACAGCATTCACTGAGGGGCTAACAGAACTTGAGTGGATATAAAAATAATCAGAAGGCATAAAAACACAGACTGCAAGGAAACAATCAATAAAGATGGGCATGTTTATGTGGTTGAATTAAGAGATTTTTATTTTCTTCTTGTCATTTTGCTTATCATTTAGTTCATTTTGTTTATACAACAAAAATATTTATAAATTCTCCCATAGGAAGAATTACAGATTCTGCTGTTAGATAAATTTGGGTACGAAGTTACCACTTAGTAGCCATGTGACCTTCAGCAAGGTATCTACCCTCTCTGAGTCTCAGTTTCCTCCCCTGAACAATCAGACTACTTCTACCACATCAGTTGTGAGATCTAAATAAGACAACTGTACCTCTGTCACACAGCTCTTTCTGGGCATATATAACAACTTTATAATTTACAGGTGTGGCACATGGTAAGCAATTCATATATGCTAGCTATTATTAAGATAATAATTATTGTACACATGCTTGTCTCAGTTGGTTGCTATCTTCTTGGGTACTGCCAGAGTATCTTACATAAGTACAAGCAGATATTAAGAATTCCAATAGGCATTCAAACCATATATGATATATATCGACCCAGAGAAGAGCCCTGAATCTTGCACACTTAGAGGGTAACAAATACTAACTATAAACACTAAAATTCTTTACTCCTTCTGTCCCCATCCCCAACAAAAATGGAGGGGGAAGCAGGGATGAGAAGTGTCATTTAAATCATTAATTATAAATTCAGAGAAGTTATGAGTTTTGAGTTAAAAGGGCTGAGAAGACTGGCTTGTTGGGAGTTTGTTTTGGGTTAGGTTTTTTTATTTACTTATTTTCTTTTTCTTTCTTGCTCAGAAACAAAAATTAAGCCAGGTGTGGTGGTGCATGCCTGAAATCCCAGGACTCAGGAGGCTGATGTAGGAGAATTGCTGTGAGCTCAGGGCCAGCTTCATAGTAAACTCAAGGCCAGCCTGAACTACACAAGGCCCTGTTTCAAAAAAGTAATAATAAATATATAAACCAAAAAAAAATAAATGAAGCAAAAATTAATAACGTTGACCTCTTCTTTAAAGGGCCTCTGAATGGGATTCACTCATATTTAATGAAGAAGGGAATCTCCAAAGGTCACTGTCTTACCTGCTGGTAGGTAAATTACTTCATTTACATCTATCCTGCATCTGACTTAGGACCCCACTGCCAGACCTGGGAACTCTACACCATCTCTTCTTTAAACCAACCATGGAACTTACAGGAAAAACAGCACTGAGCCAGCTGAGGAAGAACAGTTCTACTGTTGTTTTCTTTTTGCGTTTTTAACAGCCTCTCTGAGATATAATTCACATTTCAAACAGTTCATTCATTTAAAACATAAAATGCAATGATTTTTAATATATTTACACCACAATCACCTCAATTTTAGAACATTTTTATCATTTCAAAAAGAAAACTCATTATCTTTTAGCTTTCACCCTCCCCATCATCCTACCACCACCACCACCACCCCACCCAGCTGCAAACCACTGCTGATTTACAACACTTTTAACCTCTATGGATCTCCCTATTCAGGACTTTCTTATTAATGCAATCATATGCTTTGTGGTCTCTTGTGATTGGCTCAGCTGCTTTGATTTAAATAATGTTCTAAGGAGAGAAAGACCCAATTAATGGTAAAGAAGTCCACTGCACAAATATATTCACAAATTCCTCTAATGCACTAATGGTAAAGAAGTCCACTGCACAAATACATTTACAAATTCCTCTATACCATGGCAATGCATTTTGAAGACAGAGAGTACAGTAAACCTCACAATCAATCTTCCATATTCCTCAGAGATTCACCACTGTCTAAAACACAATGACATGTCAGGAAGTGTTTGAGATAAAACAGCCATACTCAAAGAACAATAAGGGCAAAAAGCACTTCAGTTTGAATAAAATTAAAGATCTAAAAGGCTGGTCAGAATCTCAACTTTGGGTGGATAATTACTGAGGAACCTAAGAGCCCTCAAGTTAGTTATCATAAAGAACATCCATAGTCATTAGGAGAAGCTTTCTGTGTGCCTTTCATAACACAATTAAACGCTTGCCTCCCTGTTCTTAACGTACACTTTTCAGAAGTGGAGGATATCCCATGAAATTTGTTCCAAACTACTTAATTAAATTAGCAATTTCTTGCTTTGAAACATGGAGACTGGGAGGTGTTGATCTTTTAAAAATAATCAAATTGTAATAAATACTGGGAAGCTTTAAAAAATCATTTCACATTCAGATAATTTATCCAGACACAGCCACTTGGTGGCTTCTAATTTAGACTATATGAACTCTGTTTTACATGAATTAACTGAGGTGAAATAGTAGTATTTGTTAATATTAAAACAACCCAATGGTTTCACCCAAAAATTCCCTTGTTTACAGTGTGCTTTACAGATATACTGAGAAAATCATGCCAAGATTATATACATGTGTTTCTGCCAAATTTTGATGGGACCAGAAACGACCTTAATCTTATCATGAAATACCAAGCCACCATGATGAAGAATAAAGCACGTTAATAAATGATTAAAAAGATGTCTAGAATAAAACTTCATGTGAAAAAGGTACAGAACAAGGTAATAATATTATTAACTTTGTGCATATTTTTTAAAAGGAACTACACATACATAGGCAAGACAAGGCTTTTAAAATACATTCTTATTTTAGCCGGGCGTGTCGGTGCACACTTTTAATCCCAGCACTCAGGAGGCTGAAGTAGGAGGAGCGTTGTGAGTTCAAAGCCGACTTGGGCTACAACGCGAGGCTGGCCTGAGCTACATAGTGCGACCCTGTCTCAAAAAACCAGGGCTGGGAGTTTGGCTCAATGGCTTAAGCACCTGTCTGGCAAGCATGAAGTTGTGAGTTTGATCCCTGATCCAGCAAAAAAAAAAAAAAAAAGAAAAAAATCTTATTTTATGCATAATACTAAATAGTATTTAATATACAATAGTAATTAATAATATATTATATAATTACCATAGCTTGTCTTTATATACCAGATGGTCTAATCTGGTAGAGGAACAATGGATGCACCTTGAGATCATAATGTTAAAAAGTAAATAAGACACATAAACTTAAATACTGCATGGTTTCTCTTATAGGAGAAACCCAAAATATAAAAAAAGTGCAAAATAAAAGATAATATAAAATAGGGAGATAGATCTTTTGCAAAAGAGAAGACTATGAAGAGATGCAGAGAGTGAGGAGGAAGTGGAGGGGAAGGTGAAGAGAAAAAATTAAAATGTGTTAGGTACATGTACCAACTTTCCATGAGGAATGTACTCATTATGTACTTCAAACCTGTATAAAAAATAAAAACTTACAAAAATTATTATAACACCATTTGCAGAACAACAACAACAACAAAACCCACACAGGAACAACTTGCATTAATCAAAAGATACCACAAAGAAAGTGCAAAGAATGGGAGAAGATTTTCACACAACACATACAACCAATGAGATACTGTATCCTACACATATAAAAATGCCTATGGGTCAACCAGGAAAAAATTCAATGAACAAATAAGCCAGAGAAGTGATAGAACAGAAATTAAACACAAACTTCATAAAGACAGAACTCTAGTCAAATCAATATTTTTAAAATTGTATTTAACCTCACTGATAATCAAGAAAACACCAAACTAAAATTACAAGATAGAACTTTGAACTAAGTGACTAGCAAAGATGTTGATGTCTGACAATTCCACATGTGGGCAACCACATAAAGCAACAGGAACACTCCCACATTGTTGGTAAATGTACTGATTGGACAATGCTTTCAAGAAGACACATAGCTTTTAACCCAGCAATTCCACTTCCATGTACATATCCTTTACAAATGCATAGCCGTGTGTACCAGGAGACAGGTACAGAAGCTAGTCTTAACAGCATTTAACACCTCAAAACTATACAACTACATATCAAAGGTAGGATAAGTACATTGGAGACTGTTCATACAACAGAGTATCGCCTTGTAAGAAAAATGAAAATGTAAATGAATCTTACGATGCAAAATATAAGATGATATAGAGGAATTCAGGAAGCACTGCCCATCTGTATGAAAATTAAAAACAGGTAAAAATAATCTATACTGCTTAGGATATACACAGAAATTATTTTAAAAATGAGGAAGTGATTACTCTAAAGGTCGAATAGTTACTCTGGATAAAGTGGAAGAGGTCTGTGGCCAGAAAGGGACCCACTAGGGTACTTTAGAGCTCCTGGCATGTTCTACTTCTTGACCCAAGTGATGGTGACAAAGGTATGGCATTGCGTGCATTTTCTGTATGCGTTTTTTTAATTATAAAAATTGTTCAATCATAAATATGTGCCTCTGTGAATACTTACGAAAAAGAAGCAAGACTAAATAAATAAATAAATAAAAAGAAGCAAGACCGACTCCTTGAAGAAATAGCTGATTCCCTAATCGGAGCAAGAAATGTATAAGATGAATCCAGAACATTTTGTTATAACAGATGGAAGGAAAGCTATCAAAGACCACAAGCGTCCTGTCAACTTGAACCAACTTGAAAAGGCTCACTCTAGTCAAAGAAGGGACAATTTGAGCAATTGCAACTTTAATGGAACATTAAGAATGTTTAAATTCGCCAGGCGTGGTGGCTCACGCCTTTAATCCCAGCACTCAGGAGGCTGAGGTAAGAGGAGCATTGTGAGTTCGAGGCCAGCCTGAGCTACATAGTGCGACCCTGACTCTAAAAGCTAGGGCCTGGATGTTGGCTCAGTGGCTTAAGCACCTGTCTGGCAGGTGCGAGGTTGTGAGTTCGATCCCCGATGCCGCAAAAAAGAAAGTTTAAATTCGTAACACTTAAAAAATTTACAAAACCAACACCAGTAACTATTAAAAGATCAAAAGCCAAGTCAAAACTTTTAACTGGAAAATACACAGAAAAATATCAGACACTTCAGCCAATAAATAGCAAAGAAATTTATATAAAGTGCTATCAACCATTTGCAACCTATACTGAATGACATGATTTATACATTAAATTCCAACAGGTGCTAACATCACAAAAAGAAATAACTGGGTAGCAAGTGCCTCCAACTGAAAGGACTAACACCCATGAAGTAGCCTAGCTAAAAATAATGATTAATAATACAGCAAAACCTACATGTGACTAAGGCTCAAGATCCAACTACCAATTCACAGGCAATTTGAAGGGCAGAGAAATATATTTAAAAATACCACAGGAATGCAAAACCTCTATCTAACAAAGAACCTCACTTGAGAAACAAGTACCAAGGACAATAAAAGAGATGTAGAGGGAATTAATAGATTAAAACAGATTTAAAGGAGAACAACCAATCACACTGTATAAACCCCATCTGGATCCTAATTCAAACAAACAGTAAAAGAAACCAACATTTAAAAGACAAAGGTGGAGTGGAAGACAACTATATATAATACCCAGCATTCAAATTTACATTATGTTTTTTGTTGTTGTTGTTGGGTGTCTTTGTTTTTGTTTTTGTTTTGGTACCAGGCATCATTGAACTCACAACCTCACGCCTGCCAGGCAGGCATTTACACCACTGAGCTAAATCCCCAGCCCTATTTTTTGAGACAGGGTCTCACTATGCAGTTCAGGCTGGCCTCAAACTTACTTTGTAGCCCAGGTTGGTCTCAAACTCACAATCCTCCTGTCTTGGCCTCCCAAGTATTATTTTCATATAGAATTACTGTTACTTTTCATTATTGCTATTTTCACATGTTACTGGTTTACACTTAGGGTTTCTTAAAGAGTTATTACCTTTTAAGATATTACAGATGAAATGAGGTAGCTGAGATTTGTTTCATATAATATGGAAAGTGGATCCCATAGATGACACAAGGTCACCACACACTGTTGCAGTTGAATAATGGCTACCTGGGGTTCATTAGGCTTTTCTGTCTGACACTGTATAACATTTGAAAATTTCTCACAATGAGAGGTTAAATAATTAATTTAAGAGTATTTTATTAGCAAATTAACCATGTTAGAAGTGTTTTTTTTTCAAAAAGGGTATAAATTTTGGTATAACTACAAAATATTTTTGGAATGCTAACTATTAAATTACTAACTACTATATGATTTTTGGGTGCGGAATTGAAATGGTAGGAAATGTGGGGCACAGGTTGGCACTTTATACTTCTGTTATACTGTTTCACAGTATATACTGCCTATCTTTATAAAACTAGCATGAGTGTTTTTATTTTTATTTTCAAAAATATTAGAGGAAGTGGTCTGAGTAGTGAGATTAGTTATGTTTTTTTCTTTAAACATTGTATTAGTAAGAAATGAAAGTAAAAAAACTTTAAAAACTCAAGTTTTTAAACTTGAAGCACTTGCTGGTGCTTTCAAAATTTTTCCTTAGACATAAATTTGTATATGTGTATGCACAGGATTGCTAAAATGACTATACTTCTAAATGTATTGGTTATTTAAATGGAACAGTTGATACTCACATGTTTACATTAATTTTGCATGTCTATATCTGTTAATCTAAACAACCCTTTTGAAGGTAGCAATATGCAATATTGCAACCATTGTCAAATTCCTACCATCTTGCTTTGTAAACCTATAATATTACTGTTCTAAATTTGTAAAAAATAAAAAAATTTTTTAAAAAACCTCAAGCTAGAAAACTGAACTTCAGGAAGAAAATCATGTTCTTATATATATTAATCATACGAACTAATATATATTGGACCAAAACGCCTCAGCACCTAGTCCTTTTATAAAGGACCAGACAGCAAATATTTTAGGCCACTACACAACTCAACCATTGTAACACGACAGCAGTCACAGACTACTAACACATATAAATGAATGGGGGTGGCTTTGGCCCACTAAAACTACTTATAGACACTGAAACGTGATGTTTTTACATGTCACAAAATATTATATTCTCTGGGTTGTTGTTTAAAGATTTAAAAATGTAAAACACCATTCTCAGTTCTTAAGCCATAAAAAATGGGCATAAGGCCAAGCATAGCCTGGGGGGCCAAAGTCTGCCAATCCTCACTCTAGTTTCTCATGCTACTTGGATCCTCTGGTCTGGAGATACCATCTGGAATATACGGCTTGTCCATTTCAGTCTTTTAACCTGGTAGTTCCCATGCATTTCAACAATGCTTCTGTGAAAAATCAGTACCATATGTAAACGGAACTGTTTGCAATTATTTCATTAGAGATAGAATCTATTTTCTCAGTTAAAAAACAGTGAATGGTCAAGAAGACACAGACTTGCTTCAACGTATGCCAAGTTCAGCTTAAAAAAAGACTGAAGTAAGAGAAAAATCTTTGACTCTTAACCTCCCCTGTTATTAATTACATGACTTAAGCTTTCAAATCTTTTGCAAAGAAAGAAAAAAGGAAATTCAAAACTTTTCAGCCCTTTTTGAAGTCACGAATCCTCCCAAAATTCCATGAAAACAATACAGTTAAGACCCTGAAGTACCAGTATCCCAAGAAACACAAACACTGTGCCTTTTTACAGTTCCAGCCATAAAGCATAACCAAGCCAACAAACAAGAACAAAAACAAATCATCCAGGACGTCACAGCAGCCTTATCAAAGGGCTTATCTGTTACTGATATTTACTGAATACATACTGCATGCACTGGCATACATTTCTCATCCGATCTTCACTACCACCTATGAGGCAGGAATTTTTATTTCCCTTAGAAAACTAAGGAAGCATATCTCAGCGAGGTTAAGAGACTTACCTAACACTGTGCTAAACGCAAGACTCTACGAGCTTTGTATCTGATATCCTAAAAAACTGGGCAAAATTATCTAGATCTAAAACACAGTTTTTCTCTTCCAGAAAAGGAATAAAAATATGTGATCCAAGATATATCAAGATCTTCTAATATAACTGCCCAAGATTTCATCTAATTTTTATGGCTGATAAAACAGGATTTCAAGTAATTAGTTTATTTCCCACCAGTCTGGGAGGAAGAGGATCCTTGTTTGCTTTTCGTAACCTTAAAAGAAACACCATGTTCTAATTTTACTTGGCAGAAAACATTAAGATGATATGTCCAATGCAGGGCTCTAATTTATAGCTCTGCATGTGAGCTTTCTCTACATGGGAGGTAAAGTGTGTCAGTCAATATTCACCCACAGGTCTGGAGGCTGTAATTCTAAGCCAAAGATGGATTTTTATTTGCCTTTAAACAGAAGTGACAAGCAAATACCACATAATCTATTCTAATCCTGTATCCTCTGCTTCCTGTCACTCCACTCCAGACGCCTCACAGCTGGGCTGGTTTCCCCACCACTCATATGGGGAAGGGGATCACTTGAGATTGGCACACTAGGTGAGGCAAGACTCTGATTGCTTCTGCCTTCCCTTTTTTTGCATCAGCAAAGCACTCTGGGGAGGGTGCCTGGGCTGCAAGCTCCAAACTATTAAAATGCCACCTTATTAGAGGAGATAGCAGCAAGGACAGTAATGATGTAGGCATACAAATCTAGCTCTTCCGGTTCCTGTGTAAGTCAGCTTTACTGAATACTTCATTAGTTTCTCTCCATTCACCCAGGTGTCTATGTGCACACACAAACACAGGAATAAGGAGAGGAAAAGGTGACAACATATTTGAGTGATCTGTGCCAGACAGAAAGCCAGGGACACAGAGAGAATGTGAGATACAAAGAGCAGAGACGCAGAGAGAACACAGTTGAGAGACATGATAAATGTTCCTCAGGTGGGGCTGCCACAAGAGAATATTTGCAAATTAGTCACAGGGTCCAGTGCTGACAGCCAAGTCTCTTACTAATATGTGTATGAAGAGATATATTGACATTAAAATAAACATATTACATCTCTAATTATATCAGCTGCTGTTCATTATTTGGATGAACAGACATTTGGAGTAAAAAGAAGCAGTGAGCATGTAAATGGGACAGGCTGTTAGGAAAGCAGAGTGGGTGCAGGAAGGGGTCAAAGACATCAGGAGGCTCAGAAAGATGGGGAGGAAGGGGAAAAGCAGGTCTCAAAAGAAACAAAACGATGTTTATGAGAATTATACCCAGAAACTGAGGCTCCAGAGGTGAAAAGTACCCCCAGCTGCCCTCCTAGTACCATAAAACAGAGTAAGCAAATTTAGTCCCTACTCCCTGGGGATGCAGAACAACCACAGGAGAAGTAGAAGAGACAGAATAAGCACAGACTCTAGTGATGCTCTGGATATATGCAAGGCTTGAAGAGATAAAATTAGATAAGATAAAGCTTCAACCAGCAATTTGGAAAGAAAAGCAATCAGTTGAATTATAGAAAGCAATAGCCATACGCAGAGAGGAGAGGAGTAAGCAAGGCCAGCCCACGTACTCCACCTCACCCCACCCCCCAAATCACTTCTAGAAATAACCCGTGAATCTCTGGGGGTCACACCAAAGGCTGCGGGATCAGAAGTACTTTATTCATAAGCCTAAGTATTTGAAATCACTGTGATGAGGTTTCCCAGGAGCCCTCAAACTCAAAGAATTCAACCTAGAGATGAGAATTCTACTCCGGCATCTACCCTGACAGGGGCCTCCACCCCTGCCCTAGAGGTGCATTCAGCAGTGACTATGAATCTTTTCAGTACTATTCCTCTGAGATTTACTGTCTTTATTAGGGGTGGTGAACCTATGATACATGTGTTGCAGCAGGTTGTTTGTATCACTGAAAGCTCTAAAAGGTTCACCATCACTGGTCTATATGATCAGCCTATCATATTTCTAATCAGTAATGACACTGTCATCATTAGATGCCTAAAACTACAATACCTACTTCAGTGGTCAGCATGTAATAGACGCCTAATAACTATCAAGTACATAGAAGCTACTGTACACTTCTACAAGCAAGGCTGCAACATGGGGCAGTGACATCTAGTATTTATGCCCCAAAACTTATCCTCCAAATTCAAACACCAGCAGCAGCATACACTCAGTACTCCCCGTCCCTAGTGGCTGCTCTGAACTTCAGGGAAGCGCCTCAGGCCTACAGCAAAGGAGGGCAAGGCCTGTGGTTCCCAGAACCTACAAGGTCAGAACTGAAGGTCAACCCACCAGAACCATCATATCAAGAAAACAAACAATTCTTACAAAGAAAAATATTCCCCTGATGCATTCCCCACATAAGAAAACTAAAAAATGAGTTGTACAGATCACTTAACAGGGAATAACCTAAAAGGGAGCTTAAATACAAAAATCTCCCAAACTTCTTTGACCAAAGAAACCCAAATCTGTTTCCTTTTGAGCCAATGGCCCTCTTCCCACAGAAATGATTTTAACATGTAGACCCAAACTACTTTTCAAAATGACTTAATGTTATGCACAACTAAGGACACAGAAACAATAAAATTATCAAAATAAAAATAGGGGATAACCTTCACATGAACAGGAAAAAAATACATACTTAAAACCTTAGCCAATCCAGCAACTATAATCAAGCAATAAATTCAGTTCAGCTTCTTTGAAGCCAAGACATGAAGGGAAACAGATATATTAATGAGTCATAGAGAGATATGTCCAAGGGGCATGGACATCAAAAGAAGTTTGGTCTACCAAAGAACCTGAGTTGGAGTGCAAAAAATTCTCAGTTTAAATCTCAATCACCATTGATAACTGCCTGTGTGGATGTAGAACAAAAACGTCCTCAGGATCTTATGTGTGCTCAGGCAAGGGACTGAGAAAGACCACTGAGCCAAACTCCCAACCCGTATGCTTAGTACTAACACCTCCACGGAGAGATGCAGCACACCAGGCACAACTGTCACACAGTGAAAAAATGACCATCGACTTCACCTGGCTACGAAAGCAAAGTTATTGTTTAGATATGGGGAATCCTCCAAAAGCCTCATGTGTTTGGATGGATCGGCTCATAGGGCATTATACTTACCAGCGAATTAGTCCACTGATGAGTTTATAACTGACTATTAGGAGGTGGTCATTGGGATGTGACCTGGAAGAGCATATCTCCCTATGTGGCTCGTCCCCTTCCTTCACCATACTCTCCCATCATGCTGTTTCTCCCTTTGTGCCAGAACCCCCCTGCATGGACTGAGACCCCTAAAGCCATGAGCCAAAACAAACCTCTCCTCCTTTAAATTGTGGATGTCAGGTATTTTGCCCCAGCAATGAGAAAAGTGACTAAGACAAGTGTCTATCACAAATTTAAGAACACAGACCCCAACAAATTTTAAAGAGTTTTGAAAAATAACAAAAGCAACATAAATACCAAAACCAATTTACCATCCTAATGAAAATCTCAAATTCTGGAGAAATAAAAAAGTCACTTAGCTTAAAAATCGACAGAGATGTGATAAAAATTCAAATGCTACCAAAGAGCTCTTAAAATTTCTTGTCAGTACCCATTACAATATATGTAGAAGTCCCTTAACGCCTCATCCAATCAGAGGTGAGACCTTTGGAAGGTGATTGGGTGATAGGGACATTGTAGCTGATCTGCTGGTAAGAGGTGGGGCCTAGCTAAATAGGCAGGTTGCTGTGGTCATGTCCCTTCCCAGCTCCTCCCTTGACATGCTCTCTCCCCTCACTTCCTGGCTGCCACAAGGTGAGCAACTATTCCTCCTCCATGGCCCTGTGCCATTATTTGTCTTGGAGAAAGATGATTACAGATTGAAATGTGAGCTAAAATAAACCTTTCCTGGATGTGTGGATGATCTGGCTGCAACATCTGTCACCCTACTGATTGCTACGGTTGATTCAGCTGATGTGGCTGGCTAGATGATACCCCCTTCCTCCCTCAGCACTCTATGTGCATCCTCCCGAAGCTGCACCCCAGGCTTAAGAGGATGACCACCCCTGATAGAGGAGGACCATTTTCTCATTCAAGGGTATATGACTACCTCAAAATAAGCTCTCAAAAAAAACCTTTCCTCCTGTAAACTCAGGTATTGTGTTCCAGCAATGAGAAAGTGACTAGGACACCCATCTCCTCATTCCCTTCTCCTATCCCGATATGTAGACTTCACTCTTCTCCCCAAATTTTACACACCCAATATACAGGCTTGATACACATGTAGCCTCTTGACACCTCAGTTTACTCCTCACTGAGATAGTAAAAAATATTGGCCCTATTCAGGAAAGGCATTTAAAGTTGATTTTTTAAAGAGAGCAGCTGAATGCATTTTGTTTTGGTATTGTATTTATTCAATAAAGTATCTAATTAATGCTAAAAAAAATTGGTCCCATAATATGACTATGATTATCAAAGACAGTGCTTGGAACACAGCAATTGCTCATAAATGGACATTATTATTGTGGTTATAAAGTCTCACCTTCTCCAGGAAGCATCCTCTTTCACTCTGTTTTCTTTCTGTCCCTTAGTTATTACCAGAACTCTACACAGAATACAGAATAACATATCTGCTGATATATGTCCTTACCTACTTTCTGGGTGTTATTCAGGTTTTTAATGAATGGACTACTCTTTTGTAAATATAGTAAGATAAACAGCATGAACCATGTCTTTGCAACAATTCAACAGACACAGACAGACAAACCTGGACCCAAGGACACTCATTTCTCCATAAACGATCAAGGTCCCCCTACTCAAAATGTCACCATCCTTTGGGAGAACATTTACTGTGAGCTTGTGATGCACAAAGACTGAAAGAGTCCCTTGCTACGAGCAAGTAGGCCCCTGCTATGAGCTACTATGTGGAGATAAGCTATCTCAAACTGTAACCATCTGCAAGGCATACTTCATAATTCTTGTTTTGAAAAGGAATAAAAGGAAGACCAGAAAGAGTGACTTGCTCAAAACTACATAGCCTGGGAAGTGGTCCCGGAAATGTGTGGTCCCAATACCAATAACCTAAAACAAAACCAAAACAAAACAAAACAACCAAAAAAAAACTGGCAGAGGAACATCAATAATTAGAAAGCTGAGGTACAAAGCCCAAAAGTTATTACTAAAAATTCTAATAGAATGAGTATGATAGAATTCATTAACAACAAAAAGATATCTCTGTAGAAAAATTGTAACAGATAGACTGAAAGTAAAGGAAACAAGGAACAATCCAGAAAGTCAAGTCAAACAAATCAAGCCCCAAATGACTCAGCTATGTTTTTTGTAGCCTAAATCATCTGCTTTGACACTCATCATAACCTAAATGTCTGGTTGTTACAAATACTTCATTTTTCATTATGTAGCTTAAAACGTGTTTTATTGCTTCCACCTAACTAAAACCTTCTTGATGTCATTTTTTTTTTAAAAAAAACGGATCCATTTTGTGTCACAAAAATTCATATCTAGACAACAATCTGCTGATATCAATTTTATCTTCTCCATTACAATCCAAAGCACATTATTCTTTGGGGTATTTTATATCATACACAAGCAAAAAGACAATCCTAAAGGGTGAAAAAAAAAAGAGACTTAAGTACAGACTCTGCTCAACTTATTATGTGCTTATATCCCAACAAATTCACCTTAAATTGAAAGCATTCTACTTCAAAATTCAATTATTGAACCTAACCTCCTAAACATGAGAACTCAGCAACACAGCATGCTGGAGTGTTTGGCTGTTTCCCCTCGTGACAGGGAGCTGTGGCTCACAGCTGCTACCCTGCATTGGGAAACAGGGTCATACAGTATATCACCAGCCTGGGAAACCATCAAAATTCTAAGTACAATTTCTACTGAATGTGTGTCACCTTTGTCCCATCATAAAGTCAAACAACTATAAAACAAATCATTGTAAGTCAGGACCATCTGTGGTAAGTTGGGGAACACTCTGGAGGTTGGACTTGAAATACAAGGCTTTGAGAATCAGTAGGGTAAGAATGAGCAGAGCAAGGAGTGAGGGGTATTTCATGCATTTTACGCAAATGGGCCCCTGATCCCAAAACCTTGTGGTGATTTGTTCATTTGTTTTGGGGGTGGGGTTGGCTTGTTTTTGCTTTGGGTTTGTTTTTGTTGAGACAAGGTCTCTCCAGATAGTCTAGGTGGGCCTTGAACTCAGGAGGTAGCACAGACTGACCTGGAATTTGTGATCCTCCTGCCTCAGCCTTCCAAGTGCTGGGATTACAGGTATGTACCGACACACCTGGTCCCCAAGACCTTTTTGGTAAGGATCCCCCAAGAGAACATAGGCAGCACTGAAGCAAGGTTTGTGGCATCCATTCCACCATGTAAGAGGCATGCATCTCCACCTACCATCCACAGAAGTAGTGACAACAGCAGGAGAGATGGAGAAACATATTAATCACAGGTCATCAGACATCCCACACAATGTCATAGGTCCCTGCTTATGGGTGCCAGGCATGGCACATAACTCACTCAACTTTCCCTGGATTCTTGAAAATAAAATAAGGGAAAGATGTTTCTAAATCACACTGCTAGGGCTTGAAGGGAGGGAAAGGGGATGGGGGGACAGTTATATCACGTAAAGGTACAAATACTCCATGATGAAAGTGATCATTACATATACCTAAAATGTATCAATAAAATCTAAAGAAAAAAAAAAAAAAACAACGTAAAATCTGGTAGAGGTCAAAAATAAATAGGGCCAGGGACATAGCTCAGTGGCACAAGCACCTGCCTGGCAAGTGTGAGGTTGTGAATTCGATCCCTGGCACAAAAATAAATAAATAAATGAATCACACTGCTAATAACTCTCCAAAGTACGCCCTCCAGATAAAGAGGCTCACTGTCAACACTGCTGACCACACAGAGGGTGGGCGCCCAAGCACATCATCCTGAGACAGGAACACTGGTGTGTTTCCTAAAGCGTGACAACACACACTCCAAATTCCCCATAACCCTTCCCTCACTCCTTGTACCTTTCCCAGTTGCACAATCACAAGGGGATCAGATGGATGCTCTCAGTTCTGTCTCATCACTACTTAGTAATAATTACTCAGTAATAATTTCTACTTCATCAAAAATGATGATTTATTTCTAACTCCATTCTATACTGAGCCTCTTCTGAGTTAGACTGAATTTATAATCTTTCATTTTGAACAGAAATCTCCCCAAAACAGAAATCACAGCAGCAGTGACACCTTACAATGTATCAATACAAATGAAAAATGTATTTTTATTTCATCCAAGGCTATATAATCAATCTGATGAAAAACAACTCTGACTTATGAATATAACACTTTATTTGGGAGAAATATGGTGGGGGGAGACTCGATTACTGGCATATAATAAAATCTTTTTAATTGAGTACTCCATAAATTTCCAACAAATAACAACTGGATAATTCAAGCTAGGCATGGTGGCACATCCCTGTTATCCCAGAACTCGGGAGGCTGAGGCAGGTGGATTGCTGCAAGTTTGAGGCCAATCTGGATTTCAAAGTGAGCTCAAGGCCAGCCTGAACTGCATACTGAAACCCTGTCTCAAAAAGACAACAACAAAAAAAAAATTCATTCCCTCCGTGATAAAAAGAAATTTTGCTAATAAAATACAAACACAAAATTTGGTCTAATCATAAACACATTATATACAAACACACAACCTATTTTAGGAAATGAGATGGTGTGAGGTTCTCCACTCAAAATATTTTCCAGCATCTTTGATAAATTACCTCACACATAACCAATATGCTATTCCACATATACCTCACATGTTAATATGCACAGATTCTTAGCTGGTCACTAAATGAATCCTACTCTTAACAGCTGTTAACCCATCCACTTAAAAGTTAGAAAATTACAACTCTGCTATGGGTCATGATATAGTAACTGGTGCCAGACTACCTTTCATTAGGAGTCAGTCCCTGATAGTGAAACCACACAAAAAGAAAATATATAGACCTAATAAAATATGCATGCAAAATTCACAAAAATTATCAGAAAATCCAATCCATCAACATATAAAAAAGATAACATATCAGGTCAAAGTGGAATGTATCCTGAGGCCACAAAATTGGTTTGCATTCAAAAGTCAATGAAATCTGCCACATTAATAAAGGATAAAAACCATATGATCAATTCAATACAAACAGAAAAGGCATCTGATAGAACCCCATCATAACAAAAACTCTTCACAAACTAGAAAAAGAAGGAAATGTTCTCAACCAATATTGAAAAGTTAGGCAAAATCTACAGTTAGTATTGTAATCAATGATGAAAGTCCAAGTCCTATGCCTGTGAGTTCAGACGAAATCAAGGACAGTCACATTCTTACCACTTCTATTTCAACACTGTACCAGAAGTTCTAGCCAATGCTATAAGGCAAGAAAAATACATATACATAAGTGATGGAAAGGAGGATGTGTAACTGTCTTTATTCACAGAATGTGCTCAAAAAAACTCTTAAAAATATTTTCAACAACTACTGAATCTAATAAATCAATTTGACAAGATGATCTATGCAAGAATAATATATTTTTTAAATCAAGCACGTGGAAGACTCCCAAGTAGACGGCAGAATGGTGAGCAGCAGCAAATCAGCCTCTCTGTAATTTAAGAGTCCATATATAGAATATAGCAAGATGGGGAAGAGAAGGAGAGAAGTGGGTTCCCAGAACCAGCAAAGATCTGAAGCAAGAAATGGAGCCCACAGGGATCTCAACGCAGAAGGGCGAGGTGGCAAAAAGTGCTTTCTTCCTGAATCCCAGTTCATGATGTGAGACAGGCAGCTTGATGCTACTAAGGCACTGCGACGGAGTGACTCCAGAGGCCTCCATGGGGAAATGCACCAGTGGAACACAGCAGGGGACACTGTGGGCTGCAGAGGCTGGTGCGTAATTCTGGTTCAGATGTTCCAAGGAGAGGGTGACTGGCTGGTTGTCATTTTGGAAAGGGGCCAGCTGAACCTAGGACTCAGAGAAGCCATGAGTTGGCTCCATCTCAGGAGTTCCTAGTGTCAGAGTACAACACAGTCGTGGGAGACAAGGCATATAATAGTCAAGATGACAGAAATTCAACACAAGAACAGAATATTAAAAGCTAATAGAGAAATAAATCACCTTTCAAGGAAAACCTAACAGAATCACAGCAAACTTCTCAACACAAACCCTTAAGTCAAGGAGAACTTCAAGTGAAGTATTTCAAACTCTAAAAGAAAACAACCTTGAACCTAACTGATATATTCTGCAAAACTATCTTTCAAAACTGATGAAGAAATAAGATATCTCTGAGACAAAGAACACCTGAAGAAGTTCATGACCACCAAACTAGCACTCCAAAATGTTCTGAAGAATATTCTACAAAGAGGTTTTGAGGACCACAATTCCATAAGCCCAAACAGAATGAATCAACCAGGTAAAGCAAGCAATTGAACAGAGGAAAAGGAAAGGGAACCAACAACAGGAAAATTATATGACAAGGTTAAGTCAACACACGTCAGTTATAACCATCAAAATTCTCAATTCACCAATCAAAAGAAGCAACTTGACAGAACAGATCAAGAAACAAGATCCAACAATAAGCTGCATACAAGAACATATTTAACTCAAAAGGAAATTCATACGTAATTGTTAGGGGAACAATTCTAGAAGAAGATGTAACAATATACACACATCAATATACACAAGTCAATTAATATACATCACATCAATAGAACCAAGGACAAAAATCACATGATCATCTCAATAGACACAGAAAAAAGCATTTGACAAACTGCAACACCCATTCAGGATAGAAAACAATACTCTCTGTGACAGGAACCCAGAATAAATCAGGGATAGCTATTCTACTTTCAGACAAAGTGAATTTCAAGCCAAAACCTATCAACAAAGACCAAGAGGTCACTACACACTTGTTAGAGAAACAATCCTACAGGAAGAGGTAACAATCATAAATATATGCACCAGACACCAGCATGCCCAACTGTATAAAACAAATACTAACAGACATGAAAAATCAAGTAAGTATTAATACAATTGCAATGTTGGATCTCAATATCCCACTAGCACAGACAGACAGATCAGTTAGACCAAAAAATCAATGAAGAAATATCAGAACTGAACCAAACCTTTCAACAAATGGACTTAGTAGATGTTTACAGAGTGTTTGACTCCACAACATCAGAATACACATTCACCTCAGCTGCACAAAGGATATTCTCCAAAACAGATCACATACTAGCTCACAGAACATGCTTAAGTGAATGTAATGGAACTGA